>OX376209.1:9959445-10551154 GCA_947363905.1 Lithophane semibrunnea | reverse complement strand
AAAGAGAAAGAAAGGAAGAAATATATAAATCATTTATTTGCTGGTAATGTAGGAAAGAGAAAGAAAGAGAAACAAAAAAGAAAGAGAAAGAACGAAAGAAGGAAATAAATCTGCTGTATAAGTGATTTTACTCTATGTTTTTAGTAAGTCATTCATCAAACATATTTATCAACAAAAAATCACGCGTTTATTCCCCGAAGGGTGAGACAGAGATGTACCTATAGTACACCCACATTTCGCCAGTTATGTTTTAAGTTCCATGTATTATATTACATGTCTGGATTACCTGTTTGACCAGCCATAAATCCAGACTCCGGGCTACCACTGAGAATTCAGATGGAAAAACCCAATTGAAGAAAGTGAAAGAAAGAGAAAGAAAGAAAGAGACAGAAAGAAAAAGAAAGAGAAAGAGAAAGAAAGAAAGATAATTAAAGAGAAAGAAAGAGAAAGAAAGAAAGAAGGAAATAAATCTGCTGTATACGTGATTTTACTCTGTTTTTAATAAGTCATTCATCAAACATATTTATCAACAAAACATCACGCGTTTATTCCCCGAAGGATGAGACAGAAAAAGAAAGAAAGAGAAAGAAAGAGAAAGAAAGAAAGAAGGAAATAAATTGCTGTATACGTGATTTTACTCTGTTTTTAATAAGTCATTCATCAAACATACTCGTATTTATCAACAAACCAGGTAATTCAACGTAAAAAAATACTTTTAATCGGAAATATCCATAGAGGTTAACTAATAAGTCAACGTCTATGGATATTTCCGATTAAAAGTAATTTATTTGTCATCTTGTTTACGAGCGTGCGATTTGAGTTCGTGTTTAATCGTGTAATCTCGTGAATGTATGAAACTGCAAAATTGAAAAGTTTGTAGGTGGCTCATCAATTAAAGTCCGTGACTGTACATCTCTGTCTCACCCTTCGGGGAATAAACGCGTGATGTTTTGTTGATAAATATGTTTGATGAATGACTTATTAAAAACATTGAGTAAAATCACTTATACAGCAGATTTATTTCCTTCTTTCTTTTTTCCTTCTTTCTTTCTTTCTCTTTCTCTTTCTTTCTTTCTTTCTCTTTCTTTTTCTTTCTCTTTCTTTGTATTTCTTTCTCTCTCTTTCTTTCTCTTTCTTTTTCTTCAAACAGGTAATCCAGACACGTAATATAATACATGGAACTTAAAACATAACTGGCGAAATGTGGGTGTACTATAGGTACATCTCTGTCTCACCCTTCGGGGAATAAACGCGTGATGTTTTGTTGATAAATATGTTTGATGAATGACTTATTAAAAACAGAGTAAAATCACGTATACAGCAGATTTATTTCCTTCTTACTTTCTTTCTCTTTCTTTATCTTTCTTTCTCTTTCTTTCTTCTTCCTACATTACCAGCAAATAAATGATTTATATATTTATTTATTTCTTTCTTTCTTTATCTTTCTCTTTCTTTCTTTCTCTCTCTTTCTTTCTATTTCCTGCTCTTTCTTTCTCTTTCTTCAATTGGGTTTTTCCATCTGAATTTCTCAGTGGTAGCCCGGAGTCTGGATTTATGGCCGGTCAAACAGGTAATCCAACTAAAAAATACTTTTAATCGGAAATATCCATAGAGGTTAAATAATAAAGTCAACCTCTATGGATATTTCCGATTAAAAGTAATTTATTTGTCATCTTGTTTACGAGCGTGCGATTTGAGTTCGTGTTTAATCGTGTAATCTCGTGATTGTATGAAACTGCAAAATTGAAAAGTTTGTAGGTGGCTCATCAATTAAAGTCCGTGACTGTACATCTCTGTCTCACCCTTCGGGGAATAAACGCGAGATGTTTTGTTGATAAATATGTTTGATGAATGACTTATTAAAAACAAAGAGTAAAATCACGTATACAGCAGATTTATTTCCTTCTTTTATTACAGTTTACAGAAAGAACAGTAGCACAACTACACCAAAGATCATTTTTGCAAATAAAACTTTTTATCTTTGCAGTTCAACTGACTGTTCAGTTGAACTGACCTACAACTCGATTTTTTGAATGGGATTTAGAATGGCGACGCGACAATGCGACGGCAGTATTTGCTTCTCGCTCAGGCGCAATAGGTAGATTCTATTACGTGAGCGTCAGACATGTACCTAGTGTACCTACTGCATCAATTCAACTCGCGCGCCTACTGTAGGCATCTATTGTACAAATTATAATAATAATGCAAGGTTGTTGATGTTGTTGTACTTTCACACAAAATAGTCACTAGTGTAGATATCTGTTATCTCCTGACTTACCGACCGACATACCGACCGACATACCGACTGACTTACCGGCTGACTTACCAAAATTCTATAGATTATTACATACCAAAATTCTATAGATTATAATGCTTGTTTTTAGGGTTCCATACCCAACGGGTAAAACGGGACCCTTTTACTAAGGCTCCGCTGTCTGTCTGTCCGTCTGTCACCAGGCTGTATGTCATGAACCGTGATAGCTAGACAGTTGAAATTTTCACAGGTGATGTATATCTGTTGCCGCTATAACAAAAAATACTAAAAACCAGAATAAAATAAATATTTAAGGGGGCTCCCATACAACAAACGTGATTTTTTTGCTCGATATTGAAAACGACAACAGGTAGACGATTGAAATATTACTGGCTGACTTCCTGCGGGAAATTGCCTGCCATACCAAAATTCTATAGATTATAATGCTTGTTTTTAGGGTTCCATACCCAAAGTGTAAAACGGGACCCTATTACTAAGGCTCCGCTGTCTGCCTGTCTGTCTGTCTGTCTGTCACCAGGCTGTATCTCATGAACCGTGATAGCTAGACAGTTGAAATTTTCACAGGTGATGTCTGTAGCCGTTATAACAACAAATACTAAAAACCAGAATAAAATAAATATTTAAAGGTACGTTTGTTGTATGGGAGCCCATACAACAAACGTGGGTTTTTTGCTCGATATTGAAATCGACAACAGGTAGACGCTTGAAATATTCACATAATATTTAGTTACATATTCACTTTCAAAATAAATAATTAAATTAAAATAAAACAAATAGTTAAGGGTGGCTCCCATACAACAAACGTGATTTTAAGCCGTTTTTATAGATAATGGTACGGAACCCTTCGTGCGCGAGTCCGACTCGCACTTGGCCGGTTTTCTCTTTTCAATTATGTTTTTGCAATCGTGTTTTTTGTTTTTTTAAATAAATTGTTTTTATACTTCGTTTTTTAGGGTTCCGTACCCAACGGGTAAAACGGGACCCTATTACTAAGGCTCCGCAGTCTGTCTGTCTGTCCGTCTGTCACAAGGCTGTATCTCATGAACCGTGATAGCTAGACAGTTGAAATTTTCACAGATGATGTATGTTGCTGTTGCCGCTATAACAACAAATACTAAAAATCAGAATAAAATAAATATTTAAGGGCGTTGCCGTTTTTATAGATAATGGTACGGAACCCTTCGTGCGCGAGTCCGACTCGCACTTGGCCGGTTTTATTATTATAAGTAAGCGTAGTGCGGTA
Organism: Lithophane semibrunnea; assembly: GCA_947363905.1. Lineage (NCBI taxonomy): Eukaryota > Metazoa > Arthropoda > Insecta > Lepidoptera > Noctuidae > Lithophane > Lithophane semibrunnea. The sequence goes on along the minus strand of OX376209.1, from coordinate 10,547,636 downwards.
GTAAGCGTAAGCGTAGTGCGGTAGTAAGCGTAAGCGTAGTGCGGTAGTAAGCGTAAGCGTAGTGCGGAAGCGCTGTAACAGTCATGAAAGAAAAGGAAACAGTGTTAGTGACATTAAAAAAAAACAATGGCAGGTAGGTAATAAAATAAATTGTGTTGCTTATATTTCCCTAAAAACTAAACACCCGAAACATTAACATGAATTCCGTAAAACAAAGTTAATTGTACTTACTGTTACAATTTTATACTGTGACGCAAAATTTTTGCACAGCGGGGTCAGCGAGTTCATTTGAACTACGTGTTCGCGCGACTAGCTCGCAGGGATTGAGGTAGCGCTAAATGCCTACTGCGCTCGAATATGCTGGCCTTAAAACCACTAAAATTGCACAAACACAAAGTACGTAAAGCCTTCACCACTACCCTCGAAGAAAAAAAAAACTTCAGAAAAATGAAAAGCTGACATTGCCGTAAGGACATACAACTGACATTCAGTTACATACATTTAGTTTACAAGAACCAGTATGAAAGTGCCCACGAGCTAGAAGCAGAACTTAGACGTATTATTCTAAATATCCACCACAACAAGATCAAAAAATCGACAGGGAGCGAAATAATCAAAAGAGTGCGACTTTGTATTCAACGGGAAGGGACTCATTTTGAGCATTTGATAAATTGATTAATTTTGTATTAAAAATATTAAAATTCATGGTCTTCTTTTATTTGTGGCACTATCTTATTTAGCAAAAAATAATCCTTATGATGAAGCCTTTCGATCGGTATGATAAAGGTACAATCAATCAAAGGTGATTACTTTTCTCATGAAACGGGTTCGATTCCCGGTTCAACCATGTAATTATTTAAATATCTATGAATGCAGTTCAAATTGTTTTTTAAATTCAAATAATGTCTTCTTTCAGTAAAATGTTCCTGTATCTACAAAATTCAAGGTACTTTCCCTCCATGTGGCATATCCGTGGGACGCCCTGTATAAATAATCATATCAATCACAAAATCAAACATATTTCGCGGCTTGTGAAGAATAATGGACTCTTCCGTCGAAATAGGTCAGTAGGTGTTGCCAACACATTAGGTAATAAATAGACACGGCGCTTTTTAATGAGGTTTTTTTGAAAAATGTACGTTATAAAAAATATCGTTATACCAGTGGAATTTTCAAAAAAAAAATTACTTTATTTAGTTCAAGTTTTATAATCATTTAAATACCAAACTAGGAAAAAAAGTACTTATACTTTTTACGGCTCAGAATTCCAGCGGTTTTAGTCAGTGGCGACAACGGTGTTGCTATTGGAAATATATCGTTTTTGATACATTTTCGATACTTGATATTTTATATCGATACATCGATATATCGAAATAATAAATATCGCCTGAAAATATCGATATATCGAACAAAAAATATAGATATTTCGATATATCGATATTTTTCTGCAAGCCTAACTTGATTTCATTCCATTTCATTCATTCATTCATTCATTTGTCAATTTTGTTTGTTTGTCATGCATGGCCATGGCGGCTGAGTGATAATAAATTACAATAAACCGTATCGTTGCGCATTTATTGTTTTTAAACTCGTGAGTTTTACATGTTTACATGTAAAAACCTGTGATTACGTTTGTGTAACCATTACGAATTAAGAAAAGTGATTGGAATCAAATACGCTCCTACATTCCGATATACACAAACAATGCTCACTCGTATTAGAGCCCATGCTGGTAGTTCGTTATTATCTAATGAACCAAATAGGCAGAAATATCCGTCGGAAAAGTGCAGAATATGTTTGGACGACGGTGAAATACCTATATTTGGCGCTAACGATATTTCCGATGATGTGACGGAGTTTGGAAAGATCACAATTAGTAAAGATGATAACCTACCCCAGTATTTATGTGCAGCTTGCTATAAGTTACTGGAAGCCGCAATCGTATTCCGAAAAACAGCTAAACAATCTGATGAAGTACTCAGGAGAACGGATTATTCATATAGTGGCACAGAAGAGTTCGATTGCAAACAAGAAGACGAAACATACATTAAAAGAGAATATCTTGAGTTTAATTATACTTCTGATTCAGAATCGAATTTAGATGAGTTTGATTGGCTGAAACGTGAAAGTCTACCATCTGCAGATGAGACTACCAATTACAATCCTACCATTTCTGAAGCTTATTCTCAAGAGAGTAATGATTGTAAAGAATTCAAAACTGATTTACTCCATGTAAAACGAGAGGAGGATGGATCCATAATTGAAGCAGACAGTGAAACAATAATGATTATTGTTTCTGACAAAGATAAAGTGAAACTGGAGCAAGACGGAGATGAAAATAGTCTTATAGAATTTTGTACTAATGAAGAAACAACAGAGCATAAAGAACAATCTCTGATGAAAATACTTCCTCATCAAATAGAATGTGAAGTCTGCCATAGCATTGTTTTAAAAAATGCATATAAAGTACATCTTAAAGAACACAGAGAAAAATACAGGGAGAAATTTAATAAAAAGTATGGTAAAATAGAATGTGAATTGTGTGGTAAACACATAAGCAAATCATATCTTAAAATTCATATGAGAATACATGGTACTGCTGAAGAACAAGCCGAGAGTCTCGTAAAATGCTCATTTTGTAACAAAATGTTCAGCATGCGTTATTACAACGATCATGTTAGAAGAATGCATCAAAAAAATAGTAAAAAAAAACAACAAGATATAAAGAGAAAAGAAACACCACCACCAAACTATAATAAATGTCCAGTTTGTGACAGAAAAGTTAAAGAAAGTGATTTTAAATCACACCTAGAGAACCACAATGGCCCTCATAAACAATACATTTGTGATAAATGTGGCAAGGTATTCAAACATCTATCTGCCTTCAAAACCCATTGCCTTACTCATGGGAGTGAATTAAAATATAAATGTCAGTTCTGTCCTTATAGAGGGTTGCATCAAGGACTACTCAAAATTCATGTGAGAACACACACCGGAGACTATAATTACAAATGTACTGAATGTCCTGCTCGGTTTATTACAAAGAGTAACTTGTCTAAACATCTTCAGAGGCACAAAGGTCTTTGTACTATTAAATGTGAGGATTGCGGTAAAGGTTTTTACGCCAAACGCGATCTTGAAAAACATACTGAAAATGTTCATATGCCAGCTAGAAATCATATTTGTGAGGTTTGTGGTAAAGCATTTGGACACCGCGACAACATGTTGAGCCATCAGCTGAAAGTACACAAAAGAGACAAGATAATACCCAAGGGTCGCATGCCCTCATATCTAAAAGCGGAATTAATGCACCTTGAATGATGTTACATAATTAATTTTAATTCAAAATTATTATATTACCTATTACTTATCATAAAATAAAAATATATTTTTACAATAAACAAGTGCTATCTAATTTTACATCAAACTGGTTAAGTATAAATCTTGGTCCCCTTGTGTGAGAATCCCGCTGAAGGTGAGTATACAGGGTGTAAAGGACAGCCGTCCGCAAATGAACAGGGGCCATTCAGCTCCTTATTTTGAATCATATTCCACCGGATATTTTCTCAGGAAAGTTTTAATTTCTTTTTTTCATTTTTTCAGTTACTATTCCTTTATGTCAATGTAAAATTACATTCTCTGTACGTAGCACTCCATTTATCTAAATAAAACAGCTAAAATCAAACTCCGTCCCCCCCCTTTCCGCCCCCCCGACACTGGGAGTGCGGCTACGCGGTTTTGCTACGGTAACGATACATTGCGCGTCAGGTAATAATACAAACCAGGTTTATTGGATTCCCATAACGTTCCTGAAATCATTTCATGTACCGATCGTCTTATATGCTGAATTCACCCCATCAGTCTGCGTAGGGCTGTCCCTTATAACCTGTATAATGTTCCTTGGTGAGAATGGCCTTACTATTTTATTCAAGAACACGTCTACCCCATCAATTGGATTTACACAGCGAGTTGCACCCCTTGTAGGACGTTGCTTAGAAATTATTAGCGTTTGCTTTTATTCATACATTTTTGACGTAGGTAGCACAGAGTACACTGACATTATTGCTAAAAAGATTTGGTTTCAAATATATTTTTCAGGTAAAAAAACCTCGAACGTCAATATGCGACATCATAATCATAACAAACAAAACGCAATGAAATAGAAAAAGTACTAAAAGTAGGTAAGTTATCAGTGAACAAACAAATTGAACAAAACGCAGAAACGATTGTTGGTTACATGCTGATGTGAATCACAGAACATTAATTAATACTCAAGAGGATGTGAATGCATGTGGTATATTCAAAACAACGGAAACTTTTAAAATAATGGTATCAACTTACCACATATTGAAACTGTTTAAAAAATCCACGTACGAAAGGTATCCGAGAAGTCAAGAAGACAACATAGAAAGTCCAGCTAGTACGTCTCAAGAAGATACAACAGAGAAAAAATGCAGAATTTGTCTCAACAAAGGTACTTTGCCCATATTTAATGACCAGGGTCCCGATATTTCCGAAGATATTTGCAATTTTGGCGATATCCAAATAAGTGAAGACGACGAACATCCTAAGTTCTTATGTGATTCCTGTCACAAATTACTAGATGCTGCAATACTGTTCAGAAAAACTGCTAAAATATCTGATCAGATTTTGAGAAGTGCTTCAGCAAAAAGCCGAAAAAAATCCAGCAAGGTTCGAGACCTAGACAATGAAGAAACTGTAAAAGAAAACACAGACACTTCTTCTGCATCAGTGTTGCAAAACTTCTTCTCATCTGTTGAGAGTGATGAGTTATGTAGTGATAATTCTAAGCCAGTGAGATGCAGGAAGAAGATACCTAAAGTGCAGTGTAGGATATGCTTCAAAATCATCACAAAAGCCTACTACAAGGAGCATTTTGCTCTCCATGACCAAACTGTGGCCAAATATGTTTGTGATATTTGTGGCAAATCATTTCACCAAAGATGTTCTTACAGAAACCATTACTTTACACACAGTTCAGAATTTCCCTATAAATGCACAATATGTCAATACAGAGGACGTCATTCAGGACTCCTAAAAATTCATATGCGTACACATACAGGAGATTATCGATATGTGTGCACAGAATGTCCTGCTAGATTTTTAACTAAGAGTAATTTGAACAAGCATGCGTTAAAACACAAGGAACCGATGTTCAAATGTGAGGCTTGCCAGAGAGGATTTCATTCTAAACTTATTTTGGAAAGACATTTTGAAGCAGATCATTTAGGAATAAAGAATCATATTTGTAATGTCTGTGGAAAAGCATTTGGATACAGGAAAGCAGTGATGAGGCATCAACTTGATGTTCATAAAAGAGAAAAGAAATTGAGTGGAAGAACACCATCTTATATAGAGGCTGAAATAAAGAAACTTGAAGATTGTTTATAACCAGCAAACTATAGTCAAAATATTCATGATTCTTTTGGATCTTAAGTTATTTTATTACAAAAGCATGTCTCTATTATTAACTTAATATATCATAATATTATGTTGAGATCACTTATATTATCTGAAGCAGAGCTATCCACTAGTTTCTATAATATTATGAATTAAATATTATATTTATTTGTTCCTGACATTACTTACGTTTTTTTTTGTGTTGTTCATCATGAATAGTCCTCTGTTTGGGGAGAAAGTAGGGTTATGGCGGACTCCTACTGAGCTATAACCCCATGGATCCATTCACTAGGGCCTGAGGAGATACATGGTATATTTGCACCAACTGGATGTATTAAATACATCCAGTTGGTGGTGTAAATGGTAATAAAAAATAAATGGATTGTGCATTACATTCATGATGATGAATAAAATCCAGATTTTTTGTTTTGGACTTGTAAATATTCAGAAATTCTTTAAGTAATTTTTATAATAATATTATGATGAAGAATACATCTTCATCATAATATTATTATTATGTACCTACCGTACCATACTGTTCCTATCAATCGCACTAGCTTTTGCCCGGGGATATCGGAAATTATCTCACGGAAACGTACTACCTAATAAAAAGTATCCTGGCCCCTAACCCACGTCAAGGTCTATCTAGCCCTTATGGCGTAAAGGTACTGTAGTGGTATGTAACCCACACATGCAGACGAACTTGTGAACTCAAGTACCTATGACGTCACACGACTCACACGTCCCTTACTTCGAACTCAGGGTTCAGTTTTCGGTCACTAACCGTCAACAAAGTAGGACACGTTCACTAACCACTAATCGCATCACTTGTGCGTCAAATTATAATCATCATAATCTTACTTATTGTACCGTGTTTAGTTATAGTACCTTTATTAAACTCATTGTGAACTAACCAATGAACATTTAATTTAATTACACTATAGAACCCGTAATCACATCACAACAAAAGTTCTATATTGGTGACCCCGACGTGATTTGATAACCGACGTGATTTGATACCCGACGTGATTTGATACTCGACGTGATTTAAAAAATACGGTTCCATACTGTACTATAACCCGCGAGTGCAATTGCGTTAATACAGACTTAGACTCTCTTTAGTGTTTACTGTGAAGTATTTTACGAAATTCCGAGATGACCAACTCTAACACTGCTGCTGCGGCCACGGCTGGCGCCGCACCTGACAACGTCTACGCACCTCAGCAAGCTGCTCCGAGTTACATCGTAGACCAGCACCAGCCGCCAGAGACGGGGGCAAACACCATCTACTCCCGCATCGCCGACTTCTGGTCAGCGCGCCCGCGACTATGGTTCCACCAGTTTGAGGCCATAATCGGTGCACAAAAAGCAGGTGACTTACAAAAATACCAATTAGTTATAGCTAAGTTAGGTCGAGACGAATTGGGTCAAATTAGCGACATTCTCGAGAACCCGCCTGAGCATAATAAATATGAAACTTTAAAAGTCAGGTTAATTTCGGCATATGAAGAGTCTGAGTCCAAACAGCTACACACGTTGCTTACGAAAGTCGAGTTAGGGGATCAACGACCCACTCAACTCTTACGTAAAATGCGCGAGCTCGGAAGGAACAAAATTCCCGAGGACACTATCAAAATTTTGTGGTTAGATCGCCTGCCTCAAACAGTCCGCGCAGTAGTCACTGTCTGCGATGTTACATTAGACAATGTCGCAGCTATAGCTGATAAAATAATGGAAACTTCACGGCTATCCGAAGTCTGTACACTAAATCCTGTCGCTATCTCCAAACAACCAATGGACCAACAATTTATTAAATTGCATCAAGAAATTGCCGCGTTAAACACTAAAATTAATGATTTGCAAATCACGCGTCAAAGTAATAATAGGAGTCGTGGCAATTATCAGACGCGATCGCGGTCACGATCACGCTCTCGGTATTTTGATAATCAAAATAAATACAGGCGTCAAACAGCGCAACCGGGAGACAAAGATTTCAAGTGTTTCTACCACTATATTTATGGAGATAACGCCAAGAAATGCGGCGACCAACAATGCGTCAAAAAAGCGTTAAACTAAAACCGACACCTGCTGTGGCGAGCGTAGGTGTCGAAGGAACTCATCGCTTGAGCGTCACCGACTGGAAAAGTGGTACGCATTTTCTTATAGACACCGGCGCTGATATTTCAGTTATTGCCTACAAAAACGCGAATCGTCAACCAGCTGATTTTACGTTATTTGCTGCCAATGGTACAACAATCAAAACATATGGGTCTCAGAAAATGACTTTAGATCTTGGCTTACGTCGAGCTTTTACCTGGGAATTTGTCCTGGCCGATGTACAGCGATCCATTATAGGGACAGATTTCCTAGCCAAACATCAATTGCTTGTGGATCTTCACTCAAAAAAGTTAATTGACAAAGTCACTTTGCTCTCTAGGAACGCCAACGTAGAAGGTGCCTCAAATATTCCTACTATTAAGGTCATCGACTCGGATAATAAATATCACCGCATTTTAACAGAGTTTCCAGACATCACTATGAGCGAATGTTACAAGGATCCACCCAAACACAATGTCATGCATCATATTTGTACCCGTGGCCCACCCGTTTACGAAAAAGCACGTCCACTTAATGCTGCAAAATACAAAGCGGCGAAGGATGAATTCCAACGCATGGTAGAGCTAGGAATATGCAGGCCGTCAGCCAGCCCATGGGCAAATGCTTTACACGTCGTTCAAAAGAAAAACGGTGAATTACGCCCGTGCGGAGATTACCGTCGTTTAAACGCAATCACCGAGCCCGATCGCTACCCGATTCCTCGTTTAACGGATTTCACATACATCCTCAAAAATAAAAAAATACTATCTAAAATTGATATTCGACGTGCTTACCATAACATAAGTGTTGCACCTGAGGACATACCGAAAACCGCAATAATAACTCCATTTGGTTTGTTCGAGTTTACGAAAATGAGCTTCGGTCTGAGAAACGCTGCGCAAACGTTTCAAAGATTTATCAATGAAGTTTTGAAAAATACTCGCAATACATTCTGTTACCTAGACGATATACTTATCGCATCAGAATCAGAAGAGTGTCACATTCACGATCTCAAAGAGGTGTTCAAGCGACTTAATGAATTTGGCGTCACAATCAATACGTCTAAATGCGAATTCGGAAAATCCGAACTTACATTTCTCGGTTACCGCGTTAGCTGTGATGGCATACGGCCGGACGAAGAAAAAATCAAATCAATCATAAACTATCCGCAACCCGAAACCATCGAAGAACTGAGGCGCTTCCTCGGTCTTATAAATTTTTACCGAATGAGCATTCCTAAAGCAGCCAACACTCAAACTATTTTAGACAAATATTTGCACAATGCTAAGAAAAAAGACAAAACAAAAATCGCTTGGACCGAAGAAGCAATCATCGCATTTAATCAGTGCAAACATCATGTAAGTGATGCCGTCACTCTCGTGCATCCAGACCCGTCATCGAAACTAATATTAATGACCGACGCAGCGAATACCTGCGTCGGCGCAGCACTCCATCAACTAGTCAACAAACGGTTAGAACCACTAGGATTTTATTCAAAAAAACTAAGTAGCGCCCAAACAAAATACAGTACCTACGACAGGGAATTATTGGCTATTTACATGGCAATAAAACACTTTCGGTATATGATTGAAGGGCGTGATCTCACGGTGTTAACCGATCACAAACCGCTAATATTCGCACTATCGAAGAAAGAATCTAAATCAGATCCACCAAGACGTCTTCGTCAATTGGATTTTATTTCTCAGTTTTGCAACAAAATTGAGTACGTTCAAGGCGAGCTCAATAACGCCGCAGACGCTCTTTCAAGAATAGAAGAGATTTATGTACATGATATTTTCGATTATGAACAATTATATAAAAGCCAAGTCGAAGATACGCAATTAACCATGTTAAAACAAAAACCTAATCTGGAATTTAAATTGTTCCGCATGCCATATTCAAATCATGAGCTTACATTCGAAACATCAACTTCAACAGCACGACTTTATTTACCGTCGGAATTTCGAGAAAAAGCGATTTCAAGTGTCCATGCACTTAACCACCCTGGGGTAGCCGCTACGCGTCGCCTTATCGCGCAGCGCTATTTTTGGCCTAACATGAATACTGACGTAGCAAACTTTGTAAGAAGTTGCATACAATGCCAGAAATGTAAAGTGCAAAGACATACAATTACACCTCTAGGAGAGTTCGAAAGGTCAGACCGTTTCGAGCATGTTCATATAGATATTATTGGACCATTACCACCTTCCGATGGATATACATAGGTACTGTGTCACAATGGTTGATCGTCATACAAAATGGCCCGAAGTCGTTCCTGTAAAGGATATAAGCGCTGAAACCGTCGCGAAAGCTCTGCTCGAGCATTGGATAGCACGTTTTGGTTGCCCTGCAAGAATAACTTCGGATCAAGGTCGTCAATTCGAATCCCACCTTTTCACACAGCTGACCAAACTACTTGGCATAGAAAAGATTAGAACAACAGCGTACAATCCAAAAGCGAATGGACACGTCGAAAGGATGCACCGAACGCTAAAAGCTTCCATCATGGCACGTTGCGATGGTAACAGTCAATAGGCACAACAATTACCTATCGTGTTGTTAGGAATGCGCAATACAATTAAAGAAGACTCAGGATACAGCCCCGCTCAAATGACCTACGGTAAATCTATGCGTCTACCGGGAGATTTTTTTGTTCCCACCGAAGCAAACATTAACAACACCGATTATACCTGCAAACTCATGGAAACACTAGCAAACCTTCAACCGACCACAAGAAAACAAGCGGATAACAGAAACATTTTCGTACATAAAGATTTAACAAGATCGGACTACGTTTTCGTTAAAAACGAAGTGAAACGCTCGTTAACACCGCCGTACGAAGGTCCCTATAAAATCGTCAAACGAAGCGATAAACATTATGTCGTTCAAGTAGGTTCTCGAAAAGTCACTATTTCTCTCGATCGTCTAAAACCTGCTTATGTTACAACTTTTGTTTCGCCTGAAACCACAACCATAACACCGGTTGGCACCCAAACGACCCCACTTGACAAAACTGAGCCATTTGTCACAACAAGATCGGGTCGCGTCGTAGAAAAGACAGTGAGATTTAACATTTAAAACATTTTTTTATCGCCAGTCCCAAAATAATAAATAAATCAATGTGAAATTTAAAGTGCAGTGAAGTGTTGTGTGTTTTAAAATAGACCAACTTAACAAGCAATTATGGAGCGTTCTCACACTAATATGTCAACTTATAACGTATTTATTCATACTTATACCACTTGTAGAAATGTTTAAGTTAACATAAGTTTAAAACTTTTTGTAACCAAATTTATGCCCAATGTATTTTAATTTTTTACCAAAATGTGTCTTTAGTTTAAGAATTCATAAGTGTGGTTTTGTTTTTATATACATTTTAAATGCCTCTTGTTAGCGTAAGGTCTTATTGTATAATTTAAAAGTTAAGTATAGTTAAACACTTTTACACCACATGTTTATATTAAGTATTTGCAATGTCTTTACAATTATTTTTGAACCTTACTCATTGTTATTTTGATAGTAATTATTTTTGTTTTATCAAAGGGGGGAGGACATGTAGTGGTATGTAACCCACACATGCAGACGAACTTGTGAACTCAAGTACCTATGACGTCACACGACTCACACGTCCCTTACTTCGAACTCAGGGTTCAGTTTTCGGTCACTAACCGTCAACAAAGTAGGACACGTTCACTAACCACTAATCGCATCACTTGTGCGTCAAATTATAATCATCATAATCTTACTTATTGTACCGTGTTTAGTTATAGTACATTTATTAAACTCATTGTGAACTAACCAATGAACATTTAATTTAATTACACTATAGAACCCGTAATCACATCACAACAAAAGTTCTATAGTACTATTGAATTATTATATGCGCTAGGGTGGCCCGCGAAATTCAAATTTTCTTACGTTTTTTGCAATTTGCAGGTCAGTATCAGGTTGTGTTGATCTAAATATTATTAGCGCTCGTAACAAATATGGATTTACAGAATTTTAAACATTAAAATCAGCAATACAACTCTCTAAGCTCATGTAAGTGCATTGAATGACTATTTCATGAAATCACGACATTTGGCAATCACGACAAGGCGAGCGCTAGTCGCCAACGCGCCGTAAGCAAGCCTACCGCTTGTCGCCAACGCGCCGTAAGCAATTAGCAAGGCGAGCGCTTGTCGCCAAAGCGCCGCCGCCGCGCCGTCAGCAAGGCGACCACTCGCTGCTGGCAGATATGAGTAATGCAATGTTTAAGGTATACCTCAAAAATTCAATCTAGCTCTTGGACTAGTCGTATTGAACTCATTACAACCAACTCATTTGAACCTTATAAACTAAGACCCTACTAAATTTGTGACTTGGCGAAAAATTGCGACTAATTAGCGACAAAACTAGCTTCCGCCAGCGGCTTCGCCCGCGTGCTATGTCGATAAAAAGTAGCCTACTTATGTCCTTTCTCAGGCTCTTAGACTATTCTGTGTACCAAATTTCATTTAAATCAGTTCAGTCGTTTTGGCGTGAAAGCGCGACAGACAGACAGACAGAGTTATTTTCGCATTTATAATATTAGTAAGGAATAGTAGGTATATTATTAAGAATCTACCATAAATTGAGATTATTAAAGATTATTTATTCAATAATATCTGTGAGTGTGACAGTTCAACTACCATCTTCATTTCTATGTTGAGCTTCTAAATAAGCAGGCATCCGGCCAAATAACAGCTTTTCTCTCTTATGAACATGCCTTTGATGCTTCATCATAGCGTTTCTGTATCCAAATGCTTTTCCGCAAATATTGCAGACATGGTTTTTAATGCCCAAGTGATCAGCTTCATAATGCCTCTGTAACATCAGTTTAGTGTGAAAAGCCCTTCTACAAGCTTCACAGTGCAGTTGTGGCTCTTTATGCTTTAAGGTGTGGCTGTTCAAATTACTCTTAAACAGAAACCTGGCGGGACATTCTGTACACATGTACCTATAGTCCCCTGTGTGAGTTCTCATATGGGTTTTGAGTAACTCGGAATATCTTCCTCTGTACGGACAAAATTGGCATTTATATGGGAATTCATTGCCATGTCTTAGGCTGTGGTTGTGGTATGCACATCTTAGTCTAAATGATTTTCCACAGACATCACAAACATACTTCTTATGGTCAGGGTCGTGCATGGTCATGTGTTCTTTGTAGTAGGACCTATTTATGACTTTGTTGCATATGTTACAAGTTACTTTTGGTGCATATTTAATTTTTACTTTCCTTTCACGTTTCACCTCACCAATACCTTGATTTTCCATTTCCCATTTCTCTGGCTGTTTCGTGTCATAGACGCTACTGTCGCTGAAATCTTGATCGTATTGCTGGTCATCAACGGTTTCTTCTTTCACTGGCTGTTTAAGAATTTCCTCAGATTCTCTTGCAATTTTTCTGAATAATATGGCTCCTTTGATGAACTCGTGACATATATTGCACAGGAGCTTTGGATACTCGTCATTTTCATTCACCTCTATATTGGAGAGAACCAATAATGCTTCTACAATAAAAACAGTGTTTTCGGTCCCGAAAATCGGCAAACAACCTTCTTGTAAACATACACGGCATTGAGAAAATGACCCTTCCTTTATTTTCAAACGTTTAGCATTATTTTCATGTATAGTTTTATAATATTCGGTGGCACTAAACTTGGATTTTTCTTTTTTCGATTTTTTCATCAGGTAGTACAATGTCAGCATGGTATTAATGGTTTTAACTGGGGCGTTTATAGTCAAATATAGCTATTTCGGTACAATTTTACCATAAGTTGTTTAGATTTGCTCAGAAAATAATAAATCAAATAAAACGAACAGGGAAGACAAAGTAAATAAAATATTACTGACGTTCAGGGTTGCCAATGCCTATTTTCCAAATTCCCCAAAATCATTGGTGAAAATCCCCAAATTTGGGGAGAGCAAAATCCTGACTCCCCACAAAATTATTTCATAAAATATACAAAAGATCAACAATATTTATTACTACAAAAATTCACAATTGAAAATAATTTAACCTTAAAATAGGATTCAGAATCAAATTTTTAATCATCCACAAAGCGAAGAGAAACTAAATTCAAGTCACGTATCGTAGCGTACACCATGACCAGTTTAAGTTTGCAGTTCACGGTGGCGCTGCTTGTCAGGGAAAAATGCAACAGCAAGACAAATTCAGTACATTAAGTTTTAGTTCTGTTTACTGTTACTTTTCTGTGAAAGTGGCTAACTTTCACAGAAAAGTTAGTCATTCATTCATTGTAGGAATGATTGTCTTTGTATTTTTCAGTCTCGTTTAACAGGAGTTTCCCCACTTTCACGTAACGTTGCCATGCAAAAAAAATGTTGACTGGTATTTACTGGATGTGATCCATATTCGAGTATGTAGTAGAATGATGTTTGTCTAGAATGTAATATTAGTTTGAATTGGTAAAATTTTAAAATCCCCAGTTCTCCACATATTCCACACATGGAGCCTCTCCCCACTAAATCCCCAATCCTCTTGAGATTCTCCGCAGTTTGGGGAAATGGCAACGCTGCTGGCGTTGGCTCTTGACGTTTGGCGTCTACCCACAGATAACAATTATTTACCTATAACAATTATGTACGTCTACCGCAGAGTACTTTTTTATGATTTTTTTTTTATACGGCGTCTACTAGGTACAGTTACGGACTTTAATTGATGAGCCACCTTCAAACTTTTCAATTTTGCAGTTTCATACATTCACGAGATTACACGATTAAACACGAACTCAAATCGCAAGCTAGTAAACAAGATGACAAATAAATTACTTTTAATCGGAAATATCCATAGAGGTTGACTAATAAGTTCTTCCAATCTATTTGATATCGACCTCCTTTGAATCATAGCTCATTAGCTCGATAATTATGAAAACATAACTGAAGACAGTGACAGTTGAAATATCAACATGACAAATAAATTACTTTTAATCGGAAATAGTCTTATCCATATATAAAGAAAACACTATTTTCTTGCTAATACTTTTAATCCGCACAACTTAACTATTTCACAATCAAACGACGACTGACTCTGCACTACATTATACCATTTTAAACGACTTTTGCCCCACCCAGAAATAACGATAATATCATAACCGTTATTTCTAAGTGTTGCCAAAGTAAAATAATACATTCAGTTGCCATAATGGAAATACATTTTAAAGTGTCTTACAATATTAGTCATTTGTAGTTTGACAGTGTTGCCACAGTGGATATTATAATTCGATAATAATACATTTCTTATATTAATTCAATGAAATCACGACACTCGGCCATCCGACGGCGTGCTAACTCCGTAGTACGCACTATACAATCACGACACTGAGGCAATACATCAAATAGCAAAATTATTCATATTTCTATTCATTTATTTGTGTTCCACAAGGTACCTAAAACAAGATGTTAACAAAAAAAAAAAAAAAAAAACTAAGAGCCGTTGTAGCAGGGCACATCAGGGCACAGCAATATAGCTAGATATTATAGTTAAAAATGTAAGTCGTAGAAATCTAAAAATTCTAATAAAATAAAATTGTACATATAAACTGAATTGCATTACATTACCACAAAAAGTCTGTAACAATAACATAGATAATTTATTATGTTTTAAAAATTATAATCTAATGCGAGATCATATTTAAAGATTACAAATTGTGAATAAAGAAATGTTTTACGTGTATTAAGTAACAAATAAGTAACTACAAAAAAAAAAAATACATAAACAAGATTACATTATACATTCGTGATAGGATTGTAGGTACCTGTTTAAAAGAGAAACGAGTTGCACTTCACTTCACTTGTCCTATGACCGAATTCCGGCCACGGGGCGGTCAACCTCAACGGAGACCCGACAAGCACACAGGATGCATAGTGCAAACAGATGCACTTTCTGCTCTTCCTCGGTCCGACGGGACAGTAACCTGACATGACCGGCTAAGGTCAAGGCGCAGGACCAACGGCACCACATGTCCCTCCCGCCCCGAGGTACGGGGCGTCACAACTCCAATCTCTAGGCTGCCATTGAGTAATTCCTAGTGGGAAAACAAACAACACCCTGCCCGACCCGGGAATCGAACCCTGGACCCCACGCTCAGCAGCTGCGCTCGCGACCATGAAATCATTAAGCCTATATTTTACCCCTTTATTACCCTATCGTTTTGCTATTACTTTATATGAACCGATAAAAGGGAATAATTTCTTACTTTTGCCATAATTGTCGAAAAATTAACCCAGCTTCTTTAAAATGCCATACTCGACTTCAAATGTATTTAGTTGCCTAATGAATTAATAGTTCAGCGACGACCTTTTAGAGTATAATAAATGCTTTTCAAGCTTAAAAACAAGCTACTGTAAATATGACTCGGCAACGTGAACGTGATAATTCTTAAGCAACTAAATTTGTGATATGTCTACGCATTGCCTAATCATTGCCATAGCTTCTAATAAGTTTATCAACTGCATCATATTGTTGTCATCAAATAATGTTAAGTAAATGAAAGCTCTAATTTCATGTAGTCTCCTATCTATCTATAATGCTACCATAAGTAATTTATGACTTGACCATTATATCTACCTCTAATTGGGTTCCCTATCCATTTGCATAAGATATTAAGACAATGTATCATGGCATACTTTTGTTTACATAACCGAACTATATTTACGCATTACAACAGCTTACGAATAATTATTTTAGGCATAATTTATCGCGTCTTTTGTTTCCGGATAATACGCCTAGTAACATTATGCGTATTAAAATTATGTCACATAATAACACAACAAAATTATGATAAAAAGGAAGATGATTTATTAATTAGATTGTTGAAAAAAATGGCTATTTCGATTTTATTAGCAGACGGATGTTGAATCTCTAAAATATTTATTGTAGACCACTTACAACATTAGTTGATGAGTTATCAATTTAGAAGAAAATTTATTTAACGGAAGCTATGAGTCATATTAATTTATATTAAATCACAATGAATAAGTAAGGGCAAGGGAAACCTTTTCAGAGTCAAAGGCATCTTATCTTTGACGATATTTTTAGAGATTTGAAGAAATAGGGGGTGATAAAACTACCCGGCGTTACTGATAGATAACCTATCGTACTTTAACCATTTCGATGCGATGGTCACAAGATGACAGATGACAGATGGACACAAGGTCATAAGAATTGTCTGGTTGAACCTTTATGCTTTGCAATTTGCTTGATGACAAGCAACAGCGTTTAACACATTTAAACTGTTTCGCGTAAAAACTGTTCCACGATATTATTCTAGTCTGTGCTCCAAAACCAGTTAATAATTTTTTTTAAAAATTTGAATTGTTCTAGCAATGAGATATTTATTTTGTACTATCAAACTATGGATAAAATATAATTGTTACAACTAATACAAATGGTTCCAAGTAGTCTAAGTGTATGGCATGGAAATAGGATGCAATAGCCCATTACGCGTTCTTGCCGCATATCTTTGTTTTAAATATGCACAATTTATTTAAGAAATCATTGTTGCAAAGTATTTTTTTGTAATGTCTATTTTCCCGCTTAGATTCGACCTCAAATTTAAGGATTATTTTTTAGTAAAAGAATCCAAAGCAGCCGATATTTGTATGCAGCTTAGTATTCGATGTTTGGTCGTACAGAGCAATCAAGGGTTTGTCATCCAACTCTATATTCATTGCACTGTCGGTTTGTGCAACCAATCTCACTCAAACTCTGAGCAAAACATTTCCTATTATTTGCAAAAAGTTTAATTTCGAAAGTAAACTGATCAATGTCTTGGCCTATTTTAATGCCAGCTTTATTGAGATAGTTCTCGAGCATTGAGAAAATCTTCACTAATTGACACGGTTTTAGTTTCTGTAACGGAATTTACCCACTTTAAAACATCTGTTTTAAAGGTACTGCCGTTAAAAGAAGTAACAAATACAACCGTTTTACCACTAACTATTTTATAACGGCCTTGATGTCAGTGATATTCTTGATTTGGATTCTTTGATGCTCTTAAAATCAAGATAATATCGCCTAAGTAATGCTCATTGGTATAGACTCACCAAACCAGACCCGAACTATGGTCGTATCTTCCTCAACATATACCTAGACGTAAGTTCCAATTGATATATATATCGGTCACTTCATTTCAAGGATATACATAAAGCAATTTCTCAGATTCCTTCATAACGAAAGTTTGATTAAATTCTGTAGTTATGTTGTTGAAAAGTTCAACACTGAATATCGGCTATTAATCTTTCTCTAATAAAAATATTGTACAAACTAGTTCAGAAAATGACGCAGAGCTCAAATAAGATTAAAATTAAATACACTAATCTATTTTCAAATAAATCAATGTACGGGAAGCGGCCATTGGTCTTCCTTTAAGTCCATACTTTACTTTTGCCTTCGAGTATTCCATATCCAATCTACTGCCTAACAGCCATCGATTTCACACCTACTGTGCAATTCTTGTTACACACCTAGGTACATGTTTCACATACATTGTTGACTACAGCAGCACACCTACATGGCCTACTAACAGCACGCATGCATGGCTGCATAAGATCACATAAGTGCCTACGTTAAACTTTGAACTACAGCTCATCTACATGGCTGCATAAAATCACATAAGTGTAAGTTAAATTCTAAACTACAGCTCGCCTACATGGCTGCAAAAGATCACATCTAGTGTCTAAGTTAAATTCTAAACTACAGCTCATCTACATGGCTGCATAGGACCACATAAGTGTCCAAGTTAAATTCTAAACTACAGCTCACCTACATGGCTGCAAAGGATCACATAAGTGTATGTTAAATTCTGAACTACAGCTCACCTACATGGCTGCATAAGATCACATAAATATTTAAGTTAAAATCTGAACTACAGCTCACCTACATGGCTGAAAAAGATCACATAAGTGTATGTTAAATTCTGAACTACAGCTCACCTACATGGCTGCATAAGATCACATAAATATTTAAGTTAAAATCTGAACTACAGCTCACCTACATGGCTGAAAAAGATCACATAAGTGATGTTAAATTCTGAACTACAGCTCACCTACTTGGCTGCATAAGATCACGTAAGTATTTAAGTTAAAATCTGAACTACAGCTCACCTACATGGCTGCATAAGATCACGTAAGTATTTAAGTTAAATTATGAACTACAGCTCACCTACATGGCTGCATAAGATCACATAAGTGTCTAAGTTAAATTATAAACTACAGCTCACCTACATGGCTGCAAAACATCACACAAGTGTCCAAGTTAAATTCTGAACTACAGCTCACCTACATGGCTGCAAAGGATCACATAAGTGATGTTAAATTCTGAACTACAGCTCACCTACTTGGCTGCATAAGATCACGTAAGTATTTAAGTTAAATTCTGAACTACAGCTCACCTACATGGCTGCATAAGATCACATGAGTGTAAGTTAAATTATAAACTACAGCTCACCTACATGGCTGCAAAGCATCACACAAGTGTCTAAGTTAAATTCTGAACTACAGCTCAACTACATGGCTGTATAAAATAACATAAGTGTCTAAGTTAAATTCTGAACTTCAGCTTGCCTTCATGGCTGCAATAAACTACACGCATACATCTCCATAAAGCTCACCTACATGGCTGAACTAGAGTGCAAGCCGCATGGAACTAAACTATACGCATACATCTCCATAAAGCTCACCTACGTGGCTGAACTAGAGTGTAAGCCGCATAGAACTCGAAACTATACTCGTACACGTTTATCTTGAATAGCTCGCCTATATGGCTGAAATAAACTATACGCATACGTCTCCATAAAGCTCACTTAATTACGCGGCTGAACTAGAGTGCATGCCGCATAGTACTCTAAACTATACTCGTATCTTTAAACTGAATAGCTCGCCTACATGGCTGAAATAAATTATATGCATACACCTCCATAAAGCTCACCTACGTGGCTGAACTAGAGTGTAAGTCTATCTACACTATACTCGTACATCTCTGAACAGCTCACCTACATGGCTGAACCCGAGTGCACGCCGCACAGGTCTTCTATACTCGTACATCTCTGAACAGCTCACTTAGATGGCTGAACCCGAGTGCACGCCGCATAGGCGTACATCTCTGAACAGCTCACCCACATGGCTGAACCCGAGTGCACGCCGCATAGGGGTCTACACTATACTCGTACATCTCTGAACAGCTCACCTACATGGCTGAACCCGAGTGCACGCCGCACAGGTCTTCTATACTCGTACATCTCTGAACAGCTCACTTAGATGGCTGAACCCGAGCGCAGGCCGCATAGGCGTACATCTCTGAACAGCTCACCTACATGGCTGAACCCGAGTGCACGCCGCATAGGGGTCTACACTATACTCGTACATCTCTGAACAGCTCACTTAGATGGCTGAACCCGAGTGCACGCCGCATAGGGGTCTACACTATACTCGTACATCTCTGAACAGCTCACCTACATGGCTGAACCCGAGTGCACGCCGCACAGGTCTTCTATACTCGTACATCTCTGAACAGCTCACTTAGATGGCTGAACCCGAGAGCACGCCGCATAGGCGTACATCTCTGAACAGCTCACCCACATGGCTGAACCCGAGTGCACGCCGCATAGGGGGTTATAGTATACATTTCATTATATAGCTCATATAGTCATTAGATATAGCCCCAATCAACAAAATCTAAGCTACTGCTTAAGCTAACCAACAAACAAACCATAATCAAACCACCATACCGCCGTACCATCAACAAACTATAAAAAGCTGATCAGAAAATTCAGTGAACGGAACAGACTTAAAACATAATATTCAGATTATACGAATTGAAATCTCGTGGCTAAATTCCCAACATTCACTCGCACAATTTTTTTTAATTTACTTATTCTCGAAGTTGTCCAATCCAATGATAGCTCTATCGAGGAGTTGCCTCGACCAAGAGTACCACGTGCACTGGCCCAACTATTCACTTATTGTTTATAATTAGTCCACTGCAACGATAACCTTATCGAGGAGTTGCCTCGACCAAAGGTAGCACGTGCATCGGCCCAATCATTTACTCATTATAACTTTAATCAGTCCAACGCTACGATAACCCTATCGAGGAGTTGCCTCGACCAAAGGTAGCACGTGCACCGGCCCAATTACCATTATAATAATAATTTTTAACCATAATGTTTTAAATATTAACCCAGATGGTTAATATTTAAAACATTATGGTTAAAAATACGCCACAACGATTGCTTATTTAAATACCGAGTTATGAGACTACACAATAACCACCTCGCTCCACACTGAACTTATCTCGGACAAAAACAATGAACAATGTAAATGTAAATAATTTATAAAACTACTTACGATTTTACCAACCTATGGCTCGTGGTTCTTGTCACTTCTGACTTATAAAGAAAACACTATTTTCTTGCTAATACTTTTAATCCGCACAACTTAACTATTTCACAATCAAACGACGACTGACTCTGCACTACATTATACCATTTTAAACGACTTTTGCCCCACCCAGAAATAACGATAATATCATAACCGTTATTTCTAAGTGTTGCCAAAGTAAAATAATACATTCAGTTGCCATAATGGAAATACATTTTAAAGTGTCTTACAATATTAGTCATTTGTAGTTTGACAGTGTTGCCACAGTGGATATTATAATTCGATAATAATACATTTCTTATATTAATTCAATGAAATCACGACACATAGAGGTTGACTAATAAGTTCTCAATAATAAAAATAAATACAACGTTGCATTAAGTTTATCCAATCTATTTGATATCGACCTCCTTTGAATCATAGCTCATTAACTCGATATTTATGAAAACATATCTGAAGACAGTGACAGTTGAAATATCAAGATGTCAAATAAATTACTTTTAATCGGAAATGGTCTCATCCATAGAGGTTGACTAATAAGTTCTTAATGATAAGAATAAATACAATGTTGCATTAAGTTTATCCAATCTATTTGATACTGACCTCCTTTGAATCATAGCTCATTAACTCAATAATTCAGAAAACTTAACTGAAGACAGTGACAGTTGAAATATCGATGTCAGAGAATTTCTCCGTACGCAACAGTAAACTAGCAACAATTGTTTATCGTTGCTAGGTTACTGTTGCTAGACCTGCAATTGGTTGACTAACTATGCGTTTGCACCAGAAAACATTTAACATGTAGATGTTTCGAAACTTGTCACATGAAACAAATCTCATTACTTGTTTTGTTGAACTTGCGTTCGCACTGTACGAAACATGAGTAAGTCTTAAGACAGATCTCAAGATTTGTTGTAAACTGCGTTCGCACTGTCTAGAAACATACACAATAGACATGTTTTGTATAAAGATTTGTCACGTTTGCGTTCGCACTGTTGTTTGTTTATGTCAAATTATGTCTCGCAACTTGTCTATTGCTTGATGTTTAGTGTTATCCGAGTATGGTGGTAAACATCCCGTGTTTATATCGAAACATAGAGTGGTCCAAAGTAGACACGATGAAGTTTATAGAGCTTTGGCAAGGTTTTCCATGTTTGAGGAATACAAAATGTGTGGACTAAATAACCGACCAAAGTGTCAAAACAAATCTAACAACATGTTACTAGATTCATACAGATACATTTTGATACGAAATGGATTTGTAAAGACATGTGGCGAAACATGTCGAGTGATATGAAACGTCAAACATGTTTCGCGGCAACAAGTTGCGTGACAATGCGAATGCTAGGCGATACACTGACAGAAAACAGACATTTCAACATGTTTTTATGTGAATGTTTCGCCAGTGCAAACGCACGGTAAGAGTAGTCACTGCTGTCAAGTTTGTAGTTCTGCTCTCAGGTTAGCCAACCGGTAAAGATATGAAATATAATTTTCTTCTTTTATTATATGACTTTGCGTGTCGGGAACCGAATAAACCCGATTTGCATTACACGGCTAAAATGCGAACAGTGCCAGGTGGCTCATCAATTAAAGTCCGTGACTGTACTAACTAACGTCAGTTGGGTCACCTGCAGGGCTATTGGCTATCTTTTTCATTGTCAGTGACTAATTGGCTTCAGTTGTACACCGAACTTTGATGACAACTGAGAATTTCATAACATTGGTATTGCGTATTACCGTAAGTGGACATCATGTTACGGTGACTATCAAATACGGAACTAACGGAACGGTGCTCTTCGTCCCAGCACTTGACGCCTCTATTTTTTATCGACTATTATGCGACTAAATTGAGTAACGCCTTTTGAGCGTTACAATTCTTAATTTTAGGGACCATTTTATATTAAGCGGTTTATAAACACTTGTCCAAGGCTATTGTAACTATACATAAGATATATATTGTTTATCGAAGCGTTTGGTAAACCATACATAGTAAATTCGTAATGCTATTTAAAAATTATTGTAAATATTAGAATAAATAAAACATTACCTTATTATTTTATAAGTAGGTACATCATATTGTTTCACAAGACAAATGTAGTTGTATTATTTTAATATAAAATAATCAATAGGTAGGTCGGATTTTTTTTTAAGTATTTAAGTAGGTACCTACTTAAATACTTTAAGGGTAAAAAATAGTTTAAGGTACCTAGGTACTTACAAGAAAAATCATTTTAGATAATTATGACCAATATTACCTACACACACGAGTATCTACCTGCTGTTTATAAATTACATAGGTAATTATTTTTCTCTAGCATCCCATATTTTTGGAGTTTATTCACATAACACAGGTATGCAGGTATGCTGGAAGAGATTTCTTTAGAAATAAGCATTGCCTTTGTACGAATTTTTCTGTTCCTTTTTTATTGTCTGTATTTATATGTGTGCATAAATGGTTAAATAAATAAAATAATAAAAAATAGGTAACATACAAGAAAATAAGAGTTTTAGATTATTGTGAGCAACTATCAATAGCACTCTCTCTGGCAACTGCAATGAGTTCCTAACGTCCCGCAAGGTGGCGTCTCTCAATTCGCAGACTACTTTGTTTTCGCTCTTCTTTAGCAAATCGCAGCAATAATAGACGTACCATGCTTCTGCCACGATCAAGAATCACAATATAACAACAAAAGACGTAATGTTTACACGCTTCGATTAATACCGGCTTCGGTGATAATCACTAGAATCTCTAAAACACTACCTTTGAGTAGTGCCTTTCACGAAAGTCACGACTACCAAAATGATTATCAATTTGATGTCCACTAAGCTTAGGCAATCGTAATTTTGTAAGTATCGATACATTAACATCTGTCAAAATGTGTTACGGTGACTATCAGTGATAGTGAGTGCTTATGACGTCATCCTAGTTAGTCACTGAAGATAGCCAATACGAAACAGACTGTTTGACAGCTAATCGATAGACACTTTGCCAAGTGATCATCACTATGAACTGTCAACAGAGATACGCAATAGCCCTGCTGTCAACAGAGATACGCAATAGCCCTGCTGCAGGGCTATTGGCTATCTTTTTCATTGTCAGTGACTAATTGGCTTCAGTTGTACACCGAACTTTGATGACAACTGAGATTTTCATAACATTGGTATTGCGTATTACCGTAAGTGGACATCATGTTACGGTGACTATCAAATACGGAACGGTGCTCTTCGTCCCAGCACTTGAAGCCTCTATTTTTTATCGACTATTATGCGACTAAATTAAGTAACGCCTTTTGAGCGTTACAATTCTTAATTTTAGGGACCATTTTATATTAAGCGGTTTATAAACACTTGTCCAAGGCTATTGTAACTATATATAAGATATATATTGTTTATAGAAGCGTTTGGTAAACCATACATAGTAAATTCGCAATGCTATTTAAAAATTATTGTAAATATTAGAATAAATAAAACATTTCCTTATTATTTTATAAGTAGGTACATCATATTGTAAATTGTTTCACAAGACAAATGTAGTTGTATTATTTTAATATAAAATAATCAATAGGTAGGTCGGATTTTTTTAAAGTATTTAAGTAGGTACCTACTTAAATACTTTAAGGGTAAAAAATACTTTAAGGTACCTAGGTACTTACAAGAAAAATCATTTTAGATAATTATGACCAATATTACCTACACACACGAGTACCTGCTGTTTATAAATTACATAGGTAATTATTTTTCTCTAGCATCCCATATTTTTGGACTTTATTCACATAACACAGGTATGCAGGTATGCTGGAAGAGATTTCTTTAGAAATAAGCATTGCCTTTGTACGAATTTTTCTGTTCCTTTCTTCTTGTTTGTAGGTATTTATATGTGTGCATAAATGGTTAAATAAATAAATAACTAAAATAATAAAAAATAGGTAACATACAAGAAAATAAGAGTTTTAGATTATTGTGAGCAACTATCAATAGCACTCTCTCTGGCAACTGCAATGAGTTCCTAACGTCCCGCAAGGTGGCGTCTCTCAATTCTTTAGCAAATCGCAGCAATAATAGACGTGCCATACTTCTGCCACGATCAAGAATCACAATATAACAACAAAAGACGTAATGTTTACACGCTTCGATTAATACCGGTTTCGGTGATAATCACTAGAATCTCTAAAACACTACCTTTGAGTAGTGTCTTTCACGAAAGTCACGACTACCTAAATGATTATCAATTTGATGTCCACTAAGCTTAGGCAATCGCAATTTTGTAAGTATCGATACATTAACATCTGTCAAACTGTGTTACGGTGACTATCAGCGATAGTGAGTGCTTATGACGTCATCCTAGTTAGTCACGCAATAGCCCAGCAGGGCTATTGCGTATCTCTGTTGACAGTTCATAGTGATGATCACTTGGCAAATGTCTATCGATTAGCTGTCAAACAGTTTCATATTGGCTATCTTCAGTGACTAACTAGGATGACGTCATACGTCGCACAGTGGGCCCATACTGAAAATTAGTGGACATAGGCAACAAAGTTCCAATATCGATGCGATTTTTTTTTTATATGACGCGTTATGATATTCCTGACAACTTTTACTCTAGTGAAATTTCTCCTCAAGTTGATAGTTTGTCTGAAAAAGAAAAATTAGATTTTTTTGTATGGAGCGAATCACGTTTAATTTTTTTTTCGTCTATTGTACTAATATGTAGTGTATGGCGTGAGTATATGATAGCTAGGATCATTCTCTATCCACGAAAAAAAAATTTGCGCCGGCCATCCGCGGCCGCGCGAGTAATCATTCTAAACTAGATGGATTTAATGAATGATGGATTAAATGTCTTTGTATTTACAGTCAGTGTTAATTACTCAAGTAGTGGACATATCAGTGACTGAAAATTATTCAGCCAATCAGCGACGAGCATTTTTCGATGACTCATTAGTTATGCGCATAGCGCACAAACAAATGAGTCATCAATCACAATGCAGGTGCTACCGATAATAATAGATATGATGCAGGTAGTTAAAAAATAACAGCCAATCAGAGGCAAGCATTTTTCGGTGACTCGTTTGTTATGCGCTTAGCCGAGCGCACAAACAAATGAGTCATCAATCACAATGCAGGTGATACCGATGATAACATGCAATAATAACTAAATTGCTACCAGAATTACTAGTTGTAAGTACCTATGTGCTATTAAAACAATATACTTAACTAAAAAGAAGGTCAAAACAGCCAAATGAGGCAAAAAATATACTTTGAATTTCGGTTTAAAGAAATTTATTTCTCAAAAAGAACAACATAGTTCACTTAAATATGAGAAACTTAACAAAATATTCTCGATGATAAATACAATTGCCGTTCGATCTATCGAGTATGTGAGTAATGATTTATTATTGTTGGTCCGCCAAATACAACTTTAATCTATTCTTAAAAATGTTCACTGATGAAGAATCTCTTATTTCTTTCGGTAACTTATTATAAAGCTGCGCTCCCTCAAACTGAATGGTTCTTCTCCCGTACAAAGTCCTAACTGAAGGCAGTTCAATACTATCCCTATTCCTGGTGTAGTAGTGCTGAGTTTTGTGTTTGAAAGTGATTTGTGAGTGTATTTTGTTTGTTAAAATTTTCTTTATTAGTATGGATGTGTGGTAGCTATATAATTGTTTAAGGTTAAATAGTTTAGTTTTAGCGTAAACTTCTTTCGTAGGCGTTAAGTAATTGTAATTAAATAGGACTTTGATTGCTTTGTTTTGCGTTACTTGTAGGTCGTGAAGATGTGTAATAGCTGCCTGCCCCCATACTTGGATTAAATAGTCGAGATGCGGTTTGACTAGTGTATTGTATATTGTGTAGCGTAATTTAAATGGCACACATTTAGCAATATTTCGTAGAGCACCAGTCAACGGAATCAGTCTGCTTCTAACATAATCAACGTGTGGTCTGAATGTCAGTCTACTGTCCAAGATGAGGCCCAGGTATTTCTCATGATTTGATCTTAACAGCTGTTGGCCATCTACCATAAGAGGAGGGAAATCAGGAATCTTTTTGTTCTTAGGAGAAAATATTATGTATGAAGTTTTGTTAACATTAATAGTCAGTAAGTTTTGCTTAAGCCACGTGTTTAGGATATTAAGGTCTTGCTGTGCCTCAGTAATAACACTAAGCATGGAGTGGCCAAAATAAAAAAGACACGTGTCATCTGCATACAGTGAGATATGTCCCACTAACCCTACATTACTTATATCATTGATATAAATTAAGAAAAGCAGTGGTCCTAAAACTGATCCCTGCGGAACTCCACATACTATTTCAGCAGATGCACTTTCAAAATTATCAATTTTTACTATCTGATGTCTGTTTGCTAGATAAGATTCGAATATTTTGTAAGCTTGGGCAGTGATTCCAATAGTTGTTAGCTTTTCTAATAGTATAGAATGGCTTATTGTATCGAATGCTTTTTTAAGATCAATGAAAATACCTAGAACTAGTTGCTTTTTGTCAATATTATTTTTAATTTTAGTTACTAAATCAATTGTTGCTGCGAGAGTATTAGATTGTGGTCTAAACCCGTACTGATGTTCATATAGAAAGTGAATTTTGTTCAAGTAATCAAATAAGCGAGTATATAATACCTTTTCAAATATTTTTGAAATTACAGGCAATACGGAAATAGGCCGATAGTTGCCGGGATCAGTTTTAGTTCCTGCTTTATTAATGGGGGTTACCTTGGCTATTTTAAGGCTGTCTGGGAAAATACCTTTGTTTAGACAGTCATTAATGCAATTTGCAAGATTACCTGCGATGTGGTTTCCGATACACTTTATAGCCTTAGTGGTAATACCGTCTATGCCACAACTGGTATTATTATCTAAGTTATCTATAATTCTTTTGATTTCGTCCTCTGAACACGGGTGTAGTTCTGATAGATTAGGGCCTTGGCTGTTCTTAGCTTTATGTGTAGTTTTCGTATGTGTAGTGTTAGGTAGGTTTGATTGTATATTGTGAGCTAATATAGAACCGATTGTCGCAAAGTAATGATTAAAACTGTTACAAATTTCTGTACCATTCGATATGACAGCATTGTTTACAATTAACTTTGGGGGAGCACAGTCACAGCAAATTTTATTTTTAGCAAGAGTATTTATTAATTTCCACATTTTCTTGGGTTTTTTTTTGCATTTATCAAAAGCATCATAATAATATTTCTTCTTTTCTTTGCCTATTGTCTTATTCACTTTTTCCTTTGCAGCTGTTAGCTTTGATTTTAGTTCTTCACATCTAGGATCTCTTAGGTGATTGTGCCATAGTTCATTTCTTTCAGAAATATTGTTAATTATAGTTTTACAATCCAGTCCTTTTGGGGTAAATTAAGGATTTTAGTTTTTGTCAATTTTGTATCTTCAATTTGTTTTTTGATGTATGCTTCAAGTGTGTCGTAGCCATAGTCTTTCTGTGGTAGATTTCCCTTTTGTATATTGTTAAGAAGTTTGTTGTAGTCGAT
Organism: Lithophane semibrunnea; assembly: GCA_947363905.1. Lineage (NCBI taxonomy): Eukaryota > Metazoa > Arthropoda > Insecta > Lepidoptera > Noctuidae > Lithophane > Lithophane semibrunnea. The sequence continues at coordinate 10,519,189 of OX376209.1, read as the reverse complement.
TGCTTGATATTGTTTTTTCTGTATTAGTGCTTGCTTATACTTCTTTACCTCTACGTATATTTGCTTGTGGTCAGATAAAGTTGACTCAATTAATGCCATGTGTTTGCTAGAATCGGAAATATTTGTACACACATGATCGATTATGCTTTTTGTATTTACTGTTTGCCGAGTGGCATACTGTTCATGAATGTTGTTTATTATAGAGTAGCCTGATTCTTGTAACATATTCCTGTAGTCTGTGGTTTTACGTTCACTTCGCAGTAAATCTATGTTAAAGTCACCAAATACAATTGTTTTTTGTCCATTTATTTTAAATTTATTTTAAATGGCAAAAAAATTCATACAAAATATTTTTTTTTTACCGAATGATTACTAGCTCGGCCGCGGATGGCCGGCGTAGATTTTTTTTTCGTGGATAGAGAATGACCTTAGCTATCATATACTCACGCCGTACACTCTACATTTTAGTACAATTGGAGAAAACAAATTAAACGTGATTCGCTCCATACAAAAAAAAATATTATTTTTTTCAGGCAAACTATCAACTTTAGGAGAAATTTTACAAGAGTATAAGTTGTAAGGAATATTATAACGCGTCATATAAAAAAAAATCGCATCGATATTGGAACTTTGTTGCCTATGTCCACTAATTTTCAGTATAGGCCCACTGTGCGTCGTCTCTGTGATGTACTGTAAAGGATAGCCCCGAACACCTCCGTGAATTTAGCCGAACGATTTCATTATTATGAACTTTTGTTAATGCTCATCGTTAGAGAATCGTTAGAGAGGGTTAGAGAGAAAAGAAAAATCGTTAGAGAGTAATTAGTTTTTATGTAAAAACAATTTTAATTTTTCGTGTGAAGTTGGCCCCCCTTCCCGCAAAAATGGACTTAGACGTAATTTTATTTTTTTAATCGTTTGCGAATCGTTAGAGAGAGATTGAGAGTTACACAAAATCGTTAGAGAGTTAATATTTTATTTGATATTAAATAATTTCTAAGAGCGTGACGTTAGCCTACCTCTGTGAATTTTGCCCCCGATATAATTATTCTCAACTTTTGTTAATGCTAATCGTTAGAGGATCGTTAGAGAGAGTAAGAGAGAAAAGAAAAATCGTTAGAGAGTAATTAGTTTTATTTATCAACGATTTTAATTACTTTTGTGAAATTGGCCCCCATTCCCGCAAAAATTGACGTAGATGTAATTTTTTTATTTTTATAATTTGAGAATCGTTAGAGAGAGATAGAGAGTTAAAAAAAATCATTAGAGAGTTAATATTTTAATTGATATTAAATTATTTCTGAGAACGCGTTTTAGATTAAACAGGCTCGCTCTTATTATGGGCAACATATTCAGCCGAACGGTACTTTTACTGTACCTATACTCCATTTATTATAGCATTAGAAAAAAGAGGCTTGTAGAAGCAGGAATTCAAAACCTTTTATTTCAAAGTTAATTTATAACTTTTTTAGATAAATCTAAGACAGTCTACTAAATAATTAGATAAACGAAATCAAAGTCATTTTATTTTGAATCATTCTTTATTGCATCTTCATACATTACAACAAAACGAATAAATGTAACAACCAATCACATGGTCATTTAAGTTTTAATTAAGAATAAAGGAATTTGGTAATCTCCATCACCTTTCTTTATATCAAATTATTAATGCAGCATCTGTTAAAAACCTTTCAGTTGATCCTGTGAAATACAATAATTACAAGTCAATTTTTCCGTACCCATACAATTTCACTGCTAGAAATAGGTCTTATATATAATATAATACACGACAACATTTATAACTTTTAGTTCGCTTTGCATGTGTTACTTCCTAATACAATAATATCACTTAATTAATAGTCAATGACAATGGTTGTTCATTTGTTAATGGTGTGGACAGTCAACAAAATGTATTAAAAGTAAAAGAAAGTAAATCAAGTACATACCAATATGAACAATGATACCGCCGCCGCCGCCTTCCTTTTCCCGTTGTATTCTTTAAACCAGTGGATAGACCTGCCAGATGTGCTTCTTTTGAGAACTTTATAGTAGTGTCATGCCATATTAAACTTGTTGTGTGACCTGTATCTATGATTAAAGGTTATTAATTTAAATACAATATTCACAAAACAAATTAATGAAATTATGTTGTACTTTTTTAACTGGACTAAATCATAATACTACTGAATGCACGAGGGGCATTCACTGCTTGGTGCATAAAAAAATGTTAAGAAATATTAGAAGTGCTGTACCTTCATTTAAAGTCTCATCTGAATAATATATTTTTCTTCATTAATTCTTTAGCCTTTTTATTTAATGAAGATATTTTAGTCTCCATAGGACGATCTTGTGCTTGTCTATGAGTACACTTTTTCTGCTCCATTTGATTTATGTAAACTTTAATGTTTCTTTACAAACTGCTACTCTTGAAATCTGGCAGAGACTCATCACATCACTACTAACTGCTACTAATACTAATGTTTTATCACAATGCACGTTACTTTCGAACATTTGTATAGTAATAATTTTAGTAATCATCCTTACCGGCAACTTCTGCGGTTTACTTTATCATCTCAGTCTTATAACAAGGAGTTCCTGCTGGCCAGGACTCCTTAAATTGCTTAAAAATATTGATGACAGTTTGCTTCTTTCTATTTTTCTTGGGAGACATTAAGATCGAACATAGGAAAAACAGTACCTAACAAATAACAACTAAATCACGAAAATTCGACAATAACAAAACACAAGGCGTAGCATTCACAAGGGAATGACATTAATGACATGACAATCACAGAACATTTACGTCAATTTCACAGACGAGATAAACCGGTAAAATTAAAAACACCCGGCTGTCACAGCTTATGAAGGGATTATGTGACCTTTTAGATCTGGTAGAATTATAGTGAAACGAAAAACGTTCACGGTATTGTTCACTCCTGCTTCTTTTAGGTTTTTAGCATTGACACTTTCATTTTAAATTGGAATGAAATAATATATTTAAATGAAAGCCTCTTAATTTCATAAGATAAATAGTTAAAATGATTACAATGAAGTGTGACAGCTGGTATACGAAGAGATTTGAATTAATTTGGCGTCAATTGTAACTGTAACAAGTTTATTGTACTTTTTTTACAAAGTGTACCTACATTAAAAATAACCTTTTTTAACTTCTGTCTAATGCTATTGTAAATGGAGTATAGAAGTTAGTGAAGATACCAGGCATTTCGTCATCACATGAGACAGCTTTGATCAGAGGACTCACACCGCTATAGTTATAGAGTGTATTACATTATTTTCTGGTATCTTGGATGGGCCGGCATGAAAATTATATATCTCCACCTGCTCAGTTTCTCGACAGTATTTTAATAAGAGAAGACATTGAAAATGAAGAAAATCAATAAATCATTATTTAAAACTAAAAAAAAAAAGGTTTATTTCATAAAAAATCTGTAAGACTTGCATTCAAAGCATATTATTCAGTTTTTAAATATCATAATTTTCGAAAGGCTTTTCATCCACTTCCGATCTCGATTCTACGTCATAAAACAGGAATTCTCCATCGTAATTAAAAAAATGTTCTTGATCAGTAGGTACTATTATCATTTTACTCCTGCTAAGCCTGTGGACTATGCTGAAACATGCACTTCTTGCACTTATAGATTCTTATTAGCTATAATCTAAAGAGAGGTCTAAAAGAATTATGCTACACATTTTTGACTGAAAATATCCCATTTCATCTTATTTCAGAATATGGTACTTAAAGTAAATAACTTGATTAGAATTTTTGTTTGCATTGTCATATTCTTTACAACAAAATATTTTTTTTTTCTTTCTTTATGGCAATTGAAAAAGAATGATTGATTGACTGTAATGACAGTACCATGTGTCAATTATGAAAAGTTTGTTATTTTCTGGAGTGTGTTCACTTTATTAGCCTAGATAATTAGAAAAGTTTGGAAATTTTAGGAGTAAATTAACACTAAATTAATTAAGTATTTCTTAAGAAATGAGCAGTACCTTTGTACTCATATTTTAACTATGTCGTATCTATTTTGTATTTTACTGTGTGCATAAGATTAGAATAAATAAATAAAATAAAAAAACGATTTTTCTCAAAATTGGTAATCCTTAAAAATGCATGATACAGTTAGAGCTACTACTTTTTGGGATGTCTATCCAAATATATTTAACTTATCCTGGTTATTGATATTGGAATTATTGAATAATAAAAAACCATTTTTGGACATGTCCTTTCGAATCGATGTAACCTATGGAAGATGCTCACATCCATTCATCAACTTGAAAAGAGCTGATAATCTTCAAACGGCTGAACCGATTTTCTTGAATCATAGCTAAGAACATTCTATCAAGACACCTTTCAAACAAAATAAAAAATATCAGAATCGGTTCAGCCGTTTGGCAGCTACGATGTCACATACAGACACACATGTTAAACTTATAAAACCCCTCTTTTTCGGTCGGTGGGTTAAAAACGACCCAACCAGCTCCCGACAAGCACCCACCTTTTGTGTGTTTTGAGCATAAATGATGCACTATAAGTACCGAATCAAATTGAAACTACCAACAATATTTCGTATTCTTATCAGGTATCACTGTGAAATGATCGTTGATCAAATACACAACTTTACCACTCATAACTATAACGTTCCTCTGCATCATGTCATGTATCAGTAGGTAGTACCTACTACTCACGGTACTACTCGCACTCACGGTGCACAGTGAGAAAAGTAAGTGTGGCCGCTTCATTCAATGCAATAATTCTCGCGGTAAATCTCTTTGATCTGCCTAAAATGCTGCCACCAGAGTTATCAATCACCCAACGTCAAACGCCAATGTAAATGCCGTTGACAAATGCTCGAGGTAAGTCGTGGTGAAGTACACCCACGGTTAACGTCTACCGCGATAATCCGTTGGTGTGGCCCCAGCATATAAGAGATTTGTCATATTTAAAAATCATTTAAAAAAAACTTTGTACCTCCGGCAGGGGGGAGTGGGGGGATCTACGAACCCTTCCCCCCTCTCTTCCCTCCCCTATCCCCCATCGAGGCGGCACGTTTTTTAATTTTTAATTAACACTTTAATGATTTTTTTATTTAAAAAAAAAAAAAAAATTACCTCTTCGTCCATTTTTGCGGGAATTGGAGCCAATGTCACAAAAGTAATTAAAATCGTTGATAAATAAAACTAATTACTCTCTAACGATTTTTCTTTTCTCTCTAACTATAGCATTAACAAAAGTTGAGAATAATTATATAAGGGGCAAAATTCACCTCCGTGAATTTAGCCGAACGATTTCATTATTATGAACTTTTGTTAATGCTAATCGTTAGAGAATCGTTAGAGAGGGTTAGAGAGAAAAGAAAAATCGTTAGAGAGTAATTAGTTTTTATGTATAAACAATTTTAATTTTTCGTGTGAAGTTGGCCCCCCTTCCCGCAAAAATGGACTTAGACGTAATTTTATTTTTTTAATCGTTTGCGAATCGTTAGAGTGAGATTGAGAGTTACACAAAATCGTTAGAGAGTTAATATTTTATTTGATATTAAATAATTTCTGAGAGCGTGACATTAGCCCACCTCTGTGAATTTTGCCCCCGATATAATTATTCTCAACTTTTGGTAATGCTAATGGTTAGAGAATCGTTAGAGAGAGTTAGAGAGTAAAGAAAAATCGTTAGAGAGTAATTAGTTTTATTTATCAACGATTTTAATTACTTTTGTGAAATTGGCCCCCATTCCCGCAAAAATGGACGTAGATGTAATTTTTTTATTTTTATCATTTGAGAATCGTTAGAGAGAGATAGAGAGTTAAAAAACATCTTTAGAGAGTTAATATTTTAATTGATATTAAATTATTATATTTCTGAGAACGCGTTTTAGATTAAACAGGCTCGCTCTTATTATGGACAACATATTCAGCCGAACGTTACTTTTACTGTACCTAGAAGTTAGTGAAGATACCAGGCATTTCGTCATCACATGAGACAGCTTTGATCAGAGGACTCACACCACTATAGTTATAGAGTGTATTACATTATTATCTGGTATCTTGGATGGGCCGGCATCAAAATTATATAAATCTCCACCTGCTCAGTTTCTCGACAGTATTTTATTAAGAGAAGACATTGACAATGAAGAAAATCATTATTTAAAACTAAAAAAAAAAGTTTTATTTCATAAAAAATCTGTAACACTTGCATTCAAAGCATATTATTCAGTTTTAAATATCATAATATTGTCGAAAGGCTTTTCATCCACTTCCGATCTCGATTCTAAGTCATAAAACAGGAATTCTCCATCGTAATTAAAAAAATGTTCTTGATCAGTAGGTAGGTACTATTATCATTTTACTCCTGCAGGCGTAGCATGGCGCTTGCTATCTCTACGAAGAATAGACATAGCTTTTTCTATACAAAGTGACAGTTCGTTTCTTCATTTTTGACATCCACCGTAGAAATCTTTCTACAATCTGTCATTTTGTCTTTCATTTCTAACGATCTTTGTCTACGTCTTTTTGTAGGTAGACTATTTCGGAAGAAAGTTTTCTATCCTTACTGTCAAAATCACACTGACAACCGATAAATCCTATAATAAAACAAAGAATTCTGAGTCGAATTATGTAAAAAAGTGAATTTCGTAAAAAGTGCAGTTGACTCTTTCTACTATGCTGCCGTCTCGTACTGTCTACTGTCTACAGGAAACGTCATTTTTGTCTACTCTTCCGTCGACAAAACGGTGCTCATGCTACGCCTGCTGCTAAGCCTGTGGACTATGCTGAAACATGCACTTCTTGCACTTATAGATTCCTAGTAGCTATAATCTAAAGAGAGGTCTAAAAGAATTATGCTACACATTTTTGACTGAAAATATCCCATTTCATCTTATTTCAGAATATGGTACATAAAGTAAATAACTTGATTAGAATTTTTGTTTGCATTGTCATAATCACAGACTACTAAGAGAACTAACGTTGTCATAATCTTTACAACAAAATATTGATTGACTGCACAGACTAATTGACTGTAATGACAGTACCATGTGTCAATTTTGAAAAGTTTGTTATTTTCTGGGGTGTGTTCACTTTATTAGCCTAGATAATTAGAAAAGTTTGTTCGTTTTAGGAGTAAACTAACACTAAATTAATTATTTCCTAAGAAATAAGCAGTACCTTTGTACTCATATTTTAACTATGTCGTATCTATTTTGTATTTTACTGTGTGTACATAAGAATAAAATAAATAAATAAATTAAAAAGCGATTTTTCTCAAAATTGGTAATCCTTAAAAATGTATGATACAGTTAGAGCTACTACTTTTTAGGATGTCTATCCAAATATATTTAACTTATCCTGGTTAGAATTATTGAATAATAAAAAACCATTTTTGGACATGTCCTTTCGAATCGATGTGACCTGTGGAAGATGCTCACATCCATTCATCAACCTGAAAAAGAGCTGATAATTTTCAAACGGCTGAACCGATTTTCTTGAATCATAGCTAAGAACACTCTATCAAGTCACCTTTCAAACAAAATAAAAAATATCAGAATCGGTTCAGCCGTTTGGCAGCTACGATGTAACATACAGACACACACTTTAAACTTATTTATAACACTCCTCTTTTTCCGTCGGTGGGTTAAAAAAGACCCGACCAGCTCCCGACAAGCACCCACCTTTTGTGTGTTTTGAGCATAAATGATGCACTATAAGTACCGAATCAAATTGAAACTACCAACAATATTTCGTATTCTTATCAGGTATCTGTTAAATGATCGTTAATCAAATACACGACTTTACCACTCATAACTATAACGTCCCTCTGCATCATGTCATGTATCAGTAGTACCTACTACTCACGGTACTACTCGCGTCGCGCTCACGGTGAACAAAGAGAAACGTAAGTGTGGCCGCTTCATTCAATGCAATAATTCTCGCGGTAAATCTCTTTGACCTCTTATCAATCACCCAACGTCAAACGCCAATGTAAATGCCGTTGACAAATTCTCGAGGTAAGTCGTAGTGTAGTACACACGGCTACACATCAAGCTATACATTTCCAGTATAAGCTGACCTCGCATTGTACGGAAATCCTATACCATGCGAGATCAGCATAAACTGGAAATGTATAGCTTGATGTGTAGCCGTGTGTACACCAACGGTTAACGTCTATCGCGATAATCCGTTGGTGTGGCCCCAGCATATAAGAGATTTGTCATATTTAAAAAAACTTTGTATCTCCGGCAGGGGGGAGTGGGGGGATCTACTAACCATTCCCCCTCTCCTCCCCCCCCCTATATCGAGGCGGCACGTTTCTAAATTTTAACCTGCTCAGGTCCTAGGGTAAAACGCGTTCTCAGCAATAATTTAATATCAATTAAAATATTAACTCTCTAATGATTTTTTTTAACTCTCTATCTCTCTCTAACGATTCTCAACCTATTAAAAAAAAAAAATTACGTCTACGTCCATTTTTGCGGGAATGGGGGCCAATGTCACAAAAGTAATTAAAATCGTTGATAAATAAAACTAATTACTCTCTAACGATTTTTATTTTCTCTCTAACTCTCTCTAACGATTTTCTAACGATTAGCATTAACAAAAGATGAGAATAATTATATCGGGGGCAAAATTCACAGAGGTGGGCTAACGTCACGCTCTTAGAAATTATTTAATATCAAATAAAATATTAACTCTCTAACAATTTTGTGTAACTCTCAATCTCTCTCTAACGATTCGCAAACGATTAAAAAAATAAAATTACGTCTAAGTCCATTTTTGCGGGAAGGGGGGCCAACTTCACACGAAAAATTAAAATTGTTTTTACATAAAAACTAATTACTCTCTAACGATTTTTCTTTTCTCTCTAACCCTCTCTAACGATTCTCTAACGATTAGCACTAACAAAAGTTCATAATAATGAAATCGTGCGGCTAACTTCACCGAGGTGCAAAATTCACAGAGGTGGGCTAACGTCACGCCCTTAGAAATTATTTAATATCAAATAAAATATTAACTCTCTAACGATTTTGTGTAACTCTCAATCTCTCTCTAACGATTCGCAAACGATTAAAAAAATAAAATTACGTCTAAGTCCATTTTTGCGGGAAGGGGGGCCAACTTCACACGAAAAATTAAAATTGTTTTTACATAAAAACTAATTACTCTCTAACGATTTTTCTTTTCTCTCTAACCCTCTCTAACGATTCTCTAACGATTAGCATTAACAAAAGTTCATAATAATGAAATCGTGCGGCTAACTTCACCGAGGTGCCCCGAACTTGTCTCTCAGCTCTCAGCTCAGCTGTCAATGTCACTGAAGGAAGTCAGAAAATGGGAAGTCATTCATTCATTGCGTTATTTGCATTCATTCGTTCGATCGTTATCGATTAGATTCGATCAGCCAGCTGGTTTTGACAGATTTTTTTATTTACATTCATTATTATCAATACCATAACAAGCAATACACTTTGATTTATATTATGTTCCTTGACTTTGATTGAACTATGTCGGGTTCTTACTTTATGCTGCAATTACTGAAAAATATACGGCTTGAAAAGCACCATAGAAAATTGCCGAGACAAAGTACTACAACTCGTCAAGACAGCGAAATGGAAACAATCAGGACCACTAACAACAAATGTAGGCTTTGTTTAAAAGAAGGTAAGAAACCAATTTTCAATTCGGAAAGTAATTTTAACATTGCAGAAGCGATATGCACTTTTGCGGATGTACAATTAAATGAAAATGATGACTATCCTAAGCACTTGTGTACGAAATGCCACACTTTTCTTCAGAATGCAGTTACATTTAGGAAATCAGCCCAGGACACTGATAAACAACTTCGTCAGACCCCAGCTCGGGATTCTAGAGGAGAATCAGATGCAGGAAATGATCCTGACGATGATAATGGTGACACTGAAGAAGTTGTCCAAAAAGGCAAATACACTTGTAAACTGTGCAGCCTCAATTTCAAAACATCTAAAGACTTAATTGCACACAAAAGATCGAGAACTCACAAGAAGGTTCGTGTTCGGTGCCCTGTGTGCTACAGATTGTTAACAGCTCAATTATATCAGAAGCATGTAGCCAGACATCAGTCAGCATCTCACCTTGTTTGTGATATATGCGGGAAACTTTACCGTAAAGATAATTTGGTAAGGCACTTACAGCTTCACAGCTTCGACCTGCCATTCAAATGCCAGTTGTGTCCATACCGAGGACGCTTCATGGAATCACTAAAAATCCATATGAGAACACACACTGGTGACAAACCTTTTTCATGTGATAAGTGTGAGTTACGGTTTTTGACAAGAAGCAATCTGAACAGGCATCTATTAACCCATAAGAAGGAAAGACCGTTCAAGTGTCTTGAATGCGGAAGAGGTTTTTACACTAAGAGGGATATGGATGTACATTTCAAAGCTGATCATGCTGGACTGAGGGAGTTTGGGTGCAAGATGTGTGGCAATAAGTATGGTACTCGGAAGGCATTAATGAGGCATGAACTGAGAGTTCATAAGAGGGATAAGATGGCGAAGGGGCGGATGCCATTGTATCTTCAAGCTGGGTATCAAAAACAAGATGAAGTCATGTCTAGCATGCTGGTTGCTGTCAAACTGTTGTCAGATACAGCTACAATCCTCAGTTAATTTCTTTGTGAAATATGAGAAGTTGTCCCCTATTAATATAACATTAGCTTTTGCCCGCAGGGAGGTCGAAAATTAGCACACAGGAACATACTTTACAGGTTTAAATATTGAATGTCCTAACCCAGGTCATGGTCTGTCTGCCTTCATCCATAAATTGTTCAGCCACCGCTCAACTGTTGCTTGGCCTTTAGAAGGCCGTTAATAATTAAAATTCGATTGTCTCATTAGTAGTGACAGTTGGAAGTTAAAAGTGTGAACAGGTGAAAGCCAAAGTTACTTTCACATTTATTATATTAATATTATTAAGGATGGATTCTTGATGGACTATTTATATTGATTAGAAATAGAAAACTTCATCTGCTGCTATCAATTATTTTTTGTATCAACTATTATACAGCAAAGTTGTCATCAACATAAAATTTTGATTACCATAAAATTCTTGTTATTCATAGGTATTTTGGCTTAAATGTTAATGAAACAAAACCATGAGTTCATTGCATAAATATTTATTTTCTTAACTAGACAATAAACAGATAAGATCTCTATAACAATGCTCTTTGCAATTATTTCAAATAATGTAAATAATATATTATTTGAATAATGTATTACAATTTGATTGGACAAGAATTATACAAAGATTATTAATTAATACAATTTTGTAATAATAAATACTGGTATATAATTTAAAGTTTACACATAAAGACAACACTAAGTACATTTGTAAATAAAAATCACACACATTAATATAAATCTTTGGTGTAATATTCCTACTGAACAATGGAAGAATTGATAGTAACTATTCAGTATAAATATCTAAATAAAGGCCACATTATCACTTATGTTACACAATAACGGATGTATACAAACAACAATAGGAAAGGCTTCTATGGTCTCCTAAAATTACAATGTTTGTTGTTACAATAATGGTAACAATTTACAGTTTTTCTGGGTCAGTCTGGGCAGAGCTAAATCAATCACTGCATGGCAGTACTGCCAGGTCTACTGCTGCGTTCCAGGGACGTTAAAACCTCGTGCAGACTGACGCGACGCGACTCTTAACAAAACAATTTCTAAGAATAACTTGACTTCACGGTATAACAATTACCGGCGTCGCATAGCGCCAGTCTGCACGAGGCTTAAATTGGCGTTTGGGGGGATCAGTGTCGCTTCTTTAGTGGTGAAGTGAGATTTTCTGATGACATTGAATTATAAATATATACATTAGGAGACATAAAGTGTAACATTGTATGAATATCGATGACACAAAATCCTTTGAAACCTAAAACTAAGAACTTTCTACACAGAGTAATAGAAAAGAATTTGAAGAAATAATGAGTAATTTTATTGTTTCATCTATTGTAAAAATTTTGAAGTCTAAGTCTACCGGGTCAAATTAAATTAGCTAGCGAAACTCGGTGCACGTGATGGATTTTGTTTTGATATCTAAACAAAATATTTTTTTTTGTGGATTTTTTTGGGGGAATGTCAACGACCCACTCTGGTGTAGGTACTTCAAGTATGAGTTGAGAAAATCAGTTGTAAATTGTTATAACGTGTTTAGATATCGATACTCGCCACGTCTGTGAAGTTTGCACACAAATGAAGGAGGAGTTCCGCTTACAAATTTTATTGGACTTTGGTTTAGTTGAATAATGATAGTATAAAGTTCAAGATGCAAAAATATGTGATTGTTAATGACTAGAAATTCAGAACTCTTAAAATAGTTAACAGTTTCAAATAAGTACATCAATTTTGTTTTATTTTTGTTCTTCACCATGTATTTTATTATACTAGTGAATCAAGATTGTAAATATTTTCACAGTCTTGTATTTAATATTAGTAAAAAAATACATTTTCAAATACTTTGGCGTTATAAAATAGTGCCTTTATTGTATTTCTTTTACTTGTCACTATTTGAAGAGAATTGTAACTTTTTTGCTATTCATTAAAATGTTTGTCGATCACACAGATTTTTTAAATTTTTAGTGTGATAAGAGTTAAAGTGCACATTGCATTTTTTCCAACCTTGTGCCATAACATTTTTTTCATTTAATTTTAATAAAAAATTAGTCAAACAGGTTGAGGTTGGCTGATTTTCAATTAAAATGCTATAATGAAGATTATTTTGGTTAACAATAAGTTATTATAGACTTTCATATTGTAAAATCAGTATCTTAATTTCCATTATCCAAATTGAAAATAGTTTAAATATATAATAATTTATGACTAGTCAAATATTAGGATTGAAGCACTACATGGCTAAAGTACAAAACAAAAGCATTATTAAAAAAAAACTGCCAGTCTGTTCTTAGGCTAAATACATGGTATTAAAAACTATAATAATATATTGCATGGCAGTGACTAATATTGCCTTTAAATATTGGCCTGCATTAGCATTTACAAAATCACACCTACCCTCTTTTAAGTTTAATTTTAGTTTTCAATGTTTATGGATGTACATTGTACCTACTAGGTATATGTGGGTGTACTATAGGCACACCTCTGCCCAAACCCTTAGGGGAAACAAGGCGTTATGTTACATTATGTAATATTTATGGATATGGATGGCTTACATCTGGCAGGCAAATGCAAATGAGTGACAGCATATTGCATCTAGAATATATGAATGAAACTATGAATCATAAATTCCTTCATAGATTTCCACTGAACTGCTTCATTGAAATTCAGATAGTGATGTCACAAGACCTTAGTCTTATCATATTAATCAGGTCATGTCTTTGGTCTTATTTCATAAGAATTCTATCAAAGTTATTACTAGATGAGTCTATGGCAAAAGACCTTCTTAATTATTATTTGTCACTGAAAGGCAGTATAGTTAGGATAACAGGGAGTTTCCCCATACACATTTCATTTTTGAATTTATATTAAATACTCATTTCATAAAAAACTTTTCCGAATAACACTGGCCTAAAAACTAGTGCTAAAGGCACTCGGTCCCTAGTTAGTAATAGGTATATAACTGTATAATATTGTACTTTTTAGTCATAGGAGGGCCCCCTGCAAAGAGAAACTATAAACATGGACGCAAACACAAACTCGAGTGTTTGAATGCACAGCATGAGGGTACACCAGATATACTCTATTCTCAATACCACTACTTGGAAGATGAGGAGGTAAAGAACACCCATGATAGATGGCAGCGTCAGCAGCACTGAGAATATTACTGGTAAATCTGCAACAGATAAATATTCTTAGTTGTAGGTATACCTTGACACACTACATTACTATAATAGGACACAAAATACATTAGAATGGTTCAAATGGCAGTGAAAAATTGAATATTCCAAATAGGTACAATATTTTGATTTTGAAGACTTGCTTCTAGGACATAAAATATGGGTATCAATCTAATAAACCACTTACCTTTTTCACTGAGACTTCCTTTTCGCCCCAATATAAGGCGGGCCGCTTCAATAATGAACAAGCCAACAAGTACTCCATAATCTCGGCCTATTTGTGTTGGGTCCTTGTCTACATGGTACGTGTCAATAATTAAAACTGTCTTCAGAATAAGAGTGCCCAGTTCACATGTCGCGAATAGACCGAAATAAAATGAATTTATATAAAGCAGAATTTCATACGCTAAGCTTGAATTAACCATTCTGCCGTCGTATTTAACTTACTAGTAAGTAAGATACCTTATTCATTTAAACAAAACAAAGGAACTTACGTAGGCACATATAAATTAGTACGAAATTATAAGATAATTCAAATTCTGAATTATTTAAAAATAGAACACTGCACAGAATGGAAGAAAAAATGACACTTGAGTGAGAATAAAAAGTGGAAGTCGAGGACCGAAGAAAGATTGACAGTTGACACTTGTTTGTTGACAGTTTAAGATAATGTTGCTAGGATACTAAATGTTCAGAACACTTAACAGCTGGTAAAAGATTGATTAGATATATTAATAAGTAAGGATATTGTAACAATTAGATATGTTAAAACTTTCCCAATTCTTATTGGAATATTTTTAATTGATAAAATAAAATTATAATAATAATAATTCAATAAGTCTGCTAATGGTGATGTTGAGGAAATGAGGAGGTTAGTATTTTTATTTTGGCAATACAGATGTAAGTGCAACGAACGACGCCAGCGGGGGTGGTTGTGTTGCACGTGTTTTTGAATTCTACTCTAATGCAGTTATTATGAATAAAAAAGTTTAATTTAGGCTATAAAAGTGTAGTATTTCGAATAACAATTTAGAGTTGTAGTGCCCGCAATTTATGTTTTGGTAAGTGTTGAAAATTTAATGATATCACGACCACGCGCTCAGTGGGGCACATTTTAAAATTGTCTTTTTGGTGTCTAACAGGATGATATCTCTTTTATTTCATTTGGAAGTTTGTTGTCAGTGAAGCAGTGTTGGGACAGCGTCTTATTTCGTAATGTGTGTGATGTTAAGTGGACGTGTGATTGCGATAGAATAAGATACAGTGGTATCTTATCATAATAGGAATGTGGTCCTAGAAGTCAGTATGTTTTGTAGAAGTGAACGGTTGACTATTTTCTCCGTGTAGGTCAATGGACCCTGATAAAGCTTTGGAAAGTTTGATAACCATTTCTTTTGATACCTATTTGATTTTTGAAGTAAAACTGGCCAGTGTTTGCTAGTGCAAGGTTACTTTTAAGTTTTGAATGTTAGTACAATTCAAATAATTTAGTCTTTTGTTACAAAAGGAACTGCATAAAAAGTATGGTATCCAGCCAGCTTATTAAAAAAAAAATTATTGTCACTTACTTAAACTTTTAAGTTACTTATATTTTATTTATTTTAATTAATTTTATCTAGATATTTGTAATTAAATTCTGATTAAAATAGCTTGTTATACTCTTTCATACGAGCTTAATAAGTTGTCATACAGCAGGAAATATTTAAATCACACTTTTTTATGCAGTGGCACAGGAGGTCGCACATCCTGCCTATTATGTTTTACTCAAAGAGTGAATGACTCAAACTCATTATTATAATGACTTTCTTTGTAAGTGTGATAAGTAAAGAATTGTTGAGAGAGAATCTACATGTTTTGGCAGTGCAGAATGTTAATGCCCTTTGCCATTTGTTTAAAACACTTATGATAAACTCTGCAGGCAAGATAAGCATTTGCTCCATGTAAAATACTGGTATTCAGATCAGATGCCTCCGGTTAGACTGGAAGCCGACCCCAACATAGTTAGGAAGAGGGAAGGCTAGGCATTGAGACTTATGATAAGTTCTTTTTACTGTTATAACTTTTCTCACAAAGTTTAGCTTATTATTTTGTTAGATAGAACTATACAATGTTAAGACTAATATTGAACTAAACCATTTTACCTTAAACTTATTAAGCAGTAATAGTATCCTTGTTTTGTAAATAGGTACATTAAAGTATAATAATAATATTATGTATAATAACAACATCATAATTATATTTTATAATCTTCTATACTATAATATACAGTAAACATACTTACCTACAAAAAACATTAACAACATTCTGGGGCAGTCGGGTAATAAATAAAATTGAAGTGTCTGTGTGCAATATCAAAATAACACCTTTTTACTAAATGGATATGAAAGGAAAGGAAGAACTTACGGTAATTATAACAAAAAAAAACAATTTTTAACATTTTTGTCGCGTCTGTTTGTTCCGGCTAATCTCCGAAACGGGTGGACCGATTTTGACAGGTCTTTCACTGACAGATAGCTGATGTTTTAAATAACTAAGGCTACTTTTATTTTAGAAAATGAATTAGGGTCCTCGCTGGCAAAGCAGAGGACAGCAGCTGGTAATATAATAACGAGAGCTTCTGAAATGTAATAATGCTTTGGTACACTGATATGTGATGTTATTATAATGGATAGCAACACAATTATTGATTTATTACACTAGTGACAAAAATTGCCTTGAATCTTATCATGCAGTAAAACAATGGCTATCACAATTTAAATAATTTTTATATCAGTAATTGGATAGGTAAATATAATTAATGCTGAAGTTTTATTTTGAAATCATTTAGATCAAATCCAGACACTTTTGATTAGATATCAATATTATCTTTTAAATTTGCCAAGTTTTGTTTAACTTGGCGAATTAAATTACTCCAAAAGGTAGTTGTAGTAGATCTCGATTTTAAAGGAACGGGCAGAAAAGTTCCAACTATTGTACAGTCTAACAATTAACTAATTAACATACTTAATGAATAATTATTTTTATCAACACTGTGTTCCACTCAAATTAAAAAATAGTACTTAATTCATAATCAGAATTATGAATTAAAAAATAGTACTTAATTCATAATCAGAATTATGAATTCAAAAATAGTATTTACCTTAGTAACGTAATCCACGTTACTATGGTTACGGAGCCATTAATACTTATTCTACTCTTTGCTTGGTGCCATCACCTATTGTCTGGTCCGTGAGTTATTCGCTATTATTCAAGGACATCGTTTCCTTTCTTTATTTATATTATTCTTAACGGCTTCCTTTGGACCAGGCGGACTCGAAGAATTGAACTTAAAAACAAACTCTTCAGCTTTATTATAATACTGGCTTCCTCCCGCGGCTTCGCCCGCGTGGTATGTCGATAAAAAGTAGTCTATGTCCTTTCTCAGGCTCTAGATCTGTGTACCAAATTTCATATAAATCGGTTCAGTAGTTTTGTCGTGAAAGCGTGACAGATAGACAGAGTTACTTTCGCATTTATAATATTAAGTAAGGAAGTAAGGATTAGAATAGTTTTCCCAAGTTACTTATCACTTGCCATAGACATTACAGTCTAAAAAAACTTGTAATTATTTAAATTCCTTATCATACTAATTTAAAGCAATTACTGCCTAGTTGGTCTAGTGGTCGAAAGCGCTACTGTTGAGTATGAGGTCCTGGGTTCGATTCCCAGGTTGGACAAAGTGTTATTTATGTTTTTCCGTCAGGAATATGTGCCCAGTTGATAGCAGTAGGCTCGCACCCTAACTTTAACTAATATTATAAACGCGAAAGTTTGTAAGTATGGATGGATGGATGTTTGATACTCTTTCACGCAAAAACTACTGAACCGATTTGGATGAAATTTGGCACACAGATAGTTTATAACCTGGATTAACACATAGGATACTTTTTATTCTGATATTCCCACGGGATCGAGACATATGCGGGTGAAACCGCGGGGCGCTACTAGTTAAACATAACTTGCGTAATGTGGGCGTACTACATAATAATTATCTTTAGGTAGACCTTTGCCTAACCCTTCGGGGAAAACAGGCGCGATGTTATGTATGTAAAAAATATTCGTCATGGCTTCGCTTTAGTATGTTCGTAAGTCAAGGCCAGGCCAATGTCCGAAATATAAGAGTAGATAATTTAGGTACCTACCTACTGAGCTTGAACTAATGCTCTCAGATAAGGCAGGCGTTCTTATGTTGGCATCAATTCTCTTTTTGTCTTTGCCTCGTTACTCAAAATAAAGTCTATAAAAATATTTATGGCAGGGTGCGACACTGCGATACGTCGTCATTAGTTAGTCACATGGTTTTTATTATTCGTTTGTGGTAGTTTTTACGATACATCTCTCATCAGGAGGCGTAGCATGGCGCTTTCTATCTCTACGAAAAATAGACATTGCTTTTTCTATACAAAGTGACAGTTCGTTTCTTCATTTTTGACATCCACCGTAGAAATCTTTCTACAATCTGTCATTTTGTCTTTCATTTCTAACGATCTTTGTCTAGGTCTTTTTATATGTAGACTATTTCGGAAGAAAGTTTTCTATCCTTATTGTCAAAATCACACTGACAACCGATAAATCCTATGATAAAACAAAGAATTCTGAGTCGAATTATGTAAAAGAGTGAATTTCGTAAAAAGTGCAGTTGACTCTTTCTATTTTGCTGCCGTCTCGTACTGTTTACTGTCTACAAGTCTACAGGAAACGTCATTTTTGTTTACTCTTCCGTCGACAAAACGGTGCTCATGCTACGCCTGCTGATCGTCATCTTCCTTTCCTAATCCCATGTTACTTGTGGTCGGCGCAACACGTTTTCTTATTCCATTCTCCCCTGTCAACCGTCACGCTATCATTCACTCCCTTCTCTTTCTTATCATTCTCAAATAATCCATCCAACTTTTCTTTGGCCTGCCTCTCCCCTTCCATTCATCAACCTTTATATTCATCAATCTTTTAGTCACGTATGCGTTTCCTCCCTCCTCCCGACCAAGGCAAACGATTTACTTTCAATACATCCTTAAATTATAGTACTAGGTACTAGTTTAAATAGTTTTTTTCATAGTCGTTTTTCATTCTAATTGTCAAACCCCATACTTACGATTCTAAGATTTCTAAGTCAACAGAGATGACTTAGAAGTCTTAGCAAACCGGTGCAGCTTAATTAATCGTCGATTGAGAATTCAGGGGTTTGAGCTTCTTAAGTCATAAGAAGAATCGTCACATAATTCTCGTCTCCATAATTAATTATGAAACTTGCGTATGTCTAAGTGCGTTCATTTTATAGTGAACAGTCTAAGTAATGATGAGCGTCTGTTAAACCATAAATTTTTGACTCTTAACTTTATGCACCATAACTTAAATAAATAAGGGGAAAAACTGAATAGTTTAACAAAGGATGTGTTAAATTATTCAGGGTTAACGTTTCTGATTTGAATACAATAGCCGGACGAGAGAGGTGTTCGAAAGTTTGAATACGACAGAATTGCCTTAAGCGAGGCTTTTACTAAGGAAATACTTAATAACTATTGCCCAGCTTGATAACTTAACAACATTCTCCAATCGTATTGTGAGAGAAAAACACTTTAAACACAAGAGAAAATGCTCTATTGTGCCACAAAATCTCTATCATTTTAATAGCCAGACTGTGTAAGACTACAGCAGTATGCTGTAGTCTTACGTAAAAACCGGACTCGTACACGAAGGTTGTACAATATTACAGTAACAATGAAAATTTCAACTGTCCACCTATTACGGTTTATGAGATGCAGCCCGGTGACAGATAGACGGACTGTCGGACAGCGTTTGGCACCCTTCGGGTACAAAACCCAAAAATAGTAAATCAAAATCAATTCCAAATTTGCGGAGTAATCGCGTAACAAACATACAGACGAAGTGATAACCTCCTCCTTTTTGAAGTTGGTTAAAAACATCAAAAGATAGCCCTTGCACTATTTCATATTCGAATACGAACACCATACGAAACAAATCGTTTCAAAACACTAGGTCAATTCAATTCTCAATTCTTTATTGCATTCCATAATGTTGTTAAAACAGTTGGTAGGCTTAAAATTAATGGTACAATTATGGACCCTGTTGGGCACAGCATAGTAGGAGAGAGGAGGAAGAGCGCTTTGTTTGTTTATAATATTATAATATTAAGTGATAATTGTATATTTATTTAATTTTTACTTTTCCTTTTATGTCTAATTTCTAGTATTTTTACGAAATAATAATTATTTAAAGTCAATATTTTAATTATATTAAGTCAGTATTAGTAAGTCAGTTATTTGTTTAAAACTATGGTATTTGGTTCCTAAACTTAATTTGTTGCTCGATTCTTTATTTATTCATGCCTAGAATTTATTATTGCATGTGTATTTACTAAGGTTTCAATTTAGATTTAGAGTTATTTATATTACTTATTTTATTTGTTTTATTATGGATTTAATAATGTAGTATTAGATGTTCATTTTGATTTATTTATTACTTGTAAATTAGAATTTATCGTCTAAATATTCTTTTATACTATAATAGCTTTTGTTCAATAGAAAGAGTCTTAATTTATTAATAAAACTGTTATCTCTGTCTAGTTCTTTAATTGGTTCTGGTAACTTGTTGTATATTTTTATAGACTTGACAAAAGTACTAGAGGAGTGCATTTTTAGTCGCGAAATTGGTATGTTTAGTCTATTTTTATAACGAAGTGTGATTCTAGTTTGTATGTTTTCTCGTTTAGTATATAATTCCGGGTATTTGTCAACGACCATCATTCAATCAACAAAATTACATTTATGCTGTATTCAATTCAATATGCTGAATTTGATAAATAAAATTCAAGACGAGAACTGCTGTTAGCGCAATTTATTATTCATTTGACTCTCTCAAAATAAAAACGCTTTGCATAATAGAATCTTTGGTTACGACAATTTGTTTTCATAATACGCAAAAATGTGTCAAGTTTGGAAAGCAATCATTTGTATGATTATCAATGTATAAGTAGTTTCTTACGGTAGCGGGGGCCGTCACATAACGGCCGCAGAAGCGGCCGTCATGAAAATGATGGTATCGGAGTTTGACTTTACGGTGTCAACAAACGCTTTCTAGGGAAACACACCAATTTACTTTCATAAATAAAGTTTCAGTGAAGACGGTAAATTGCGGACGCTATGTGGCGCCTACCGTTGTCTTAGGAAACCTTAACTTTACACGTTATTTGGTTGTTGTGGCCGTCAACTACGGTAGGAACTATGTGTAGTAGAGTAGGCTGAGTAGGGCACATGTCAGTGGTACAGTTTGATTCAAACTTAATGGCGGCTCGGAAGTTAGCTACTCGCTGCGCAGTAGTTCACCCCTCACTCATCCGCGCTGACACATGAATTCGTTACTGCGCAGGAAATCGCATCCGGTTAGACTGGCAGCCAACCCCAACATGTTGGGAAAAGGCTCAGCAGATGATGATGATTGTTACTTTAAATGGTGATGGATGGTGGTAATATGGCTATGAAGGATGTGAACTCTGAGAGATGACGCCTGAAACAGATGAGTATGCAAGAAAAAGAATGAGACAGGAGAATGAATATAGATGCTGGAAAGTTTGTCAAACTTCGAACTTAAAAAAAAACATGGCTGACATACCGTGGAATCACCCACTATCATTTACCATACATAATATATTTCGAAACACCGCGTGCTACTCTACAAAAGTGTTAATCGATAAAAGTTAGCCCTAGTATTTATAAACAAAGCGATAAAGCGGATAGATTAGACAACATTACTTAACACACTTGAATTTATTACTGTTAGTGTAGCTTATCTAGTAACCATGTCCATAACTCCTTGTTATATTGATAAGGCTAAGCTCTAGTGGTAGACTGGTAGCACTCAAATGTTTATCTTTTTAATTGTCAATTGTTATACAGAATTTTAATTTCAATGAAGATAAGAAGCATTTAATGAGGCCTAAAGTCAACTGTGTACTTATCGTAAGTAAAACCGCGCTGTTGGATTTTCAACCCTCGGCTCAGCCATGAAAGTTGAAAATCCAACAGCGCGCTTTTTTTTGCATTTGTCTAAGTGTCGCCTAGTGTTAGTAAAAACGGGCATTATTCTAATGTAATTAGTATAGTCTTAATTTTTTACTTAATTTAAATAAAATAAAATTACTTAATTTTTCGACCTAGTCAGCTTTAAAACGTTTCAAGAAAATATTACTTATACTTACTGAACAATTTACTTAATTTACCTACGTCATCAATGTTTTGTTACCTGCAAGTCTCACTCACACGTTTCACAATTTTACTAGAAAACTCTTAGCTTATTAATAACAGTATATTAGATTAGATCTAATTGGCATATTTATTACGACGTAAATCCTCGCAATTATTTTGGGGATTACATCTTCGCAGTAAAAGACGAAATATGGAATAGAATAGAATACTCTTTATGATGTACAAACACTATACGAGTAATTATGTGTGACTCCTATGATTACATCCATACTAATATTATTAATTCGAAAGTAACTGTCTGTCTGTCTGTATGTTACCTTTTCACGCCTAAACCACTGAAAGGATTTCGATATTTGGCATGGAGATAGATGGTATCCCGGGGAAGGACATAGGCTACTTTTTATCGACATACCACGCGGGCGAAGTAGCGGGCGGAAGCTAGTAATACATAAATGTAGAAATTTTACATAGGGTTATAGAATGGGCGGTCTTATCGCTAAAAGACAACCTTTGGATGGATTTAAAGGAAGAAGAGATAATACCGCAGGTAGTCTGTGATGTATCATTTTGGTACACAGCTGATTGATTGAACTAAGGAGAATGCCAAGGTTTCCTACAAGACTCGGCCAGAACCGACAAAGATGAACTATTTCATAAAAACGGGAAATAATATAGAATCTGATAGTATAATTAATTTTCTATAAGAAGTACACCAAAAAAAGTTATAATTAGTTCTTTAAAGTTGACTACTTAATATTTCTGATTTTACCGATAACAAACTATTAATTACTGCTTTAATAGTAAGTGAACATTCTTACGAAGTCTCAGCAATTTCTTCCCATGTAAATTAGTCATTTCAGATTTTTATTTGAGTCAGTTTTCATCACCACTGCTCTCAAAACGGTGAAGGAAAACATCGTGAGGAAACCGGCATATCCTAGAACGAAGAAATAATCGAAGATATGTGACATCTACCAACCCGCTATGGGCCCGCTTAGCGGTAATGGCCACCACGGAGAGGAGGCCTGTGTCCCAGGCAGTGGGAACATTATAGGCTGATTATGCAAATTAGAGTCTGACATTGATACTGCATAGGCATACTCTGTGTGCTGCAGTGTGACATTATCTGCGAGAATCCTCATCGCGGGAAGATTGATTCGTTAATCTTATCGGGCTTTATCTTACACAGTTATCAAAAATCCGTGTTATTTTAAACTCCCATCCTTAGTACAATAGAGCACGGAATCACCGGCAGCGTCTAGAATTGGGAGTACTAATAAAATTCGTGGCGTTGAAAGTGCGCTGAGCGCACAATTCTGTCACAGACCGCCTTTAAAGCTGTCAGTTTCTATGCGTCATTAGTGCCGTAGTGCGAGTAAACGGTGACACGCTATGTTTGTATGGATAATGTTGACAATGCCGCCTCTACGCGGCCGCCCGCCGTTCCGAGGCGTCTCCGTGCTCTGTGCACAATATCGACTCTTTACTAACAATTAATGGATGTTTTCTGAAATAAAATTATTATTATTTTTACGCCTCTGACATTTCTCTAGACCCTGGGGTCATCTTTCGAGCCCCGTTAGACATGACAAGCATGGAATTAGTATGTACTATGGCAGCATGGAATTAGTATGAACTATCCTTATCCTATCGAACTTAAAATTTTAATGGATTATGGTTGAATTTCGACCACTGGGCGAACACTAGTTATTATTATTATTTAGGTATGACTTAAACAAGACGCACATGCACAATTTAAATGCAGAAACACTTGAGTATATGAGATCCAGCTCTTCAACGATCTAATTTTGTCTACAGACGCCGTCGTCCATTGCGCCGACCAAGACCACAGATGCCAGTATCAGTTTTATGATATTGGCAGTGCACCTGTGACCTGAGCCATGGAGATGTCACACCAGGGAGGGGCGGAGGGCGAGAGCCTCCTGCGACAGGAGAGGGGCGCCGTCGTCATGCCTGGCCAGAGAGGACGTAAGTACATAGAATACTAGTACAAGATGAATATTCGGCGGTTTTTTTCGTGCGTGTTTTCAGTTACGACTGCCAGTTTACCCAGTAACTGGGTTGTGGAGGTCAGTTAGGCAGTCGCTCCATATAAAATACATAGGATTAGACTGAAAGCCTACCCTAAGATAGTTGAGAAAAAGGCTAAGCTGGTGATGTTTTCAACTATGATTATCGGAAAATTTAGTCTTGTAAGCATAAATAATGATTATTAACGATATAAGAGTCGTTTTCTTTGTTAAATAACGTTACAGGCAGAAGAGATATTTTGATATTAGATATTATATCTGTCAAAAAAGAGGAAATTTGAATGAAAACCACCATGTTTATGACAAATGACCACAGCGAATAAGTATTAAAAACCCTAAGTTTGTTTATGTGTTTCCTTTAAAGTTTCATAGCCGAGTTTCCTGGCCAATTCGTTGATAATCAAAGGCTATAAACGCCATTCAATTTTGTCAGCCTCTTCTGATACAGAAAAGGCACGAGCATTGATCACCACACTTTCTCAAGATGGGTTGGCTATTGGCGAATTCAGACTTAGTATACCTTACCTTACCTTAGTATACCTATATATATCCTTACTAATATTATAAATGCGAAAGTAACTCGGTTTGTCTGTCTGTCGCGCTTTTACGCCGATTTCAATACGCCGACTACTGAATCGATTTCAATGAAATTTGGTACACAGATAGTCTACAGCCTGAGAAAGGACATACGCTACTTTTTATCGAAATACCACGCGGGCGAAGCCGCGGACGGAACCTAGTAAACTGTAAGTCCAGGTTTCCAACGACTGATATTTTTCTTTACCGATCCGATACCAATAATTAATGTCCAAGATAAACTCACAAAGTGCATAAGAATTGAAAAATACTTGCCCGGATTTGAAGCCAGTCAGCCTATTGCTTTAACAAAAAAATATGATTGACTGGATGTCTAAACCACTATCTTTCAGGAAGTATTTCCACTCCGATAAGCCATTCCGTTCGACTATGACCTTATCACGGGATTCCTCGATGCTAAAAAAGTACATTGAACATTAAAAAAAAACAAAAAAGGGTGATTCATATTGTATTCATAACATTACACTGAATATACCATGAACGAACGGTCATATGTACCGTGTCGTTTGCCAAAAATGTTTAAGACAAACAGAAGTGTCCAAAAAAAGCGGCCAAGTGCGAGTGCGACTCGCACACCGTGTTCCACCGTTTATTATATCATTACTTACAATATTTTTTTTAATACTTTAGTAACAAAACACGTTTATACGGGGACCCCTTTTAATTTTTCACTTTATTTTACTTTTACTATTTAAAGCAGTGTGTTTCAATCTTTTTGAATACGCGACCCTTTAGAAATTAACAAATTCTAGCGACCCCCTAGGCCCTAGGGTCATCCTTCTGACTGAATTTGTATTTTTAGTATGAAGTGTAGGACCTAGAAACACGCGGCTTCGCGACCCCCTCCAAGGGGTCGCGACCCACAGGTTGAAAAACACTGATTTAAAGCATTTATTTCAAATATACCAATTCCCGGTACTTTTGAATTGTCATCAAGGGGTCGATCGGTCAAAAAGATGAAGCTAGTTGCCCATTCCAAAGCTATAGGAGCGTTGAGAGTGTTGTTACAGGAGCCGTAGTAGTACCCTCTGTGAAAATTTCAAGTGTCTACCATTACGGTTCAAAAGATATAGCCCTATGACAGATGGATCCACAGCGGAACCTTAGTAATATAGGAATAGGGTCCCGTTGGCACCCTTTGAGTACTTACGGAACCCTAAAAAATGTCTATGAAATGAAATCACGTACGTACGAGTACGAGTCACCATTTTAAAAGCAGTTTAAGGTTATTAAACCATACTGTGCTAAATGCATCGTTAATTGACCTTGGCGATTTGACTTGCTTATCCGATCTGAATTCACGAACGTTTTTCGACGATTTGAGTTATACAGCCATGACTGTTTGAAAGCCATAAACAGATTCATCTTACTTACGTAGTCTCCTCAAATATTTAAGGAGGATGCACTAAGGTAGCCCGCGAAATTCAAATTTTCTTACGTTTTTTGTAATTTGCAGATCAGTATTAGGTTGTTTGTTGATCTAAATATGATTTGCGGCCGTAACAAATATGGATTTACAGAATTATAAACATAAGAATCAGCAATATAACTCTCTAAGTGCATTGAATGACTATTTCATGAAATCATGACATTTGGCACATTGGCACTTATATGAACTTAAGAGGCTTACATGACCTAAACACAAGTTTTCTAATGC
Organism: Lithophane semibrunnea; assembly: GCA_947363905.1. NCBI lineage: Eukaryota > Metazoa > Arthropoda > Insecta > Lepidoptera > Noctuidae > Lithophane > Lithophane semibrunnea. The sequence continues at coordinate 10,492,759 of OX376209.1, read as the reverse complement.
CTAAAAGTATATGATCCACTGCAGTAATCAAAATCAGAAAAATATATGATATTCTTCAGGATATTTACTAGTGAAGTATTGTGCTGAAAACATAATACAACGAATTTGATTCGATAGAAAAAAATCACGAAGATACCTCTAAAAAAATCTTTTAATGAATAAAAACCATACTAATATACATGCAATCATTCTGATTTTTTTTTCAGATTATTCTACAAGCAATATACTAGCATAATACTGTTTTCATTTTTTAATACAATCAATAGTTTTTTTGTAAATAGCATATTCTTATTTCCGAACATAATACGACGCATGTGTGCGTAAACGCCCGTGTACCGACAGTGCCGGCCGAGGCCTGATGCTAAACGGACGTGTCGCTCTTTTCACCGCATTATTTCCGACAAGATTGTTAAATATTTTTGTAAAGTTTTATTTATAAATTCATTAATTCATATCTTCTTTCTGTAAATATTATTTTTTCGTGTAAGTATAAAATACTTTAAGTTAAAATAGCGCAATAAGGTAAGTACTTTATTATTATTTTTAAATATGGGAAAGAAAGTGAAACCCGTTACTAGGACAAAAAAGCGTTCATATAAATCAAACTGCGAACATAATATGAATGATATTAAAAGGTAAGAAACAATTTACTATTACTAAATATTAAAAACTATGGATTTTGGAAATGTTTTGTAAGTGCAGTCAGTTCTCATACGGTCAGTTTTTTCGAACGTCTCTATGACTGTCAATATAGCGTTTTATAACGAGATGCGGATTTGAATACAAAAGTGCCCGGGTTCGAACCCCGGGAATGCAACGTCATAATATAATTTTCTTTTTCTTTTTAAAAAACCTCGGGGTATATTTAGATATATTTATTTTAAATAATTTGCAAAAAACCTTTTGAAATGAAATATTTTCTTACAGGAGAAAGAAAGTTGAAAATATCAACACGGAAGTTATTTCCTATGCGTAAGTACCTACCTACATCTTTTCTAAGCTATAAGGACGATAAAAAAAACCTAATGTTTTTGTTTTTCAGAAAGAGACCGCGGCAGAATGATAATGCGTATTACGAATTATCAGATTCATCTGAAAATTGCAATGCTACTTATCACAACTAAGAATATAATTTTATTGATTTTGTTTATAATAAATAGGAATTATACCTAATCGTTTACTTGAAGCTTAACAATTTTTCAACATCAAATAAGTACAACAAAAAATACCCGAAATACAATTCTCTCTTGTGAACCATAGTACTAGAATATTTAGAATTGACATTTCCACGTAAATTACCTTCTATTTTATTTTTATTATAGGCTGGAAACAGTGGTACCACAGCAAGATCACGATTGTGACGTTAGTAATAAAAGTGCTTATTCATCTAAGCATGTATTAGAAGAAGCCTTTAGTACACAGGTAATATTCATAACACTAGCTTTACCTGGATCGGCTTCGCACGGGTAGTACTGACTGTTCGGCTACATCTGCCCACCTACCTACCTACATACATACCTACATACCCTAACTACTTTCCTACCATACATACCTAGGTAAGTATGTATGGTAGGAAGATAGGTACTTACCTACCTACCTACCTACATTCCTACCCTACCTACCTACCTACATTCCTACCCTACCTACCTACCTACATTCCTACCCTACGTACCTACTAAAACCATCTTCGCATTATTGCCTTTCAAATGAAAATCGGTTTGGGGCACATCGGTTGGATGGTTTCAAAGTCTATAACGGACATAGGTAGAATCATTTCCGTGTTTTATATACGTATATAGATTAGCCGCACGTTGCAGGGTAACATCGTCTTGCACGTTTAGAATTGGTTTAAAAAATAATAATGGGATAATGACATTTTAGGTGGTCAGTGCTCCTGTAAGTCAACATGATGTCCAGCCTGAAAATCAAGAAGTAGATGAATTATATTACAGTATTGAAGTAAGTATTTCCGCGAACACATCGATACTAAGAATTCTTTTAGGTATAATGCTTTAGGTTTTATGTGAATAAAGATTTATCTTATCTATCAGAAATTATATTAGTTATTTTTCAGATGGAAAACCATACTCCTGAGAAGAAGATCCAAATTGCACGTAGAATTATTAACATTTCCCATTTTTTGGAAAGGTTATATGAGATCTCAAATCACGGACCATTAGACTGCGGCCTAGCTTGTATGGAATTAGTTGGCGAAAAGCTTCACGGCTTTTCTTCCAAATTTACTTTTTTGTGCAAAATGTGTAAACGAAAATTTGCGCTACCTCGATTTTTGATGAAACATATCGAAACCTTAAATAAAAATGCTTAAGTTTTATTGAATTAGTTTTATTTCAAAATCACCCACATCCTTAATTTTTCAAGTATCACTCAAAATTAATTAAATAATTTCACTGTCCCATCTATTTTTTGTTAGATCTATATTTTATTTTACGCACTGTTGCCGCGCCATCTATTAGAATACGCGGGAGTAAGCTCGCTAAACCGTTAGTACTATGGGCGTCGTCGTTAGATGGCGTTCAGATCGATTGTGTGAATGTGTGCGGCCATCATTCAAGGTCACTTAGCTCTTGTAGTCCTCTTAAGGACTTGTATTGCTGATTCTAATCGATTTTATTTCTGTAAACGCATATTTGTAACGGCCGCAAAACATATTTAGATCAACATACATGACATACAACCTGATACTGAAATGCAAATTGCAAAAAACGTAAGAAAATTTGAATTTCGCGGGCTATTAGCGCATCCCCCTTGATAACAAAACAAACTGTTTTTAACATAACATAACATCACGCCTGTATTTTTCGAAAGGTTGGGCAGAGGTGTAAGTACGTAGGATACCAAATAGCACCCACATTTCAAAAACCGTTTACAAACTGCTTAATTCCCCTGCTATTAGGATTTTATTTTGGAAAGATACAGAACTTTTCCCTTGTCTTATAGTTAGGTACTCCTTGGGTTAATAAAGCTCTCTTTTCTATATCTAAAGCTGACGTCATTCTAACAGTAACCTCAATTACTACTAAAAGGGGTCATGCAAAGTGATCCCAAGCAATTTAATTATAATAATTATTTCACAAAGACTACACCGACAAACAAAGACTTTGTATATTATGCCATTTAGTGGCACGAACATAATATTTGCACAATGAAGTTAGGGCGCACTTTGGTAGTTGAAAGTAGCGGAAGAAAGGTAGGTATATACCTAATAATACCTATAAGGTGTATCTTTTCATACACGAAATCTCTTAAGTGGTCATTGTACTCATCATTATGAACAACTATGACGATGATATCAGGAAATCGCGAAAAAAAAATTTGCAGCAAAGTTTGATGAGCTATGCGAACATAAATATAGGGAACAGCAGTTTTTTTTCACTATATCAGGTTTAGTCCCATTAGTGAAAGTTGTTCATAAAATAAAAAAAAGCGGCCAAGTGCGAGTCGGACTCACACACGAAGGGTTTCGTACCTCCCGTATAATATTAAACAATATTTTCTAAAAACGCAGAAAACACATTTTTCTTGTATACCCCCGTTGTTATAGCAGTAAAGTAGGTACACACTCTAAAAACCTTCAAGTGTCTTTGATAAGACCTGTGACAGACGGACGGATAGCGGGGCCTTGGTAATAGGGTCCCGTTGGCATTATGGGTGCGGAATCCTAAAAATTGTTGTCACGACAAAGAAATGGTATCGTATCTAAATTGGAAAGTTACCAAAAACGAACATTCGACTACAGTCGAACAAAAAATATGGGTATTCTGACAATGGTTTGAAATTGGTACTTATGCCTGGTAGGTATTGGTACTGTGCCGATCGCTTTTCTATGACCACTGTGTCTAAAAACAATATTTGACTGCGTAGCTGTGGCCAGTCCATCTAAAATGCGTGATTGAATAGCACGTAGGTACAGTTTACATGTTTTGAGCGGCGAAATATAAGATATTTCTTGAATATGCTATAAAAAAAAAAATTGACGATCCAGTCCGCAGAACAATAAGTCAAACTAATTCTCAAAGACAATGACCACGTACTATGAATAATATTTTTTTTGAATTACGCGAGAATATTGTACAGCGTGTTGGTATGTTACATCGATCCTTTGGGTAATAATTACACAGAGAGTAAATTACGCAATGTAAATTGTCTGTGGTCTTTTGGTCCCTGGCCCTGACATCAAGCAATGGACAACATTGCTTGAATACGAGGTTTTTGGCTACTTTGTACGTGTATTTTTTTTTTTTTAATATGCGTATTTGTGTAGAATAAACAATTATTGTTTCTTTTCTTTCTTAATTATATGATGAATTTGAATTTCATTTCTGTTGAGTCGCATTCGGCAAGGTTTGTAAAGAATTTATGCTGATGATCCACTTTAAGCCGGTTCGACCCCGTTAACGGCCAGTCCTATACATATTTTGAACCTATTATTGGGACATAAGTAGTACTTATAACTGGCGAAATGTGGCCAATGTAGGTGTATTATAGGATAGACACACCTCTGCCTAACCCTTCGAGGAATATAGGCGTGATGTTATTTGTTAAGTAGTAGTTCGAGATAATTTATCCGTTTAAATAATGTCCGAGATAATTTTCAAAGTTAAAATTGCTACAATCAGACTACAGCAAAATGCAAATTCCAAAAGTTTTCTCATACCAAATCAATATAGAGAAACTTTGTTTTTATTTAATACTGCTGTTACTTTCAAACAACAACTCAGTAAGTTTGACAACCAGTCTTATCAAGGGGTATCGTATTACCAAGTAACTGCGTTGTGGAGGTCAGATAGGCAGTCGCTCCATGTAAAATACTGGTATTCAGCTGCATCCGGTTAGACTGGAAGCCGACTCCAACATGGTTGGGAAAAGGCTAGGTAGGTGATGACTGATATTACTTTCTTCTCTGCTATAAAGTCAGCTTTACGAGTGTGCCTATTCAAATCTTCAAGTCTCCTTTTCATTGCAAGGCTTAAATTAAGTATGCTCTTCGAGTCTAAGCTACAAAGCTTAACCCATAGACGCACAGTTGCTTGTTTGTCGGTGTTCTACAGACTGTACTTTGGAGAGTGTAAAAAAATAAATCGACAAAATGTATGGAACAGCTGATATTTTTCGCGATTTCAATGTTGGTCCCATAGAAAAAGTTGTTCAAAATGATGAGTACAATGACCCCTTTTCGGGTTTAGCTTAAACAAAAAATAATGTTGTATAAAGCGCACAGCCAAGTTGTGAAATTCACGTCTGCATTTCCTGGCTCTTACAACTTACAACCTTAACGCCTTAAAGCTGGAGTGAATCGGCACCTAATAGGTTTGCTCGCTCCATCGTCGACACATTGACAAAGCTGTCTAGATTGTGGTCAAGAGCAGACCTATATCTCATTAAAAAAAGAGTTATAGATGGCGATTGTCACAATGGTTTGAATTTCAAAGACCACACTCTACTAACCTGAAGACATAACATAACATTCACGCCTGTAATCCCTGAACGGTTAGGCAGAGGTGTACCTTGCATATAGTACCTACACATTTCGCCAGTTATGTTTAAGTCCCATTTGGGAGCGAGCCTATTGCCATCAACCGGGCACAAATCGGGCTACGGGCTGCTACTGAGAAATTCCTGAAGGAAAAACTCAATACCTTTGCTCGACCATTTTTACGACCGGATATCGTAGTGTAGAATGAAACATAATTAGTGGCGCATAAGCATGTATATCACACGTGTGGTCTGAACATACTGAACAATGGCTCATCGTACATTATTTACGAATGTCTCGTATGACGTGCATCATGTTTTCCTTGCTTTGCAAAATATTATAATTCTATGCCAATTGCCACTAGACGTTTTGCCTGTTCTATAATATCGTCTAATTTAAGCCACGTACGCACTATGCAGAAATTGTTGGTGTACTCGTGTTGTGTCAACCTAAAACGTTCGAAATTGCACTACGTTGCAAAATAATAAAGGCTCGCAGAAACAGGCGCGACGCGACCGACAGTGCGACGCAACTCTAGTAGAACAATTTCTATGAAAACTTCATGGAAATTGTTCTACGATGGCGCCCGCACCGTCGTCGTCGCGTCGCGCCTGACTGCGGGTGCTTTAATGTGGAGCGATTTTCATCGCAAAATTGGCCTTTATTATCGGGATGTAAAGTTGTCCCAGGTGCTAGCTTTTTGTCAGGTGCTGTCAGGACATAACAATCTTCTTCATCCATTTTCGCTTAATGCTGGGTCCGGTCTTTAGGTCTCATCAGCCATGGTTTTCCTATGTTTCTGATGAGGTCGACTATTCATCATCTTTATGGTCGATCTAAACTTCTATTACTGGTTCTCGTATTCCAATTGAGTTAATTAAACAAAGGAGATCATTCACTGTCCATACATTTTTGGGCTAAAGAGGTGAAAGTGCCAAACAAAAAAAAATCTCTATTCCAAAAGAGTACGTTTTTCCCTTCATTTTTTATTACTACAAGCTATTACTTTAATTAGATTACTTTTTATTATTTTAAGTACAAAATATACTGAAAACAGTATTTTTCAAAATCGTATATCAGCTCAGGGAATTGGCATACAGTTTTGGCCCAATAGTGAAAAGTGAAGAGAATAAATGTTCTAACGGAATATAATCATTTCTTTATTTGGCACTCGGCACTTTCATAATTTAACCCAAAATGAATGATTCACTTATTTATAGACATCAGAAATTGCGTGTGACTACACTCATTTGCAATCGACATAAATGAATAAAAGATTAATTTGTAAGTTAAAGCTGTCGTAGTGAAAAACCCTCTCCAACTTTGAAAATAAGCTGAATCAGTTTTGATGAAGTAATAAGCAAATGGACAGACACGTTTTCGTTGTAGCCAACGCAGAATTGCTAACATAAATTATACTGATAAAGCTAATAAAGAAGACGGTCTCGGCTCAAGGACTATAATTTTAGGCTCTAAAGCTCTAAGTTTAAAGATATACTCACCTCGGTTTTAACGACGCGACAGAAATCTTATGGCGATGTGTAAGGCCGTGTCTTAACCGAAGCGATCGTCGCGCGAATACGCGATCGCTGCGTTCGTAAGTTACTTTTTGTTCGGTGAAGCTGAACGCATGGTCGTATCGACAGAGGGCGCTTTCCGGTTTTTTGAATAAATTCGTGACATAATTTATTAAAGTGACGATCACGTAGTCGCACGACCGATCGCGAATGGCCGTACCTTAGTAAATATGTGAGCACCATATATCTATCACTTAATATTTATCTGTAATTGATTCACTTTTACTAAATGTGACCAATGCAATACTAAAAACATGGGTTCGCTAGGAGCATGTCACCTAGCAGCCTGCTCAAAGCGCTAAGCGAAGCACCCAGCTATGTGTGTTCCTGCCAGGGTTGCGGGAAAGTCCAAAAGGGATACCGGGACCCTTGGCAACAGGCAACTGAAGGAACACGGGTGGGTTTTAGTCAGTAAAAGTCTGACACGCCCTCCCGCTCCGCCTAGAGCAGGGGGAAGTCATTTGATGATTTCCCAGCAACATAAAAAAAAGCTGTGTGTCTTCAACCTAAGAGTGTTTGAGTGCCGTGACATCGCTTTACCACGCATTTATTGGTACATCCGTCACAAACCGTTCATTATTATGTTTCCTTATTACTTGGAATACGTCAATTGCACGATTAGAGCCAAGAAAATGAATAAGACCAGCTGGATGATAATTAAAACAGCAATGTTAGCTGTTATAATGATAATTATTCAGTTTACTATGACAGAGCTTATACAAATATAAGTACATACACAGTAGGTATTCAGAGTATGAGGCAAACGATCTGCTTTCGTATAAACTTACTGCTATAGCTAATGTATAGATACCATTAATCCTCTTGGTAGATTTATGGTATTAAACTTTTATGTAGGCTGATTTGGAATCCAAGGCTTGGTCCCTCCATCTTGACGCTAACTGTTATGCTGCACAGTATGCTGTGAAGATCGTCAGCTGTTTGTAATAAATTGGAATTCAGAAAAGAGTTTGCAAGGCTGGTCTTTGTACGAAATATTGTTCTTTCATTTTGCATCTTCTAAATGAAAATATAAGCTTTGTGGTTATCTCAGTAATTACAACTCAAATTAGCGACTATTCGTGAAAACATTGGTTACGTCTTCAACTTGTTAGCATTAGCATGTCCACCTTGTGATGTTCAGTCTCACGTCAGTTGATCAATAAGAACGTGTGTGATTCAATCAGCAGGGTCTGTGAGTAAAAACTTGACTGTATTGCTTACTAGAACATTAACTATTTTTAAATTGTTATCATTATGTTAAATCCGCCGTCTCCATAAGCAAGTGTTTTCTACAATCACTATCGCAAAGAATTCTATTTTAATTTCGAACTAGCTTTCGAGGTAATAATAACCCGACAGACGTTGCCTTGTCCAAATTTCAATTCCCATAGAAAAGCACTTTCAGTTTTTCCCGAATTTGACATATTCCAATTTTACTTTCCGTAAAAACCTAATTCGAACTATTACGAACATTTTAAAACTTAAAATAACCTAATCGGTCCACCGGCCGTTCTCAAGTGATGTGCTCACTAACGAACAGCATTTAATTTTTAACCGACTTCTTCAAAAAGAAGGAGGTTCTCAATTCGTCTGTATGTTTTTTTTTGTGTGTGTTACGCGGTTGCTCCGCCAAATATGAATCGATTTTGATGATTTTTTTTTGTTTGGTAGGTCATGCTTCAGAGGTGGTCCCATATAAATTTTATTTATATACATGTTTTGGATCTTGTATATATTCCGAAAAAGACAACCAGAGAGTAAGTAATAAGCTTGACTGACAGAATAAAGTTCCGAAACATTTTTAATGCCGAGATCAAAATTCATGACGCGAGTGACATTTAAATTAGGAGAAGAGCCTTTCGTATAATTAAATAAAGGTATATGTTCTATAGGCTAACCTAACACAATGCAGAACCTGACCTTCGTAGGTCGATGTTCGGCGTGGGTTGAGTCAGTCCAGGCTAGTGATGGTAACTTCTCAAGAATATTCTCAGCGAGAACTTTGCTGATAATATTCTTTTGGAAGAGAAGGAATTTAAAAATTGAATGTCTCTATTGTATCGATAAACCTTTATAGTATATCAAATAGTTTTGAGTACATCCGAACCCTTTACGAAGTTCACGTCAAAATAATCTACTCCACAACATAAATAAGTAAACTCTCCTGAGCGAGAACATTCTCGAGAATATTTCTAAGAAAATGTTAAATATGGATTGCTGTATTATCACAAATTTTATGAGTAAGTAACTAATAATCGGCTCTACTTAATAAAACTTAATTTAAAAAAATATTATAGGAAAGGTAGATAATTAAAACCAAAATAATAATCACGTCGTTTTTGGTCGTGACTATTTATTTATTTAAACTTTTCGCACTCAAAAAAAAGGTACAAGGGCGGACTTAATGCCTTAGGCAAACACGATTGCTGACTTATTCTGGTATTGAAAGTTCCATTTTTATTGTCTTCTGCTCATCATAATTAACTACTACTTTTTTCTCCATGTTCCGCGAATACTCTCCGTCGAAAAAAAAAATTGCAGAATTTTCTCGATCGGAGAACATTCTCAGTGAGAGAATATTCTCCCGACCCATCACTAGTCCAGGCTAAGTGGCTTTTGTTCCAGCTATCATACACATACGCGACGTATACTCACTTTCCTTTATGTCAGAGGAATGTGAAGAACTTTGGAGTGTCTGTAGGTGTAGGGAGTAATAATGGTTAGATAAATCTTGCTCTCAATCAATCTGCCTAGCCTTTTCCCAACGATGTTGGGGTCGGCTTCCAGTCTAACCGGATGCAGCTGAATACCAGTATTTTACATGGAGCGACTGCCTATCTGACCTCCACAACCCAGTAACTGGGTAATACGATACCCCTTGGTAAGACTGGTTGTCAGACTTTCGTGCTTCTGACAACTCGTAACGACTGTCAAAGATCCACAAATGACAGCCGGGACCAACGGCTTAACGTGCTTTCCGAGGCACGGAGGAGTCTAGATATGTGAAAATGGTCACCCATCCACGGACCAACCCCGGCAAGCGTAGCTTAACCTGATGGATCGACCCGAGCGGCTGTTATTACTTAGCCACGAGCTCCTCGGTTAGATAAATCTTGCTCTAAGAAACGAAAAATTAGTTAGCAGAGTAATGGCAAACCTACGTATACTTACCAAAGATAATGTAAAGAATAGGGAATATGCATGTGATTCAAATATGGGTCAAATATTTTTTTTTATAAACTATGTTACTTCAGAATTATGCCTCCATCAATATTTTTGAATAAAATATCTTTTTGAGCGAGAAATTAATTTTTAAAAAGTCCCAAAAAACAGTGGGTAATTCAAATACTTGAAAAGGCTAAGAGCGGATGTGACGTAACAATCTGGGATAACAATCAAAATGTCAATGTCAAGTCAATCAACAAGTGTCAAGTCAATGTCAAACGCTCATAGAAAAAGGAGTGTTTGACGTTGACTTGACAGTTGCTTGTCTGTTTTCACGGTCTGTGACGTCACCACACCAAGCGCGCTAAATGGAGGGCGTTTAAATAGCCCGGATCGGTTGGATATTTTTAAACATTTTTTTAACTAAGTACTTTAAATTTCTTTTTTGCCGTCGAATTTCTTTTTACTATTATTTGACGATGTAAACTATCTAATAAAAATATTAAAAACATACATGCATATTCCCTATTGTTCAAAAACAGTATTTAAACAAAACACAACACATAACTGGCGACATGTGGGTGTACTATAGGTACACCTCTGCCTAACGATTGGGGGAAACAAAGCGTGATGTTACGTAATGCAGGCAAAAAACACGAAAAAAAATGGCTTCCAGAACACGGTGCTTAATATTTTTTTGGCTTTGCGCATACTCCTATTCCTGTAGCTAATTCTGGATAAACACGAGCTTTTAGATATGCGAACCGCTTCCGTGAAAACTGCTGATTGTGGTAAATATACATAGCACAATGAAATGCTTATCCTGCTTGGTTTGGTAAAACCGCTGAGGCGATGAATGCTAAATATAGGGTCCTACAAATTAAAATGTGGCTAGCAAATTGACAACCGGTTCAGTTTCGTTCTCTGTTCAGAAAGAGCGCAAACTGCGCCTAAAGAAGTTTTTACTTCTATAAAACAAATCAAGCAATTACTATATGTAGCGAAAACGATTCTACAATTGATAAGGTTAAAGGTTGATCACATCAGTTGAACAATGCAATCAAATAGTAACGAGGAGGCTAGGCAATAAATCAAATGATATGAACGCAGTGACGTTATCAATGAGGCGACGTTCACGTGAGTTTTGAACCGATCTACAGTCTACTACATGTGGCCGAGCTGTTAGATAAACATTTACTTACACTGTGTCAGTTGACGGGTTTACTTTTATGATGCGAACATGTGTGGGTTTGTACGACCTATATTAATAGCCTGTAACGTCCACTATCTATATTATTAGTAATATTGCCGCAATCACAGCATACTGATCTGTAAATGCATTATGTTCTTATCCCGTGTCGATAGTAGGTACCTGATGCTGTGGCTGACTGGCTAAAATCTATTAACATAGCCTCAACTAACCTGTATGGTTGGTACTGTTGGTAGCGAGACGGACTTGCTAGTGAAGGCCAACGCAGACCGGGACGGGATGGCAAAGGATTTTGCCGTCAGTCAGCGCACATTAGTCGCTTAGATACCGCGGTTTGAATGTCCATTGGTAAAAATTTATATCCCTTGCCATGCCGTCTCTGGTCAGCGTAGGCCTTAAAACGTCAAAAATGTGAACAAATCGTGTTTCCACTCTAGACTTTGTCACCTAATCACCTAATAGACGTTTTAACATGTGGACGTAGATTGAGGACGAAGATTTATATACAGATACCAAGAAGATTTATATACAGATACCAAGAAGATTTAGCTATATACGTATTAGAAACAGTAACGTAATGTGCAATAAATATTTTTAGTATTAGAAGTAAACACTCAGTGCTCTTCCTCCTCTCTCCCATTTATTATTCTATGCTGTGCCCGACAGGGTCCAAAATTGTGTCTTCATTACAAACCACCAGCTCATGTAAACTTACATATGTACATTTTGGAACGCAATAAAGATATTGAGTATTGAGACGTTCTGCAAACAATGACATTTTCCCATAAAGACCTTGTGATTCGGAGCGATCTTTCTCCTGTCCTTTTCCTGTTTCCTTAGTAACATTCCATTAGTAGGTAATATCTCGCCTGGCTATTCCCAAGAAAGAATTCATGCTAGTCACTACTCTAGGGAAGTGGATTAGTGACAGGTGGCCTCAAGACTACGTGAAGAAAGTGCAAAAACAACTCGCTTTAGTAAATGTCGTAACATGCGGCATGCCACACGAGTACGACATACATGAGACATTCGCACATTCGAGGTTATTTGCACTGGACTGGGGTTGAATGCCAAAACAGACCCTTTGGGTTAAGGTCGAAAGTCATTGTAAAAGCACACGTGCGTCAAGAACATGTTGAACATTTCGTGTATACCGTCCCTTTCGCCTTTGGGTCAAACTTTATGAGGATTACACCGGGTCCGTGATTCTAATTTTGGTTCTTCCACTTCACTTTGTTCTCGACATATATAATCATGTCATGGAGAGCTGTCCATATCTTTATTAAGGACGTCAATCGTACACTTATCATTAAAATTATATTTGATACAAGTTTCAATCACTCACTTTACAAGTCTTGAGTTCTTGGAATAATATGAATTGAGTTGTTATAGCTTTCTAGATTTTCTTACTCTCCGGTTGCATGATATAGGATATTACACACACATCACATAAAATCACGCCTGTATTCTCCGTAGGGTTAGGTAGAGGTCTAGGTTACCTATTAGTAGACCCACATTTCGCCAGTTGATAATTGAAAATTATCGGTCCAAATCAATTAGTTTACTTGTCTGAATAAATCAGCACCAATAATTTTTAACGATACCAATAGGCTCTAGCACCTATAAATTAAATAAAATATTTTATTTATTTATACTTTTCGCACTCAAAGAAAGGTACAAAGGTGGACTTATTGCCTAACGGCTAGTTTCTTCAAAAGTAACAGTCAGTAACTGTTCTTTTGCACTGTTGTATTTTCAATCCTCGGCGCTGAGGCGAGGGTTGTAAATCGAACATTATAAATCCAATCCAATATTATAAAAAGTAGGTAATTCGTTTTAGCTGCTCTCAGAAAATAAGATGACGATGAGGCGGACTAAGCCTGATGGGGGCTCAGGGCAGCAAAACTAAATGGAAGCTCCGCCCAGGTATGCAGAAAAGTTGTAGAATTAGGTAGTATATGTAAGAGCGAGCGAAGCGATCTAGAAATTTTAAAGCTCAAAGATTTTTGGACCCTACGTTTAGGCTCCAACTAAAAACTGCCTTTTATTTACTGAACATATTTTGGCCTTCGCCTTTACTAGAGATTGTTTGGGCCCCTCCGGGGGGTCCGCACCTCCCTTAGTCCGCCAGTGTCTACAAGAAATCATAGCAACAGTAGCAAGCCGTTATTTCAGGGATGAACGCTAACCAGAACTAGAGTAGTAAAATAAATCGTTAAAGGTTTTACTCAAGTAGGTCAGACTCTTTAAAAAAACTTTTTTATATTTTTACGCGCAGCTCTTCCGCGTAGTCTTTGGTCTTAATGTCATATTTAGTGTCATGTTTGGTGACTCCCGTTCCCTGATCAACGTTATTTTTTATTATAAAGGTATTTGTTTTCGTATTGTGTTTCATAAAGTATGGAGTTCCTTCTAGTTTTGTTCCGATAGTGGAAGACTAGCTATTTCAAGAACTTCACTTGCTCAGTAAGTTTTTAGAATACAATTTGTGGCAAGGTGGGAATTTTAATACACGTGCGTGCGATGCTTCAATTTTTTTTTGGTATTAGTAGTTTTCATGTAGAACGTTTTCGCAAAATTTCACACTGCGCAAACAAATAGTTTTTTTGAAAAAAAAAATCATAACCTTTCATTAAATTTAACTTTTTTGCGTCATAAATTTGACATTTCACCACAGATAATGTATGTATTTCACTACTTGGTTGTGCCTCTTTACGTTCAAACTTCAAAGTGACAGCATTAAGCTGGTGCCAGGCAGTCTTGCCTTTAGCATCTACATTTATTAATTAGATGTGTAGTCTATTTAATTTAGTCTCGCGTTAACGTTTATGAGTCAGACTTTGACTTATATACGTGATGGCATAGTCCATTGATTGATATCATTAGTACCCATTACATTATAAATTATTTGCCGCTAACGAACAAGACAGACTGTTCAATTATGCAATTATCACGGTCAGGCTAGAGGGGGCGCAAATTGAGGGCAGATAGAGATGTATGGAAAGGCAATCCTAACTAATATTATAAATGCGAAAGTGAGTTTGTTTATTTGTTTGTTACGTTTTCACGCTAAAACGGCTGCACGAATTTGAATGAAATTTGACACAGGGGTAGACCATGACCTGGAAAAGGACATAGGATAGTTTTCATCCCGATATTCCCACTGGATCTAGACTTGCGCGGGTGAAACCGCGGGGCGCAACTAGTTCTATTGTAACAGCGAATCACGGCTCTCCCTTACCTGCCTCCTTGCCTACCCTCAACCTGCGCCAAATATTTTTTTATTATTAGAATAAAACAATTTCTAAGAAAATTTCACGGTAGAACAATTACTGGTGTCGCGCTAGTCTGAAAGAGCCTTTATTTCAGTAGAGGTCTATGGGTCTTCGTCCTGGCTCTGTTCATTTTGAACCGAAGGTAGCCAATCTTCGGTTGATTACGAACAGAGCCTTTATTAAAGCCATTTTTTCAAAAGAAGTCATATTTTTGGTGACATTGTTTCCAGTTCAAAGCCAGGTATTTAATATTTGGCCCCCACTGCGCCATAAATATGGCAATACATTTTTATTGGCCGTAACTCGTAACTTAGTTTCTAAGATTTACCGCGTTCGTACGCTCGCACGCAATATTGTTAATAAATTATCATCAAAATATTTAAATTGTCGTTTTTACGTTGTTTCAGGGTACTTTATTATTACTTACCTATCATGTTATTTTATGTCAAACTCAAAATATTCATTGGGACTAATATGATGTATTCCGGTATAAAGTAACTTAGTTGCTTGCTGATACAATTTATTCATTGACCCAATTTTTCTTACGCGTATCAGCAGTGTAGTAAATAAATGAGATCAAGGTTGGATTAGTGAGTTATCGAATGCCAGATTGTTGAGACGACAATTTATTATGGGACGGTAAAAAATACACGTGGAAGGCGTTTAAATTAAGCACGTGTCAATGAATTGTACATGTGTGAGTCAATGACCGTGCATCATTGTTTTTACTAGCTTCGGCCCGGGACTTCGTCTGCGTAAATTTTTATTTAATTTTATTTTATGCTCGCGAGGACTACTGTTCGCAGAACTACTAGTTTTAATGTTATTTTAACTTTCTTTTAATTTAATTTTATTGTAATTTTGTTTCAATTTATCATTTAATTTTATTTGTAAATATATACCTATTCTATGAGTCTATGCTACTTGAAATAAATTATTTGAATTTAAATAAAATATAGCTTCCCATTAATGAAAGAAATTTCGGTATCGGATCAGTAGTTCTGAAGATTAGGTAGGTACCTACTTACATGCAAACTCACAAATTTTACATCTTTATAATATTAGGATAGATATGATATCCATACTAATATTATAAATTCGAAAGTAACTCTGTCTGTCTGTCTGTCTGTATGTTACCTTTTCACGCCTAAACCACTGAACGGATTTCGATAAAATTTGGCAAGGAGATAGATGGCATCCCGGGGAAGGACATAAGCTACTTTTTATCGACATACCACGCTGGCGAAGCCGCGGGCGGAAGCTAGTTAGTTCTCTATAAAGCTGTAGTATGGACAGACTAGTCGGGCTATTCTGTACAAATCTCATTGGCATAAGCGACCTTCAAGTATACTTTTACCATTCAGTCATATACCTAGTTGTTAATCAGATTTCTCTCTTTAATCCACTATATCTTCCCATAATCTGATTACCGACTGAGTCGGACTGGACAGCTTTGATAGTGTCGCACTGTAATTCATACTAATATTATAAATGCGAAAGTAATTCTGTCTATTACCTTTACACGCCTAAACCATAAAATGGATCGTTATGACTAGGTAGGTGACTCCCCATAGCCTGGGCTGGGACCAGGAAAAGGGCATAGGCTACTTTTCATCCTGGATGATGAAATTATGTGAGGAGCTCGTGGCCAAGTTATAATAGCCGCGCGGGTCGATCCATCAGGTTAAGCTACGCTTGCCGGGGTTGGTCCGTGGATGGGTGACCATCTTTACATACCGAGACTCCTCCGTGCCTCGGAAAGCACGTTAAGCCGTTGGTCCCGGCTGTCATTCGTAGATCTTTGACAGTCGTTACGGGTCATTAAAAGCCCGATAATCTGACAACCAGTCTTATCAAAGGGTATCGTATTACCCAGTTACTGGGTTGTGGAGGTCAGATAGGCAGTCGCTCCATGTAAAATACTCGTATTCGGCTGCATCCGGTTAGACTGGAAGCCGACCCCAACATAGTTGGGAAAAGGCTAGGCAGATTGATTGATGGATGAAGAAATGATGAAATACAATACGAAGTATCAGGCAACAGCTAGTTCTATAGACTTGACATTTTTATCTTTGTGTTTACAACTATTAATATAATCTTTATTTAAACGAAAAAAAACTCAATTTACAGAAATACTGTTCGATAACAACTGCATTAGTATAAAACTGTGTCGCAGTCATTAACGCCCATCTCCAAAGTCCATCCTCCAAAGTCCAGTCATCGATGACTAGATGTCCCGGTGAACTGCGGCTGTTCCTTTGGATTTTTCCTAAACCACCCCAGTCAAGAGGCGCTCAAAACAAAGAAATATTCAAATCCGTCGAGCCATTTTCGAGTTTTTGCGAGACTTACGCACGACAATTGATTTTTTTATATAGTTACTTATAGGTAAGTGAAAAGTTCAGTGTTGGAACTTATAAAATGGGAACATATTGATAAGGCATCTTTGTTATCTGGTTTGCTAATACTGGGTTGGCTGTCTGTCATAGGATTAGGGTATAATGTATCTGAACATGCACGTGATCAACCAAGGCTTTGATCTGATTTGGACTGATAGAATTTAAAGTTGAGTTTGATTCGCCATTTCTTCTCAGGGGTTGTCACTAGTCATATTATGAAATGTCGACTCCATCTAGCATTTTTTTAATATGACCTTTAAATGTGATACCGTTATCCTATTGACAGAATGAACATTTTCTCATTTCAATTCAATAGAATAGGTTATAATAACTCTGTGAATCTTTGTAGTATCTTGAAAGGTGAAACAATCAAACTTAATGACATTGCTAAAACCTTCCCTCTAGAGTCCTAACACATAAATAGACTTCTGTAAGTAACCATTTGAAGATCCTAACCCAATGATTCGGAAAACAGACAGCCTACACCACGCCCTTAAACCCCTAAGGGCTCAACGGAATATGTAATGTAATCTAAACACACCCCTTTATCACAAAACACCGCAAAACTTACTTAGACTTTCAAAACAGAACAAGATCTTTCAGATGAACAAAAAAAAACGGTCAAGTGCGAGTCGGACACGAAGGGTTCCGTACCACCCCATACAATATTTAAAACTACATATTTTTTGTTATAGCGACCACAGTTGTAGTAGTACACACCCTGTGAACATTTCAAGTGTGTACCTAAAGGCGGAGACTTGCAACGTTTGTTTGTAATGTATCATTCGAGGCGAGCTTGGTTACAATACGGTGATACTCAAGACGCGGCGAACGCTCGCTTCGAAGTCAAAGTCAAATCAAAGTCAAATCATTTATTTCAACTAGGCACATTAAAGGCACTTTTGAACGTCAAATACATAGAAATAGAACTGATTCTAGTTACCCCTTCCAAAAGGTAGTTTTCGTATGGAGAAGAATGGGCAAGAAACTCCACCGCAAGAAGCTCCACCACCTTCGAGCACATGAAATTTTCGTTTCTCATATTTTCGTTTCAAAGGAATTCACGAAACAGCCGACAGTCGAGTGGACGATCCGGCGCTCGCATCGAGCGGCTCGGCTCAATGCACCGACTACTGTAATGCCGTGATCCGACGGTGCGCCATATTGCGGACGGACACAGACGAGCCCGCACGACGCACCGTGGGAAGGTGTACGTGCGGGGTATCGCAGACATCGGAAGAACTTCGGTGCGCGGTGCGTGGCGGTCTGTGTTCGTCTGCCCTGCGTGTACGTCCGCAAAATCGCGGAGCGTTGGATCTCGGCATAACGCGTTACAAAAACTTGATACATTACAAACAAATGTTACAAGACACTATTCCGCCTTAACATTCGAAAGATAACAGCCCTGTGTTAAACGGACAGTGGAGCCTTAGTAATTTGAGTTCCGTTGGTGCCTTTTGGGGACGGAACCCTTAAAACAACAGACATACTCATTTCTTGCCTTTACTAAGGATGGAATATCTTCCACAAAATGTTGTCTCCCGCAGCTATTCAATCTCCGTAATCTCATACCAACTCGTTTCCGCCTTCCCACTGACCTATAATATACGATAAGTAGGGTAACTATGTTTACTAGACTGTTCAGGATAAAAGGGATAGAATAGGTATACATCGTTATCGACACCGAAAATGGTAATAATAAGAAATATTGAGACGTAGCCTTATTTAGCGTTCCGTACTCGAAGGGTGCCAAACGGAACCCTATTACTAAGCCTCCCCTGTCCGTCTTTCTGTTAGCGGGCTGTATCTCATGAACCGTAATCTGTAGAGAGTTGAATATTATTTTAAAGTCCAGACATAATCTGGTCAGATCATGTGAGATCATGATGTGATGTGATGTGTGTGATCATGTAGATTAGTGTCTGAAATGGTATTTTGAGAAAGGTACCACACAGATTTGTTGTGGACCAGTCCAGTATAAGTACAATAAATTATGAATACGTCACTTGGTGGTGTGCCTATAAACAATATCTGTTTCTGACAACCCTTAACAGAAAATTCCATACAAATAACGCTGTATTTCCGACTCTCCGTCCCCGTTAGGCCAAAACTCCGATTTACAGGTTGTTGAAATAAGTAGCTCAAGTGTGATAATTATTGTGTTATTTGGAACGTTCTACTGTCATGTGTGGACATTATCGGGTTACCGTCAATGCACCTTTATGTAGCGTGTGAACTAAGTACTTTGCAACTCATTAAAGTAATTATTTCACCGTTGTTAGTGTTACTAGAGTCTCTAATACAGGGTGATTTTAGCGAGATAGTTGTCACCATGGCAGGAACCATGACCTTGATTTTGGGTAAAACGTAAACTGAATATTTGCACAATGTTATAATTATAACATGTTTTTTTTTTTCTCCTAAATTTACAAATTACTCAACTTTTAGTTTTATATTATTTCCTCCTAGATATTGCTCGCGAATTCGTCTGTGTATATTTTGTATTTCATAATTGATTATTGCAAATATCCAGGATGAAAACTAGCCTACGTCCTTCTCCGGGTTCTAGGCTACCTATCTGTAAAATTTCATAGTCATAGGTAGGTAGTCATAGATTCAAAATAGACTGAGTTACTTTCGCATTTTTGACCTTACTATGGATTGGAAATGGAAACTTTTGTCATGTCTCATACAAGGTTACGGGATTTTCATAAATTATTGCTATCATAATCAGCCTACAATATTCCCACTGCTGGGACACAGGCTTCCTCTCTGTGAGAGGGAGTGGGGTTGGTGGATGTCACCTGTTGGTGGATGTCACCTGTGTTGGTGGATGTCACCTGTGTTGGTGGATGTCACCTGTGTTGGTGGATGTCACCTGTGTTGGTGGATGTCACCTGTTGGTGGATGTCACCTGTGTTGGTGGATGTCACCTGTGTTGGTGGATGTCACCTGTGTTGGTGGATGTCACCTGTGTTGGTGGATGTCACCTGTGTTGGTGGATGTCACCTGTGTTGGTGGATGTCACCTGTTGGTGGATGTCACCTGTGTTGGTGGATGTCACCTGTTGGTGGATGTCACCTGTGTTGGTGGATGTCACCTGTGTTGGTGGATGTCACCTGTGTTGGTGGATGTCACCTGTGTTGGTGGATGTCACCTGTGTTGGTGGATGTCACCTGTGTTGGTGGATGTCACCTGTGTTGGTGGATGTCACCTGTGTTGGTGGATGTCACCTGTGTTGGTGGATGTCACCTGTGTTGGTGGATGTCACCTGTGTTGGTGGATGTCACCTGTGTTGGTGGATGTCACCTGTGTTGGTGGATGTCACCTGTGTTGGTGGATGTCACCTGTGTTGGTGGATGTCACCTGTGTTGGTGGATGTCACCTGTGTTGGTGGATGTCACCTGTGTTGGTGGATGTCACCTGTGTTGGTGGATGTCACCTGTGTTGGTGGATGTCACCTGTGTTGGTGGATGTCACCTGTGTTGGTGGATGTCACCTGTTGGTGGATGTCACCTGTGTTGGTGGATGTCACCTGTTGGTGGATGTCACCTGTGTTGGTGGATGTCACCTGTGTTGGTGGATGTCACCTGTGTTGGTGGATGTCACCTGTTATCGATTTTTTTTTTCTAGGACATGTCGGTTTCCTCACGATGTTTTCCTTCACCGTTTTGTGAGCAGTGGTGAAATAATGTACACAAAGTAAAGCGCCTGACTGGGTTCAAATTCCGTAAATTCTTACCAGTAAACATCCTAAATGCCGAAAATTGCGATTGTTTTATGGGAAATTCAGTTTCTAAAACTGTACAGCGGAATAACTTGATGGAATTTCTAGCGGCTCCTAAACTCGGTAAAGCTGGGGCCTGTAGCGATTACTAAACTACTTGGACCTACACACAGTACACACGCATTGTTAGCTCACTGCATTTACCCAAGATAAAGGCGCGACTAACTCGAGTAATCAGTTCCTAGCGATAATAGGAACGGCTTACGTTAATTAACCATAATGGTGATTAGTGAAAAATTAACTGACGATTTGGGGGCAAAACATAATTATGTAAAGTAGTTAGTTTGTAAGCTTTGTTGGAAGTGGTGTTTTAAGATAAGAAGTTTGAGTTGAAAAGTCTACGATAAGCGATAAGTAATTAAAACAAAAATACGTTTTTGGTAATATTAATAAACCTTATTGAGGGCCGGTTGTTTCAAACGGTTGGTTAACGTAGTATACGTACGTCAAATTTAACGTTCGTTAAATACAAAGCGTTGTGTCAAAGTTAGTCCATTATTTCGTGGTTTGACGATAGTTAGCGCCTTTTTTGACGTTTACCCGCGCGTAAAGTGGACGTGGAACAACTCGCCCTAAGTATCTACATAAGGAAGACTTTTAAGGTAGGATAGTACCTGCCTATCACTGGCCACTGCTGCGCAAAGGCCTCCTTTCAGTTAGAGAAGGCACGATCTATCGATATCATATATGATAAATATTATAGGTAAAATCTCACACCCTTATTGCGTAACACACTTTCAATCACAATCTGAATAATTTTGAAGGCCATTAAAGGCTCTTACATACTGGCGCGATTCGTCACGCGTAGCGAATTTGAACACAATTTCTGAGAAAACTTCACATTCCGAAATAAATTCTCTAAACGATCGCTATGGTGAAAACCTCATCCAAATCTGTTGCGTGGTTTAGAAGAACAACTAGGACATGACAGAAAAAGACTAACACGAAAAGCGACTTTAATGTATAATATTATGTATAGATAGGACAAACAAACCGATAATCTTGGTAACGTAATATTGTAACAACTTGATCTGTGCAACCTTTGACCTCTTGATCATAGGTTTTAAAATGTTGGCATCTTGGAATTGCGTATTCCATTGCCACCATAAAATATAACTATTTACTGTGGGCATTGCCTAGTCTATGGCTCTATTTGCATGTTTATTATTATATAAAAGAAAAAAGAAAATACATTTATTTAGCACAGACAGGGCACAGAATACAAGGTACAACTACAAGTAAAAAAAGAAACAATTAACTACTGTCTAACTATCACGGTCATGAGATACAACCTGGTGACAGACGGACAGACAGACCGACAGCGGAGTCTTAGTAATACGGTCCCGTTTAACCCTTTGGGTACGGAACTCTAAAAAAAATATAAATAAAAGTGTAGGTACTTAAAATAAAAGAAAAGGGAAGTTTGCCTTATATGTCAATAAATGCACATCGAAATAAAATGCTGTTAGTCCCTGTCCCTTTTAATTAAAAAACTCACTTTCACTCTAGAAATAGCTGAAATAAGTAGATTATAGTGCGCTTGTGTTTAAAATAGCGGTCTTTTTTAAATAGAAAACTCCAATAACACTCCTTTTTTTTTAATGTGGGAAGTCATCAAATGACTTCTCCCGCTCTGGGCGGAGCGGAAGGGCGTGTCAGACTTTTACTGACTAAACCCTACCCGTGTTCCTTCAGTTGCCTATTGCCAAGGCCCCGGTAACCTTTTCGGACTTTCCCGGGACCCTGGCAGGCCAATAACACTCCTGACCTGGAAGCCGAACCCAGGACCTCATGGTCATCAGTAGCGCTTGCGACTACTACACCAACGCGGCGAGGGATCCTAATTTATAAGAAACTTCGGCGTAGGCGCGAAGTACCGTTAAAGAACTTATTGCCACATAAAATTATGTTACTTGAAAAAAAAAAAACAAGTTTTTCAACCGGTGCCGAGCTGTCGAAGATTAGGCAACACTAGAGTTGGAATTAATTTAGTTTGTGTGTGCATTAGTAGAGACGGGACATGTGTAATAATAACTTGTTGTGTATCTCTGGCCAAGTTCCATAAATCCAGATAATAATTTACTAGTTTTCTTAGTCAGTTTTCGAATAAGGTGTAAACAGTTAAACAGCGTGGTACAAAAACCCTGTCCGACCCGTGAGGGTGTTGTTAAAAATTATGAGTATTCATGAGGATATTTATTTTGTAAAAAAAAAAAAAAACGATTTTTTTTTTCATTGGTGAATTTTACCGGGTTACATGGGGCGCGGGCGGCCGTCTTCTAGCGGGTGACTACAAGTCATAACATAACATGAACCTGAAGTGACCGTTGCAGACAATTTGCTAATTTATAATAAAATTGGGGTAACTTTGGTTCTAAATACGTGAATTTCAAATTGCAATAACCATTTTTTTTTTTCTAATAATGTTATTGCCGTACCTATGTACCCCTTTTTGGATCGGACAGGGTTTTGCTTTAAATAGCCATGAAAATCTGGCAATAAAAGTAACATGATAGCGTGCCGACTAGAATCTATTTTGCGTCGACAAAATAATGCTTCACAAAAACTTCGTGCATGCAGGTTTTAAAGATGTATCATCAATATCAGTAGAAGGGGACATATATTATTTATGTAAATAAATAATATAAGTAACTAATGCTATCAATTTCAAAGTAAAGTTATTTATGTAGTTTGCCTTGTGGTTCGTAACGAGAACACGTCCAAATGTGCGACAGTGATGTGAATATTTAGTGAGATCATTAACAAATCTTGTGGTAAACATGGCCGACAACTATGGAACATTTTATAAAAATACCAAGAATGGTAAGTGATATTTTCATGGCATTTTTGATAAATTAGCACTCAATTCATCTGCCTAGCCTTTTCCCAATTATATTGGGGTCGGCTTCCAGTATAACCGGATGCAGCTGAATACCAGTATTTTATTTAAATACATGACCACTTTAACCCGGTTGCTGGGTGGTGGAGGTAAGATAGGCAGGTTGATAAATTAGCACTACGTGACGTAAAATTGAACACAATCGAAATCGGAAACAATACGAAAAATAAATCGGCGCACATAATTTGAATTTGTTACAATTTATTGCGCAATAAAAATAAACGGTTCAAATGATTTGTTTGCAAAATGAATTATTTTTACTACAAATATTAGGATAAAAGTACATTCGGGAACAAAATATAAGCCTTTAAATAAAAAAAAATGCTTTTATGATTTGAATTTTAATGTGCTGTGTGTATGCTGTATCTAAGTTCTGTGACCCGTGAATTACGGTCGGTGCAGCGGCGGTAATAAAAAATATATATAATGTTCCATTGACATTGGTATAGTGCATTTTATGAGCATATTTGCAAGTGATAATTTTCAACAGCTTCGTTGTTATTTCTTCCTCAATCTATCACTTTCCATCTTTTTTTTTCTGTTCTCTCGGTGTCAAAGCTGACCAAAACGAACGATTTCATAATGTTCTTATAATAATATCGTTCTCTTTGTTACGCCTCAAATTGCGTAACACACCTGCAATCACAATCCGAAGGATTTTGAAGGAAAATATTCCATTGCTTCATAATTATGTTTGAAAAATTCGTCTACTCAATAACGTACCACAATGAATATTGTTGAATTGTCATAAATGAAAAGCATTGCTATTGTTACGCAATCATGCTGCTGATTGTCAGTCTTATGTAATTAATAATAAGTTAGTTTTCTACTAAGCTGTGGTGTATGGCATTGAAACAACCTGTTTTACCGGACATGTACGTCACCTTTAGACGGTTAACTTAAGTGCAGCGCCTCTAGATAGATGTATCTCAAAATATTTCTGGTAACAGTAGGTAGTAAGCTACAAAGGGACACTAGTAATGTTGGTGAACTAACTAATTCCATGTTCAATATTCTGCTAAGTTTGTCACTAACTTGATTTTCACTGTGGCTTGAACTTAGTATGAGAAAGGTCAAACTCAAGACCTGCTACTTAAATTAAGTCTATAATTAGAACCATAGTGACCTTTAACAGGCTATTCGTGATAGATAAGCAATCCAAAATCATAATGACAACTTGGACGAAATGAAAAGCAAGATCGCTAAGGTTGTATTTTTTATGTCTATTCTGGAAAATATTGTAAGCAATCGATGTTGGGGAGTCCGACAGCGTTGGGCTGTCGATAACGTCAAAGTGACAGGAAACACGGACGAGGGACACACAAAAGCATGTAGGACTGGCAGAAAAGAAAGGGAGCCTTTAACTGCCAGTGCGCATTCCGAGTTGAGATGAAGATCATTATTGTGCCCACCCAAGGCAAGACGCATTTGTTTCTAGAGCGCGAGCGAGGCGAATCTAACACTATTGCGAAAATCTATTATTGATCTAATATATTCACTATTTACAACAAGTCTAGTATATAACCTTGTGTCTCTGTACATCTTGTGAGACTATTTCTAGCCTATTGTCCTATACTTATCAAGTTACGTTTGTATAGGATGTAGAAGTCTAATCATCCAATCATCTGTATGACTCATTTCTACGATTTCCAATCATATAGCCTCGGTGTCTCATTTGATTATCTAATTGGTTAACCATCAGAATCCTTCCTCTTGGTTCGACCCGAAGGTTTCTCACAAGATCAATATTTGTATAGCCTACGAGTGTTTGCTCGGAGTTCGAATATTTGCGCTTATGATTTGTGGGGTAATGCTAACAACACAAACATACATACAGGAAAATCTCGTGTGGAACAATGAGAGTCATCTCAAGAAGGAAATGATGAGTTAGTTCCAGTGAAGTTTTGGTATTGCAAGAGTGTATCGGCTATAAGATTTTCCCTAAAATATGAATGTTGAATAGAGAAACCTTATATTTTTTTTATTGTTGCTTGGTTTGTGTAAAATGTGTTGGAATGACTTATAAAACATTTGAGACAATTTTGAAGTTGTCTGATAAAATTATGTTAATCGAGAAACTTTGCCAACATGCTCTTATAATTTCTTTTTCATGAGTTTTTCTGTCATCTACCTTCAAGTTTCATTAGGCTTCTGAAGAATCTTTGCTTTCTTCTCTTTTTATTTTTTTTAGCTTGGGAGGACCCTAATCAAAACTAAGAATAGTGCGCTTTTAACTCGGAACTATATTATTTACAATCGCATCAAACTGAGGTGAGCTGCGGCGAGCTACAGGTCGAACTTGTACTGCGATGGGCCTGGACATAAACAACGAGGATCGGGCCGATCGCGACCTGAACACGGCTGCTGAAAACTCATCAGAACTAAGAAGAAAAGAATCAAGAAAGCAGTTTATCCCCGCCAAAAGATTCACCGGTGAAGCTGGACTTAAACCATCCTGACAGAGAGAGTCCACGCTACAAACCACGCTACAAACCACGCTATGAATAAACCAAGACAAAAGAAAATGCACGAAATCTTAGAAGGAAAAACTGTAACTAAACGCATCAAGAATCACAGGACGTGTTCGGACATGTTCACAGACGCGGCAAACCACACCTATTATATGCAGCAACGCAGTACAAGGCCAAATCCTAGAAAGTAGGCGACCGATTTACGCATGGATCGACAACCTAAAACAGGACATGGCGTGCTTCGACAAGGAAATCGACTTCTGGAAAGACGCGGCTGAAGACCGAAACAAGATAAAGAACGCAGCCAGCGAGATATACAAGAAACCTGAAACGGACAGCAGCGAGTCCTCGGACGAAGACACAGAAAACAGGAAATTGTAGCTTGCAGTGGCAAGGAACGAAAACGGAAAGAGCCGAGAACGCAGCATATCTCCGCCAATGGATTCAACGGTGAAGATCGAACGGAGCCAACTGGCGGCGACGTCGTAAAAAGATGCCCATCCTTATATAAATATTACCCGTCTCTCCACTAGTCCATTGCTTACTCAAGGATGCATATCCGGTAGGCTCGCAAATCCTTCCTATCCCGACGGGCACGGTCTTCCCTACCATTACCCGCGCCCCCCGGTCTACTCTTTGATATGCAATGGCCTCTGTAGCACCATGAACCATGAGGCTTCAGGGGCTAGTGCAAATCCTGGGGTTCATTCGATTTATCGAGTCTGGTTAAGCCACGCTGGGGTCGGTGCATTTCATTCATTCATTCATTCATTCATTGGGAGGACCCTAATCAAAACTAATTAAAAATCCAATCTAATCACTGCTGTATGCAACAGTACATATCTGCGAGCGATAAAAAATGAGAACAGTTTATTACGACTGCACTATCGCAGCTATTGTTTATCGATACTTGTAACACCGTGGCGACCAACTCTAGTGCCTCTGCTACTCTAGTTAACGTGCATAGAGTGAGGAAATTAGTCTGCCGCAGTGTATTTAACATTTTTTATAGCACAAGTTCGGTAATTGCTTTGACATAATAACTAATAATAAGTTGGTGACCTACTTGTTGATTGCTGGTGGCTGATGAAAGTTCAGGTTGTGGCCGGGTTTATAAAGCTTATGTTAGGGATCAGTGGTTAGTTTGGTTGGACTTGGATTTGAGGTAGGAAGTTCTGCCTTTTGTGATGTGTTTTTCAGGATTAGTAAAAATATGTAGGTACAAATCTAGCTGAACTTTGAATGTTTTGGCACAGATATTATAATACTACGTACAGATACCCAATCCCATACAAAGAAATGACACCACCACAGATCACAAGTCAAGTCAGACAAGTCTGGCTATTGAGCTGGCTATTTTTCTTCCCCATTTTTTTAACAGTTGGCAGCATCATCGACTCACTAATTGCCAGAGACCGTAGATTTAAAACGCCATCTAGGAGTCTTGCCTAGGTACAAGGCAAGACTCCTAGATTTTTTGTTCCTTTTTTTACGTTTTTTTCTTCCTAGGTGTTCAATTCTTATATTTCTACGTAAAGTATTAGATTTAAAAAAAAAATTGTTTTTTCCTTAATGAAACGACTAAACGTTTCAAGTTTAAAGTGACCTGTCATTACTTTAGTAAAACGCCATCTATTGCAAAGAGCTCTCAACCAAATGATTAACAGATAGCTACTTTATCATTCTAAGGATTCGAATTGAAGTAAAAGGCTTAATTTAAGTTTTTTGTTGAAAATACGAGATTTATGAGTGTAAATACATAAATCAGCATTAAACAAAGATGTTTTGATTTTTACTATTAATTTCATAATTGTTACATTATGCTGCCATCTATGATTTTTTTTCAAGACTAATTATTATTTATTCGAGTTGGGACCCATGGCTTTGGATTGTATTAGTTAGATCCATTTATCAGTCTGATAATGTATGAGATAAGTAATGTATTTTCACATAGTTTCTATATTTTTCAGTGATTTTCACAGTCACAGAAGTGACAAAACAAATAATTATGATGAATGAAATACCCGCGCTTACTGCATTATTCATATTTCATCCTCTTTGAACTGACACGCGTGAAATAAGCAGTAAGTACAACTTTAGGATAAAAGTTAGGAATATGATAAGAGCAACAATATTTCAAGAATTTTTACTTTATCCACACTTGAGGTACTGCAAACCGCTGTTATATTTTCGGTCCAGTCCAGCACACGTAGCATGACAACCATACGAAAACGGGTTTTGTCGACGGAAGAATAGACAAAAGGACTGATTGTGATGGTTTATCTGTCATTTTGTCTATTCTTCCGACAAAACCCGTTTCTAGTGTGGTCATGCTAAGCGTGCTGTTATGAAAAAGTCTAAATCGAAAATCTATCAAATGTATGTTTCCAAATCTGTGTATTAACACTGGAAACTTACATTGAATTATCAATGAGATTTACATTTAAAAAATTCTTTTACGTCTCAACATTTTCTTTTTATTAAACCTCTCATTTTAAATAGGGCGATTAAAAATGTTGTTTCGCTAAGCGCCCCTCGTGCTCTGAGGGTGGCACAAACGACCACACCGCTCCCTCCATGTTGAGTGTCGTAAATAGCACGCGCTCCCGTAGTTTTTAAATGTTTGTTATTAACTACATACGGTTTACTTTTTTGTTATGTTAGTTAGTTTTAAACGACGCTGTTTGTAGAATCGCTTCGAAGCGTTTCGTATTTCTACAACGACTTTCAACAAGATTGACATGAGCTTTTCGATAGCTTATGTCAGTCCTATACATTTTTGCCTTTTCCATCATCGTTATCGCTGATAGAATGTCACTTTGTGTAGGGCCTCTGTATTCTAGAACTATGCTTCCTGAATTTTTATTCAAAATTGGAGAAGACCGTAACAAATTCGACCAAAATCTCTTCAGCATTAGTACACAACCAAAGTATATTTATTTAATTTCATATTGTTACTTTACTCAACCAACAGCAAACAACGATTTGCCAACAGATGAAAGAAAACAGATGAGCTACTTATTCAATGGTTTAAGGCAAAAGGGGTACCTCTAAGCTAGTCTCCATCTTACTGTAAAAACGATTTTCTTAAAAGTATTTAGGAAAATCGTTTTTGCTACAGCATCAGCATAATAATATTACAGCGCGAATTCTTCCATCTTCCCATATTGAAACTCTGTGTTCACACTTTCACAGTGATTTGGTCGACAAAGCCGTCCAAACTCTAGTAGTCAATACTTTGTGCTCCATCGATAAATATAGATAGATAGCTCTTGTATCCACTGGAAGTTTAAACACGATTCCCGTAACCGGTACTATTTTATGTTGTCTTGTTTGTCTCTGGGCTTCCATCCGTAGCTTTTAGTATAAACAAGTTTCTCCCAGAGATGAAGATGGATTCGATTACAAGGGTCTCACTTCTACCGCTTGTAAAAATAGAGTGTTTTCGATCCGACGATTCAGTCTAGTGATTTTTTCTATGCGATGTTTCTAAATTGGTAAAGGAAAACACCACTTGGTTTTGAAACAATACATCGCTTAATTCGCGTATCGCCATTTGTTTCTATGGTCTGTTCCACAAGTATTTGATAAAAGTGTAAACAAACCTGTTCATGCTAAATTCTTACTTCATCTCTCACTAAAGGGATTTAGTGCCACACTTTCATCTGTGTTCAGAAGGTTTCAACTTTACATAATTATTATCACAACACTTTTTCTATTATTGTTTGAATAGCTTAATTAAATTGTATCTAATTGATAAATCATCGACGAAAATTGAGGGTATGAAATTAATCTCAATTATCAAATGAAAAACATCTTAAAATAAAGATGATTTAAAATTAGAATTTCGGGTTTCGTTTTCTGATCCATTTGTTTACATTTTATTCACATACGTTTGGAATCCATACTAATATTATAAATTCGAAAGTAACTCTGTCTGTCTGTCGGTCTGTATGTTACCTTTTCACGCCTAAACACAGAATACATTTCGATAAAATTTGGCAAGGAGATAGATGGCATCCCGGGGAAGGACATAGGCCACTTTTTATCGACATACCACACGGGCGAAGCCGCGGGCTGAAGCTAGTAGACTATAGTTTATTTAAGACCAAACGATTATCTTATTTGCGATAAATAAAACCTTAGCAGCGTTACTCCGAAATACTGCGTTCCTTTTAGATGTAGAAGATTACTTCGGAATTCGGACTATCACTCGGTCCCGGGCTTTAGAGCATCAACCAAAACCGTGTAAATGTAAACTTCATGCCGTAAGAGCCTCTCACCGCAATTTCTATTATTAGAGAAAAACCAGACCTCAATCGATTATAAGAATTGTTAGGTTGCTAAGCAGCGATACATTCTTGTCTGATCCTCAACAAAGCTCCCTCGAGGCTCTTTGAGGCGAACTTTACCTTAGCGTTTATTTAAGCCGCAAAAGTTACTTCTTTTCACCTGTTTATTGAAGTATTTGGTAGTTTAGTTTTAAATCGTTTTTGCTTCCTAAAATATCCTTTTAAAAGAAGTCGAAGAGTGTTTATTACTACTTTGAATAATTATCTGTCGCTTTCATATAAATTATCTTCTACCTAGCCTTTTGCTTCCAGTCTAACCGGATGCAGCTGAATACCAGTATTTTACCCGAGTGTCTATCTGACCTCCACAACCCAGCTACTGGGTGATACGATAGGTACCCCTTGTTAAGACTGGTAGTCAGACTTTCGGACATCTGACGACCCATAACGACTGTCAAAGATCCACGAATGACAATTTAACGTGCTTTCCGAGGTCCCGGTATGTAAAGATTGTTACCCATCCAGGAAACGTCCGCGGGAAGCGTTGCTTAACCTGATCGATCGACCCGTGCGGGTGTTATTAGTCAGCCATGACCCCTTTCATATAAATAATCGGACATTACCTATATTATATAAAGTGCTGTGAATCATATACTTAGCTACGTTTCATTTGTATTGTAGCAACGTAATGCAAGATGAATGTACCGTGGTACGTGATTCGTGTTCGTAATAACAGCAAGGAGTAATGCAGGCATTTAGTATTTATGTTTAGTGTTTATTTATGTGAAATTAATTGACTATTCTAGTCGGTTCGTGTGTATTGGCTTTATCTTGCCTTAGCTTCAGTTTATGAATTAACGAAGTAAATCATTCCAAATTAAATACTTAAAATGTAGTTAGTTTTACATATAAATACTAGCTTCCGCCCGCGGCTTCGCCCGCGTGGTATGTCGATAAAAAGTAGCTTATGTCCTTCCCCGGGATGCCATCTATCTCCTTGTCAAACTTTATCGAAATCCGTTCAGTGGTTTAGGCGTGAAAAGGTAATATACAGACAGACAGACAGAGTTACTTTCGAATTTATAATATTATATTATATTAATACATGAAATTATTTATTTTAATTTTTGTATTGTATTCTTTAAAATTTACTCTATATACAGCTGTTAAGATAGATATTTAATTTCAAAGTTTTATTCTACTAGGTATGTATAACTGAAAGCTATAGCTTCCCACTACGCAACAGAGGACACATTCAAATATGTTTCTTACTTTTTGATGTGGGTACAATAATGCTTAAAACTAGCTTACTCAAGTTGCAGTCCGTGAACTTGTGTGTCTATCAAAAGCTACAAGAAAATTGTAAAGAAAACTAAATAAAAACAGAATCTGTTTGGTTTTAACATAGAGTATTCATGACCAACCATCCTGGCCTTGTCCTTATCCGCGTAGTTTTATTCTTCCGTAGAACTTTTTTCTTCGTCTTCTCATCCCTCTCTCGCCAACCCTTACACCATCCCTCCATCGCTTCTCTGTCCATCCACATTACCTCTTAAAACTTTCCTCCCGTTCCTTACTCCGCACTCGTCACTAGATGAATTCTGAAATCCTCGCCGCTTTCAGAATTCCGATTAATAATTCCTGAACAATGATATTAAAAGATCTCAGAACACATGGGTTATATTATAACTTTACGAGTAGATCCATTGACTTCTTGATAAACAAATTTAATTGAAGCGTCGTTTGCGGTAATTGCTCTAGCGTGAATCAGATAGCCAGATACTGCGCCGTCAAAGAAGTCGGTCTAAAAATGTTTATTAGTTTTCAAATTAGATTCTTTACTACACTCTGTGCAGTAAAGTCTAAAATGCTATATCTTAATTTTAAAGTTGACACATTACCATAATGACATTTATCGAAGAAAATACCTTCAACCTTCGACCTTGTGACATTGTGTGCAACTGTGCATGCAATTATAAGCGTTAAGGCGGTAAACATTCTGAGACCGCGACCGTACGTCAAACCATGTGAATTTAGTAGGATAGTGGAGGACCCAAAGCATGTGATATATTAGTCATATTTAAACGATTTTAAATATGACTAATATATCACATGCTTTGGCATGGTATGGTAGAAGAATAAATGACTTGTTTTTTTTTGTGTATTAAAGAAACGTTTGTTCAATTTTGTTTGACACATTCGCCTCGGACAAAATGGCGATCCAATTCCCAAATTCTCTTCTTTCTCAAACGATAGTATACCGTGCCTGCTTTGGCATATGGGGATTGGGTGGTGACATATTGTATTGAAACTGTTCGCAAGCAGTGCCTCCATAAACAGCCCACAATGTCTTCGAAGATCTGTGGACTGATTTTTAACATAGGTATCATTGTTTGTCATCAGGTTGGGATGCGGCAGACGAGAAGGCGCCGTTTCTCCGCAACGAGCCGGTGAAGCTCACACCCGCGTGGGAAGGCAACAACCTGCCAAATGACACGCTCAACTTGAAAGGTAAGATGCTGATGATGTCAACTAACCCCCTTGCCACGAGCTACACGTGTCTTGCGACAGCGCCTGCGGAAAAAACAAATGGAAGAAGTGGTTTAGAGCATGCCACGAGTAAACGCGATGCAACTTGCGGAGCGTCCGACGTAAATAGAAGACAAGCTTCCTTTGCCACCTGTGACAAAGAGGATGGGAGAATCTCGGCCAGGTCAATATCAGGGAGCGGTATATACCTATGTGCGAGCGAATTACCGCACCCCC
The DNA here is from genome assembly GCA_947363905.1 of Lithophane semibrunnea. Taxonomy (NCBI): domain Eukaryota; kingdom Metazoa; phylum Arthropoda; class Insecta; order Lepidoptera; family Noctuidae; genus Lithophane; species Lithophane semibrunnea. The sequence goes on along the minus strand of OX376209.1, from coordinate 10,459,421 downwards.
CAGCTATGGACAGCCAGAGGAACACCGTGTGGTTCTGGTTAAGTCCGACATAACCGTATGCGTCCCCCGGGCATAGGTTGTCCATGAGGTTTTCCACGAAAGAAAAAGCCAAAACGCAGTTAGGATATGCATGGCTGGCAGTGTTTACCTTCTAAATTATTGATGAGTAAATTATCAATAATAGTGGTATTTTAATCTAACTGCATTAGCACGATAAGAACAAGAAGCTCAACAATTTAGCTGTGTGATAACGTTTTTATTTATCAATGGTGATATGATAACCCATCCCATTGGAGATGCCTTTAGCTTTTCATATGCCTCGCCTCCATGCTTATATATTAGAAAGCTACTCGTGCCAATAACCTAAAATACCTCAAATATTATTAGAAGGTCCATCCTGTATGAAGGACTCGGATGGGATGTGATTAAATGTCCAATTTAACGCTCAACTTGAAAGGTAATCTGCTGTTAACACGAACAGATTCGTATCACACCAGAGTTATGGAAAAAAAATCGAGTTATTTACCAATAAGCATATGTGAGGATAGTGGGTATGTGTAATTGTGCGAGGGGGCTATGATTGGATGTCAAATGGACATGTTCAAATTGAGAGGTTTAAAGGCTGTTATCATGAGAGGAAAATCAGCCTTCTCCTCTTGAACGGTTAAAGCGGAAAATTTGCTGTCAACACAACGAATTTAAATAAAGCCGTAGGGCTTATTTCAGTCTCTACAGGATGGGCTTGCATTATGCATTGTTTTGTATCTAATTACTAGCTGTTGCCTGAGTTATCGTCTGGGATCCAGGATGAAAAGGTCCAGTGATCCAGGTCAAGGTCTACTCCTGTGCCAAATTTCATCGAAATCCGTTCAGCCGTTTTAGCGTGAAAGCTTAACAAACAAACAAACTCACTTTCGCATTTATAATGTTAGTTAGGATTTGCTCAATAAGTTAAGTTACGGGCTATTTCTTTAGTAGTACACTTGTAAAATGTCTGTGTTTATCTGTCTAACTAAAAAGAATTCAAACTCAAAGCATTTATTTCAAATAAACCAATTACAGGCACTTTTGAATTGTCAAAGGGTCGGTCAGTCAGAAAATATGAAGCTAGTTGCCCATTCCAAAGCGTAGTAGGTTCCTATGGAGAAGAACGGGCAAGAAACTCCACGGACACTCTTTTAAATCAGAATATTGTTACAATATGTTGTTTACATCATTCAATGGAATGGATTTATGGAATCATACATGTGAGTACAATGTAGAAAAACGTGCAGGTTAAAAGAGTCCGTAAATAAAAGATAAAATGATACAAAACAATTCAAAAATTAAAATAAATCAAAATAAGCCGTGGCAGCTAATAGATGACCAGTCCCTACTGATGGCGCCCGTTCACGAACATGACGCATGGATCAGCACCATTCAGCTCAACCATTTTGAAGGGAACTTAATGATCCAACACACACGCCACCACCAGCGAGACATTAAAGTGAGCATGACATGCTTTCAGCCGCCAGGGCACATTCAAGTCAATGAAAGACGTCCCTAGTAAATGGTAGCTTTAACGTACTTAGGTAAGTACATAGTGCTCACACACATGTGCTATGTAGTTATACAATACTAGGAGATTGAATTTATACAATGTAAAGATAGTTTTTACAATCTTCAGCAGCTCCAACAATATTTTCGTATGCTAATCAATTAGTTGTTGCGCCCTGTGGAGCTGGACCAGCGCTGAGCCAAGCATTTTTGTCAGTGATGTAATCCCCCAATTTATAATATGCTTGGCGGCATAGTGTGCGTTTTATACAAGATTTAAATTTTGTTTCATTCAGTTGTGGGGAGGTATTTTATTGTAACATTTTAAACAGTACCCCATGAAGGATGAGTCTACTTTAGCCAGTCTGAAGCCCGGTTGAACTAATTGGTCCCTATTCCTAGTCCTATAATTGTGTTTTCCACCTCTTTTACTAAAAAGACTTAGATTTTTCCTTACGTACATGATGTTTTCGTAGATATATTGACAAGGTACCGTCATGATGTTAATATCTTTAAACAGTTCCCTTAGAGAATCGCGCATACGGAGGCCATATATTGCTCTGATAGCTCTTTTCTGCAGAATAAAAATAGACTCGATATCTGCAGCCCGTCCCCATAGTAAAATACCGTAAGACATGATACTATGAAAGTAACTGAAATAGACTAGCCTCGCGGTATCTACATCAGTGAATTGACGGATTTTCCTCACAGCATATGCTGCTGAACTTAGCCGTCCTGCAAGAGATGTTAAATGAGGACCCCATTGCAGCCTTGAGTCGAGTGTGATCCCCAGGAAAACAGTCTTATCGACGAATTCTAGTTTCTCCCTATTCAATATTATGTCACAATCACTACTTTTAACATTCGGTAAAGCAAATCTCATGCATTTAGTTTTTTTCCCATTTAATACTAAATTATTAGCAGTGAACCAATTTTGGACCTGCAGTAGGGCGTTATTTACGTCGTCAAGATTTGATGCACGTCTAATTACAAGAATAACCACGTTTGCCCACGCACAACCATTTCTTGTGCTTAATCTGCCAACTTTGCCAAGTCAATAACCGGTTGGTCATATTGAAGTTCACGCAGATCACGCAACTTGTTTCATCAAAATCTATTTATAGACTGGTTGAAGAATAAGTGATAAAAGTCAAACAATAATAACTCAACTAAATACTATTACTGAAATCATGCTAGATGGCGTGACTATTGGTGTTTTGTATTAAAATAATTCATTTAATTATTCATCAATCACAATCTCCAATAATTAAATTAAACAATGGTCTATAAACTATGCAGCGATTTTATTCAATCTTCCATTAATAAAAGAACAAATCGATTTCGACTTGACACCAATCACGCCATCTATCGGAGTCTTACGTAAACTAGGAATTCTGAATCGCGCTAGCAAAGTTTGCACGCCTGGTAGTATGGCACACCTAATTTCAAACGCATGTTTACTTGTCAACATAGCCCACTTCCCAACGCAGTGTCTTCAGTTTTATAATAACTGCTTGTCACATAATAATTTCAGTGGGTAAAGTAACGCTTCACTAAAACACATGCAAATTCCTATGAATTTGTGTGCACCTAAGTATTGCGACATCACTTTTATAGTTAAAATATGAAAAACTTTTATTAAAAAAATACCATAACAATATTTAAGACAGTATTATGAGAAAATTTTAATTAATAGGCTTTTGGGTTGGTCAAAAAACATGATATAACGAATTTAACAAATGCAAAAAGACCTTTGGGTATTCGGATTCGAACTCACGACTTCTGTTCACGACGGTCAATGAATTTGGTAGTAAGTTCAATTCCCAGGATCGGAAAAACTTTTTGTATGTTTTTGTTTACTGTTAGTTTTTAAATATTGCACGAAATATGCTTTGATATAACTACTGGCAAAATAAGTTCGGTTAAAGGACTTAACAATGTTTTTTATTTTGAAAACGGATATATTCTTCTTTTTTACTTTCAATTTACACAACCCTTCAATATATATATTTTCTTTATACAACTAATTCGTCCCTCCCTTTCCAGGTATAGCGATGGACTTAGCAGCTCCCAAAGACAAATGGAACATAATATTCCTGACGTTACTGCTGCATGGCCTGGGAACGCTGACAGCTTGGAACATGTTCATCACAGCCAAGGATTACTTCGTCAAATACAAGCTGGCGAGCGCTCCGGCATATTCTGAACACTACCTCGCGTATGTGGGGTGGGCCAGTCAGATACCCAACCTGGCGTTCAGCTGGATCAACGTTTTTGTTAAGTCGGGGTATGTACCTATAATGTTTATTTAGTTTTATATACCAATCAGATTGATCAAGATTCCCTGATAAGTGAATCTCGCGTATTGCGTAACACACGATCAGTCAGAATTTTTTATTTTGATAGTTCAACAACATTAAATTACGTTATTTACGTTGTTGAGCAGACAAATTTTTCGAATATATGAAAAGCAAAAATCCTTCAAATTGATTCAGATTTTGATTAACCTTGTGTTTCGCAATTATGCATTTGGTGCACATGTGGATGTAATGTGAATTAATAAGTATAGGTAAGTAAGTCCTCTTTTGAAGCTATAAAGTTATTACGAATAGTTTTAATAGCAATTTCAGAAAAACTTAATAAATTGTTCTGAAAACTTGAAAGCACACATAACATCACGCCTATATTCCTGAAGGGTTAGGCAGAGGTGTATCTAGAGTACACCCACATTCTCCCTACTGAGAAATTCCAGGTGGAAAACCCAATAACACTTTGCCCAACCCAGGAATCGAACCCAGGACTCAGCAATAGCGCTTGCGACCACTTGACCATCCCAATTTAGTTGTTCTGACTATACATTTAGTTGTGGCATGTATTTGAGCTACTGCTCAAATATAGAAATGACGCAGACCAGCGATGACCTATACGTCATTATGTTTAAGTCCGGCGATCCACTGTTCCAAAATAAAAGTAGGGTTTGCCTACCCTGACCAATGAAACCCGAAAACTTTCTTAATCCGGCCTAAATCATATTTGCCATGGCCAATTACGTTGACCAACATTAAGGCTCTTACATACTGGGGCGATAAGTCGCGCGACGCGACGCCGCCGGCGCCGCATTGTTCGCCGTGAAGTTTTCTCAGAAATTGTTTTGTCAAAATTCGCGTCGCGCGGCGAATCGCGCCAGTATGTATGAGCCTTTATGATCTGAACCGATCCACGTTAGTTCAGGTTTAAAGCTTTTAATTGAGTGCTCTCAAGTTGTTACGTGTACTTAACCGTGGACCGTCGACGAAATTTTAATTGGTTTCGAAAATAGCTTGAAGGCTGTTCAATCCCGAATAAATTGGGGCAATAATAAATTGACATGGTTCCATAATCTATACATATTATAAATTAAAGTCGCTTGTTGTGTTTGTCGGTATGTCCGTGTTGTTCTTCTAAACTACGCAACAGATTCTGATGAGGTTTTCACCATCTTTTAGAGAATTTATTACAATACGTTAATGTTAAAGTTACATATAAATAAGAAATCTCGATGTTTTGTCAAGTCATAAAAACCGTGCGAAGAAGGAGCGGGTCGCTAGTATACTATGTATGTCATATTTTTAATGTCATAATGCTATGCCCAACGTTGCCTACTATAACAGGATAATATGTACTGAAACTGGCCAGATAACTATCCAGGAATTAAAAAAAAACAAGTAGTTATTTGGCCCATCCGATTTTTTTTTAAGGATTAAATTTTTTTATTGGTTTACTTTTGCATCAACGCATAAGTACATACTTCTATCCCAGAGGCTCATAAATCAAAGTTAACGCAAGCTTAAACATAGTTCAGAGTAGCGAGTAGGCAGGCGGCTTGCCAGACTATTTTTCAACATATTTGCATAAGTTTTGAGCGGGCGGAGTGGGCTGCTGCGGGAGTAAAATGATTAAAAGTATGCACGTGCAAATTTTTGCTATAAACGTAGCAGAGTTACGGAATTATGGGAGTTAACTTTAAACTCAGTAGCGAAACTTCCCCTTTTTATTAAGTGGGAATTTAAAAAAGGACATAATTGGTGATGATTGCATATTTTGAAGAATTAGGGTATTAAGTATTGTAAATGAAAACACTGGCAATACTTATACATAAGAGTATTTTGGTACTAACAAATCTAGCCTAACATCGAAATAAAAAATGAGATTTTATCATATAAAGTAAGTAGTAAATGATGGGTTGGCTATGGGTTTTGCCGATCATGTCTAGCTATAGTGAATAAACTATTCGACGTATTTGATTGAATTTTCTTATTCAGATTGGAAACGTCAGTCATAAGATATACGCAGTTAAATTTATCGTCGTATCTACTGTCGTCTTCACCTTGTAGTTATTTGTTGCGTATCAGCTGTTCCCTACATTTTGACGAGCTATACGAACATAAATGTAGGGAACAGCAGATTTTTTTTTCGCGATTTCATTGTTGGTCACATAGTGAAAGTTGTTCATAATCACGAGTACAATGGCCTCTTAAGAGATTTCGTGTAGGAATAGATACAAATTATACATGTATTTTACTGTGTTTATAAACATATATAAACATATAAATATTTGTTTTATAAATAATAAAATAAATAAGCTTGATGCTTTGTAATTACGTAAGGATATGCCCACTACCCAACGCAGTGATATTCAGCTTTCAATCTGATTGATCACATTTAAAAAAGTGGGCAAATGAATGCTTTACTAAAACACACGCAAGTTTCTTTCCATAAGCTTGTGTGCACCTAAGTCTAGCTACAAAAAAATTACAAGTACTTAACAACTTTTAGCATTTAGTCGATTATTGAGGTATACTACCGTATCTATACAAATAAAATAAAATTTAAGTGTCAGTTTGTAATGTCAAAATATAACAGCTTTATACAAAAGGCATATGAAAGTAGGTATTAAACCGGTACTTATAACAAAAAAAAATGTTTTATTAATCTTTTGTCGGTTTATTCCGAAATGGCTCGATCGATTTTGACGGAACTTTCACTGGCAGATTAGCTAGAATACATTAGAGAATACCTCACATATTTTTAAAAACCCATACCTTACTTTTCAACAGTCTAATTGCGTAATACACGATCAATCACAATCTGAATCGTTTTGAAATAGATTTAGCTAAAAAAAAAAAATACCTACTCAACAAGGTAAAGCAGGTATGCTGAAAGAGATTTCTTTAGAAAAAAGCATTGTCTTTGTACGTATTTTCCGTACCTTTCTTGTCTATATAAAAAAAATCTGCTGTTCCATACATTTTGTCGATTTAAGTGAACACAAATGTATGGAACAGCTGTTTTTTTTTTTCGCGATTTCACGTTTGGCCCCATTGAAAAAGTTGTTTCTAAATGATGAGTACAATGACCCCTTTTCGGGTTTAGCATAAACAAAAAATAATGTTGTATATGCGTGTGAATAAATAAGTAAATAAGGCAATGAATGTTGTTGAACTGTCAAAATGAAACAGATTACTCTTAATCGTTTACGAAATTGTGTTACGAAATTAGATAGCTGGTCTTTATCGTTGTATTTTCATAGATTCTTTTTTATAAACAACGCTTTTTAAATAATATATAATTTGTTTCAGTGGTAACCTAAAGGTACGCATCGTGTGGTCGTTAGTCATAGAAGTGTTTATATTCGTCTGTACCGTCATCCTGGCTATGCTCGACACATCTGCATGGCCCGGAGGCTTCTTTTGGCTGACCATGATATCTGTATTCTTCTTAAACGGTAAGTTTTAATATGTTTATTTTGTGTTTTTATTTTAATAAGATCGTTTTGCTAACCGATTGTAAAAGTAAGATACTGGTACTTAGAAAACATTTTGGGGCAATTTTACTTGTCAACTAGCTTCTGCCCGCGAATTGATGCGCGTGTTTCTTTTTCTCTGCTCTTAAGTGTCGTAACGTGATGTTAAATGACCTTATCCTTCCTCAAGAATTGGACTATCAAAAACAAAAACAATTTTTCAAAACCGACTTGTACTTCCAGAGATAGGCGCGTTCAAACAATAAAACAAACTCTTCAGCTTATGTTATATTTACTAAATAAACCATGGTGATAAGGATAATCTACAGTTACCATTTCCCACAGTCTACAGGGTGTTAGGGTAAACACCGTTATCCTTGCAACCAGTGGTTTGGTTTCATTTATAGAACGTAAAATCAATGGAAAATTACAACTTTTTTTTTAATTTTTATAAATCTATATTTTACCACAAGAGATGCAAGTTCGTTGCCCTATGCGCTAGGGCAACGAACTTGCGTCTCAACACGGGCTGGGGGTGCTGGATGTGACCTGACCGGCCGCGAGCGCGACACCTCCCTCAGTCAGTCAGCTGTTTCGCTAGCGAGCACGGTGTCGGATAGAAACTTTTTAAAATCTTTTAATGAAAATAACGTTTTTTTGTTGTTGTGTTCGGTTATTTATTTATATATTTAAGTCAACTACCCATGGTTTGAATTTTTTTTTTTGCACCATTTTCTTTGTTTTTTTTTTTAGATCTAGTATTATTAAACTTTTTAGTACTTAGTAGTAGTAGTTTGCATAGATATGACTGAAAATGATTTATTATTCAGTTTCTATTCCCACTACGCAACAGAGGAAGCATTAAATATGTTTCTTACTTTTTAAGTGGGTACAGTACTGCTTTACTTATGATATGCATATTTATTTAAAGTAAATTAGTGTGCTCGTAAGTTCTGCTACATTTTTATTATTTACTAGCTTCCGCCAGCGGCTTTGCCCGCATGATATCTTTATAAATTATAGCATATGTTACTCAGTGATATTATAGCATTCTACTGTTCAAAGAATTTTTAATATCGGTCTAGTTGTTGAGTTTTTCATTAAAAACAAAAATACAAATAATTTATCTTTATAATATTAGTGTAGAAGAGTAGTAAAGTACGAAATAATCTTATAATTTACTAGTTGATTCCCGCGGCTTTGCCCGCGTGGATGTCGGTCCGCCGCGTCTGCCTGTCGTCCTGTTCGCGATACACCTAAAAACTACTGCACCGATTTTCATGCTGTTTTCACCAATGGATAGAGTGGTTCTCGAGGAAGGTTTTAGTATATAATAACCGTGTGGATGGTGGATGTCGGTCACATCCACGCGAAGCCCCGGGCATCTGCTAGTTTACTGATAAAATGATTAGTGCCCGAAATGACAAAAGTTTACAAATCTCGGCCCCTACCAATAAGTCTCAATCGCCCCTAACTAAAGCTATCGCTCAATGGGGTCATCGGCTGATGTTTCATCAATTATACATTCATGTCCAGAGCTCAGATTTCCATGATTAACTCTGTCAACTGAATTGAAACTACAAACGAGCATTCCTTGAGTGTTTCAATTGTGATTGATATCTGATACCCAATGTGATTTACATTAGGTATCATTGAGTGAGAACTCGCTTTTAATGATACCTTATCACTAAGCGAGTTCTATATATTTTTTCATTTATTCTTCAGAAAGCTTACAGTCTAATATCTTTAAAGTAGGTTATGTACTAAAAGGGTAAATAAGTACCTAACATTTTTGGAAATTTTGGAACACTTTTTTTAAGATAGAAATTAAAAATAAAATCATACAAATAACCTAACAAATTCTTCTTTACACAAAACAAAATAAATTCTTCTTTGGAATAAAACATAAAAGATCTGGGATTTTATGGATGGATTATCTATGGATGGTTCTATACGATGAAGCCTTTTTTTCTGAGTTTGTACATACATTACTTAAGGCCACGTGTTACGCCACTATCCTTACATACTCCTTTTGCTATGCCGTGATTGCTTCTTTTCATTATTGGTAGTATTAGTTAACATATTATCATCACGCCTGTAATCCACGAAGGGTTAGACAGAGGTGTACCTGTAGTGCTCCCACATTTCGCCAGTTATGTTTGTAGTCCCATGTAATAGGGGGCGAGCCTATTACCACCAACCGGGCACAAATCCAGGCTACGGGGCTGCTACTGAGTAATTCCAGATAGAAAAATCCAATAACGCTTTGCCCGACCTGGGAATTGAATCCAGGACCTCTTGCTCAGCAATAGCACGTGCGGCCACTAGACCAAAGAGTCAGGCAGGATTAGTTAGTTACGGGTCTATTATAATTGCGGACAAGACTTACTGAAAACCTATCCCAGAGAGCTATAATTCCTGCCCTAAATCACTGTCACAATATTTGCTGCCCCCATTACCTATAGAAAATCTGTTTTTAAACTCCCACAAACAGGCGCGATATCGCGGGCGCGATAATCTTCGTGCCTGCCTGCGATATCGCGCCAGTTTGTACGAGGCTTTTAAAAGTCCGAAACTCTTTATGGGATGACCGAACAAGTAGTTGATATGATACCTAAATAATGATTCCCGCATTTTTAAACAAAATATAAAACGATTTCCCATCTCATTTAAAAAAATCTTGTTTAAATTATGTGCTAAAATCCATTAAAATCATTAGCAAACTCAACTAAGTAAGACATAACATCCACATCTAATTTATATTGTTTAAATATTTCTGCTCAACTATTTACAGATCAATTGACACAGTTTCTCTTGGCTTGCGTGTAGGTCAAAATAATTTCGTTGGGCTATTTCAGTTTTAGTTTGAAACCTTTAATTTATTCGCAGTTCCATGGAATAGTTTGTGGTTATCTCTAAATATAAATTAATAGTGACGATTCTAATGAGAATTCTCGGTTCTATGTTTATTATTGGGAAAGGAAGGATGTATTTTCTAAGTATTTCGATAACAACTGCAGTTTGAACATTTCTGGATCAAATTAATGTACGAAATTGTAATTGTTCACACGAAAAACTAGTCATTCTCGCTCGGGTAGTGTTTGACGAACACTTCATTTTATCCAAAGTTAACTAATATTATAAATGCGAAAGTGAGTTTGTTTGTTACGTTTTCACGATGAAACAGCTGAACGGATTTGGATTAAATTTGGCACATGGGTAGACCATGACCTGGAGAAGGACATAGGCTACTTTTCATCGTGGATAGCAGACGAAGTCTCGGGCAACAGCTAGTAAAATAATAATTTATTATAAGTTTCATAGACTCATTACAAATTCATAATTAAACACATACCTTATCGCCACAAAACCGTGTTTATCAGTTGTTTTAAACACCTTTTAAACATGACATTTCTGTACGGAGTTTGACATAAAACTGACACTAAACACGCGTTTGAACAAGCATCTTAAGTTTTTGTGGTAAGGCCCATAGTTTCATTAAAATATCTCAATAAAAGCTATTATTAAACAGTACTCCTATACGTCCAATTATCGGCTATCCAAACTTTTATTGTTATCAGTATGATATCGACCTTTCTAAAAGGTTAAGGCCACACATAGCTCTTATCAGCAGTGTATAGTAATTCACGCTTTGTTCACATTACTGTTATCTCCTAATACTTCGTGTGTGATCATTGATCATGTTTATCATTATGTTTTTCAAAGGTTATCTACTAACTGTTCCAAAAGTATCTGATGAAAGTGACATAGAATACACTTTCTGGGTGAAATAAAGTACCTTAAACTGTAACAAGTACACAAAAAAAACCAGCCAAGTGCGAGTTGGATTCGCGCACTAGGGGCACCATTATCTATAAAAACGGCAAAAAAATCACGTTTGTTGTATGGGAGCCCCCTAAAATATTTATTTTATTCTGTTTTTTAGTATTTGTTGTTATAGCGGCAACAGAAATTCATCATTTGTGAAAATTTCAACTGTTTAACTATCACGGTTCATGAGCTATACAGCCTGGTGACAGACGGACAGACAGTCAGACAGACGGACGGACGGACAGCGGAGTCTTAGTAATAGTAAATAAATGAAAAACGTAGATAACCCTCTCTCCTTACTTTTCAGGTTTCAACGCGATTTTCCAAAACTCAGTGTTTGGCGTAGCTGCCTGTCTACCTCCCAGCTACACGGGTGCTGTAATCCTAGGCAGTAACCTATGCGGGCTGCTGGTCGTGGGTCTGAACTGGCTGTCGGTGTTTTTCGACAACCCTCGCACGGCTGCCATCTACTACTTCATAGGCGGCATGTTCGTGCTGCTCATCTGTATTGATACCTACTTCGCGCTCCCGTTGAATGTGAGTAGCAATTTGCTATCGTCTGTTTTAATCTCGTAGAATTATTTGACAGGTGTAAATGTCAATGTCAAAAAACAAACAACAATCAATTGAAATGTCAAATTAGTCTACGACATTAAAAAACAGACTTTACAGAAAAGTTCCGTGTGGTCGAACGAAAAGTTACAGATGGCGCCACAGTCGGTCAGTGGCCCACCAGACATTATCATTCTTCTGCCTGTAGGATTCTCCCATTTTGTTACACGTTCCTTCACCTGATAACTAATGACCCCAAAGTAATCATCAGTACAAATTATTTATTTATTTAATATTATATAAAAACAAATATTTGAAAATATTTTGCTGAAATATAAATAGTTTTCATAGATCTTTATATTCCCACTAGCTTCCGCCCGCGGTTTCGCCTGCGTGGTATGTCGATAAAAAGTACCCTATGTCCTTCCCCGAGATGCCATCTATCTCCTTGCCAAATTTTATCGATATACGTTCAGTGGTTTCGGCGTGAAAAGGTAACATACAGATAGACAGACAGACAGAGTTACTTTCGAATTTATAATATTAGTATGGATTCCCACTACGCAACAGAGGAAATATTATTGTTATGTTTCTTACTTTTTTAAGTGGGTACAATAATGCATTACTAACTAACATGCATATTTTGAAGTAAATATGTGTGCATGATGTTTTGCTACATTCTCACTATTTTATAATTCTCGTTACTTATAAGTATTTATAATAATTCCCCTGAATGGATCAAAGATTTAGTTTGAATACGAATACAGGGTAACCAGATCATAAATTTACATTTTCTTTTTGACGGACTCATTGGTCGAGCGGCCAAAGTCGAATGCCTCGACGGGCGCGCGGGTGTGGTGCCTTTCTTTTTGAGTTTGGTCAATCTTTAAATAACTTCTCCCGCTCTGGGCGGAGCGGAAGGGCGTGTCAGAATTTTACTGACTAAAACCCATCCGTGTTTCTTCAGTTGCCTGTTGCCAAGGGTCCCGGTATCCCTTTCGGACTTTACCGAACCCCTGGTTTCCCGAAACCCCTGGGTGGTGTGATCCCTGAAATTCAACATGTCCGTGTTTGTCTGACCCTCCGTCTAATATACCTTTGTTTTAAAATATTTCACTATTCATCAAGTGAAACCTGGTCTTTTGAGTGAAAAAAGATTCCCTTAAACCTATGTACTTTTTGTTTTACAGAAATTCTACCGCTACCATGAGCAGCTAAACGAGCAACGCAACGCAGGCCGGGACAGTTCTAAAGCCAACGCACAACAAACATCCCGTGCCACGCTGTTCAAGCAAGCGTTCGTGCAGCTGTACAACGTGTTCATCATCTTCTTCGTCACGCTCTCTGTATTCCCCTCCGTTATATCAGGTGAACGTAATATAATATACAATAAAAAACTTTTTACAAAAAAAAAAAAAACAACCGACTTCAAAAATCAAACACAAAAAAAGTGAAAAATAACTTTAATTTCGGAAGTCAGTGGCAAAAAACGAAAATTGAAAAGCAGACACCGACTGATTTTGAAGTCGGTTATTTTTTTTTTTTGTAAAAAGTTTTTATTTTTCTCTTTTTAGTTGTGGTACCTACCTCACACAAATTCATATACCGTTATCTGCTATGTAAATAACAGTGACGGAGTGTAATAATTATATCGTCTACATAGCAAAGTGGGAAAAATGCGTAATTATTGAAGCTAACTCAAAAACTACGCAAGCAAAATAAAATTTATATGGTCCCATATAAATAAAATTTATATGGGACCACCTCTGAAGCATGATCTACCAAACAAAAAATCGAATCATCAAAATCGATTCATAATTGGCGGAGTAATCGCGTAACATACATACAAAAAAAAAAAAACAGATGAATCGAGAACCTCCTCCTTTTTGAAGAAGTCCACACAACCGCGTCACGCTGTCACTTGAAAAATCACTTGACATGTCAAATTAGTCTACGAGTTTAAAAAACAGACTGAGTGAGAAAGAAAGAAATTTCCTTTTAGGACAGATATTCATAGCCGGAGATTCATAGACGACTCCGCCTTGGAGTATAAATGTGGTGCTGGTCCACAAACGAGGGGACACTTAATGTCGTGTCTTGCGTGTCCTGTCAGCTGCACAGCTACAGGAACTGATGGAAGCTAGTGATAGCGCCAAATACGTGGCCGAATTTGAAGCACAGACCAAAAGGCACACAATGTATTTTGCAAATAAAAATTAAATAAAAACATGAGCATATTTACTAATTAAGTTTTTTTTTTTGATTTCCAGACGTGGGCCCGAACACCGCAGGGTTTTTGGGCGGCAATTTCGTGAGGATCACTTGCTTCTTAACATTCAACCTCACAGCTACTATCGGCAACATTACGGCCAGCACGTGGCAATTCGTAAGTATCTGTTTAAAAAAAATTGTATATTTTACTTACAACTAAAGAAAGAGTAAAAAATACGGGACTTATTTTGGGTTTGACGATAAAATAAGCATTTAGAGCCTTGTCTTCTGAAATAACGTGAATGGCCGGTTCTGATAGGATCCAATTTATTATTCTGGCAGATAATTTTCTGAAAGTGGCACCGGTGACTGAAAAGTTGTGCGGAAATCGGTTGTCACGGTATGGGCACGTGATGCAAAGGAATGAGGAAAATGTTGTGAGGAAAGTTTTGGGTATGAATGTCGATGGCTATAAGAGTAGGGGAAGACCAAAGAAACGATGGATGGACTGTGTGAAAGATGATATGGCTAGAAAGGGGGTGACTACCGAGATGACGGCTAATAGAGAAGTACGGAAGAAAGGGACATGTTGCGCCGAACACAAATAAATTGGGATAAGGGCAGGAGAATGATGAATTTCTGGTGTTTAAAAAGCTATTTGAATCCCATCCCACTACGCAACAGAGGAAACATCGAAGTTTGTTTCTTACTTTTTTAAGTGGGTACAATAATGCTTTATTTAATAAACTTATTCAAGTTTCATTCTGTGAACTTGCGTATAATTTATCATTAAAGCAACAAAAATATATGATTAAGGCGAAAGCCCGCGAAATTAAAATTTTCTTACGTTTTTTGCAATTTGCATTTCAGTATCAGGTTGTATGTTGATCTAAATATAATTCGCGGCCGTAACAAATATGGATTTACAGAATTATGAACATTAGGGCGCTTTCAATTTATGCGTTTCTTGACGGCCTGCTGCGGTGCCGACGCGGTGCGTTAGTCGTACAGCGCACGGACGTTTTTTTCACACAAAACGCGCGGTGCGGCAACAGTGCGGCTCCGGTACCGCGAACGCTCGACAACAGGACGGCAACGTCGCATGCATCACGTGTTTATTTCTTCGTCAGAGGCCATGGCTTGACTGATGTCACATCACTAGGATAAAAACGCACGGCAGTAAAATACGCTTTCAATTTAGGCGTTCGGTGTCGGACTGCTACCGTACTGCAGCGGCCCGACAGCGAGGTATAACCTGCGGCACGGTAAGCGTGCGGCAGCGGTCCGACACGAAACGCATTAATTGAAAGCGCGCTTAGAATCAGCAATACAACTCTTAAGTTCATATAAGTGTATGGAATGACTATTTCATGTAATCATGACATTTGGCACTTATATGAACTTAGAGAGTTGTATTGCTATAAATAACCTTTGAATGTTTAATAGATTACAAGCGACCCCTGAAATCTATTAAACATTCAAAGGTTGTTTTTTGAAGTGGATTGTTTTTTTTTTTTTTAAATAACCTAATACTTTTCGGAGAACACAGGCGTATTTATATATTATTTCCTTCCAGCCCGGGCCCCGTACGCTGGTAATATTCACGACAGCGCGTCTACTCTTCATACCGTTCTTCCTTCTGTGTAACTACAAGCCGCTGGACCGCACGTTCCCAGTATTCGTGACCAACGACTGGGTGTTCTGGATCGGTACAGCACTGCTGGGGTGGAGCTCAGGACACGGCAGCTCGCTCGCCATGATGTATATCGGAGGGTGAGTAGCTACACTGCCTTATATGGGTCATTTACATGAGGGTTTTCCGACTTTTGCAAAGCTAGACGGAACGAAAACTCGTGTATATTTGTGAGTCGATTTGAACATACAACATGAAACGTTTTTGAAATGTAACATCTTTCTTCTTGCTTTCCTGTAATGTGGGGGAGAGATTTCGTGAAAAGGGACGGAAGTGTGTAACAGGATGCGTGGTAGCGCGCGTTATTTTGATTTGACCAATGAGCGCGCGCGATGCTAGAGTTGTCCGTCAGATGGTACCAACCTATTTTCCGAGAGGTTGTAAACAGGGTGATGATGATGATGACGCAGAGGGTGACGGTGGATGATGATAAATATTGTTTATATCATATATACGTCAGACAAGATGTCAGATGTTACACAGCCTATGCTCAGATGGTACCAACCAATTTTCCGAGAGGCTGTAAACAGGATGATGATGACGATGAGGGTGACGGTGGATGATGATGAATATTGTTTATGTTATATATACATCAGCCAAGATGTCAGATGTTACACAGCCTATGCGACTACGAGTGCGTTTCATCAAATAGTTCCTTTGTCGTAATATTGGCTCTAATGTTAAATTTTTAAACGGACCTATTAGGTAGCGCCGTAGCGTATCCGTATTGGCCCTACAACAGTGAAGCCAATGTTACGGCATAAGGAACTATTTGATGAAACGCATTTTATGGCTCGCTCGTTTTTTTGATAAGCTACCGAGAGTTCTATTCCCACTACGCAACAGAGGATACATTATACTTATGTTTCTTACTTTTTAAGTGGGTACAATAATGCTTTACTTACAAACATACAGATTTTCAAGTGAATTTGTATACACATAAGTTTTGCTACATTCTTATCATCATTAAACTAATATTGGGAAGGATCGTTGTAAATATTTTACAATACTCAATATATTTATTGCATATATGAAAATCGGTGAAGGAAAACAGTGTGAGGAAACTAGGGGTAGTATTATGAGGTATTAATGCCATCATTATTCCACTTCGAAAACGGGATGTTGATGGGACAATAATCCATACTAATATCCATCATAACAAATATTATAAATGCGAAGGTGAGTTTGTTTGTTTCGCTTTCACGCTAAAACGGCTGAATGGATTTGGATGAAATTTGGCACAGGGGTTAGACCATGACCTGGAATAAGACATAGGATACTTTTTATCCCGATATTCCCACGGGATCGAGACTTACGCGGGTGAAACCGCGGGGCGCAGCTAGTACTTATTATTATAAGTTCGAAAGTAACTCTGTCTGTCTGTATGTTGCCTTTTCATGCCTAAACCACTGAAAGAATTTCGACAAAATTTGGCAAGGAGGTAGATGGCATGCTGGGAAAAGACAGGCTACTTTTTATCGACATACAACGCGGGCGAAGCCGCGGGCGGAAGCTAGTAGTCTTATATTAATATTATTATTGTTGTAAAAATTGGCCACGGGATTTGCCTGATCATTTCTTTAAAACAAAAACTAACGTGCGCTTTCCCTATTTCCAGCACGGTAGCTCCCGAGAACGCAAGTCCAGCGGGCATGTTAGGCGGCGCCGTGTTAGTGACGGGCATCATCGTCGGCATCACCTTCACGCGGCTCTGCCCTATCATCGTCACCGCTGCGATGTGGCGGAAGGCCTAGCGTTCACTTCACTACGTCTCATCAGCATGGGACGTTTTTACACGACGATTGGGTCAGTGAACTACCCAAAAGTGATGTGTAAAATATGAAGATAGTGATGTGACTTTGTGTAGGAGAACGCAAAGCTTAGTGTACACTAAACGGGCCGGACTAGGCCAAATCGCATCGCAAGTATCCGCCATTTTGTATAAACTTAGTCGGATAGAGGCGAGACGATATCCTTTGCTGTAAAAAAAAGTTGAGCTGGTCGTTTATGGACATATAAGTGTTATATAAGTGACAAGATCATTAAGAGATACGAGATTATACCAAGAAATGTGGTGTGACGTTAAAAGTTGGCAGTCCAGTGCGAGTTTTAAGAAAGGTGCCTGGATTACAGTGATATAAGGATTGTGACATTCGACAAATGTGTTCTATGTTAGGAATTTGGCTTCCGCACTTAGTCCCTAAGGTGGACCAATGTGTTCTATATCTATATATATTATATTATATGCGCGTTAAATTATTTTTATGTTGTGTAGTAGGTTGTTGATTCAATAATCAAGGATATATGAGGTATAGTTTGCCAAAAACTAATAGTTTTATCGGTTTGTCAGTTTTGTGCCTTTTTTTTATTTGTCGTAAGGACGATTATACCTTGCCGTGTGTGTGGTATTGCTATAAGGCTACAGTTCTTTTAAGATAAAATGCATTTACTAGTAATCCGTTATCAGTAAAGTTAGCAACCTAAGTTGAAACCAAATATTTTAGTGTCTGAACACTCTGAACTTTAACATCTCAATTATAGAGTTTATTTCAACTGATCAAATATTACGAATTTACAATATAAGTTGTTTTGGTGCTTATTAAGAGTAATATATATTGTTTGGTCAAGGCCGAGGTACGCACGGGCGCTTTTTCTACGCGAAGATTTTTTCTCGCGCACTGGTTTTTCATCTCTCGGTGTTGAACCTAGCATTGAGAATTTAACAGAGCGCATTCCAGCGCGTCCAGAAAACACACTGTTGGAACTCTCAGCGCTAAGCAGAGCGTTGCAAAAAAATCGCCGCGTAAAAAAGCGGCCGTACGAACCTGGGCTTATAGTATTACATGACAGTTCTACAGAAGATTATTGACATTTGCACAGAAGATTATAGGGGCTAATATGGTATTAGATATTATCTTATATAGTAAGAGGTCACCATCTCTTTGCCTTCAGGCTATTTTAATGACAAGTCCAAAAGCAGACAGAACTCAACCTTAGGACAAGTAGTCAAAAGATATTTCTGAGCAAAATGACCGAAGGAATTGCTAATATGCAAGTTGACATAAAGATAAAATGAACCCGTGAAAAAAAAAACAATATTTCTATTATAATTGCTAATATAAACATAATATAAATACGCTATATAAAATTATATATGTAAAGTTAAAGTTTGTAAGTGCATAAAATATCTTTAATAGCTAGTACAATGCAGTTGAGATGTATGAATTTATTGTATTTGTTAGATTTATATTATATTATCGTATTATTTTAGTTGCCCTGTTAGTAATGTTATGTATTTCTTACCCTGAATATTGTGTCCTATAAACGGCGACAGACTTGCCCCTATTACATAAGAACTAATAGGTAAACTGTGTTAAACTTTACCCCTGATTTACCCTTTAGGGTTAAGGGTAAAAAAAGTAATGTGTTCTTTTAATTTACGTGACTAAATACTAATCCAAAGTGCTTGAATTTTGACTAAAATTATGTTGAAAGTTATTTTGTCTGCACAAAATTTCTGAAAAGACGCCGTGGATGACTTTTGTATTGTAATGAACAAGTAGGTTGTTATTTCTTGTGCCTGTAATTATTGTAAAAAGATCAAACGTCATTTTTATACTTTTCGTCGAAAGTGTGTGTAAAAATATAGTAGATTTTCTGCTAAAAGTTCCTCAATTGAGAGAGTATTTGTGGTTACTATTGCAAAATGTCATTCACATATTTATTGTAGGTATATTCTAACACTAATATTATGTATGTTTTACAGACTGAAGCACTAACAATCATTTGATTTTAGTTATTTATAAGAATTTTTTTTCAACAATGCTAAGGTTTTTATGAAGTTTTATGTTATGTGTACTGCGTAAAATAGTAACAATACGTATATATTACGCGATAAATATAACTGGGAGTTGTAGTAGTGACTAGGAAACTTTTAAAGTCTCGACTCTAATATTATTTTTAATATTTTGTGTTCATTATTGCAAGCCAAATAATTAATAGTCTAAAGTGGAACAAAAGACTTTTGCCAAACTTCATGGTCTTTCTGAACGTGAGGGGTATCTTACTCAGTAACCAATCAGAAGATAGGCTACCATACATGATCAGTACTACCTACAGGCCAGGTCTGACCAAAATCGGAATCTAGAGTGTCTGATACAGGCGATTACTTGAAACTATGCGTTAAAACTAAACAGTCTCATCGTTTCGTGTATGTGCACATTCGGTCAGATTGAACATATACAGATTAGGGTGGATTTCACTAATGAAACTGAACGGGAGCACATCCTAAACGCGTTCAAGAGCTGTCAGTGTCAAAATTCCATAGAAAATAATGACACTGACAGTCCTTAAACGTAGTTTATGTGCTGGGGGCCTAAAACGGCTACATTAGCAATTCCTCTAAAAGCAATAAATTTCCTGAATTCCCAGCTGTCATTAGCAATTCCTCTAATTTGACACAAAAGCAATTCATAATTTGTGAACCATTTTACGAATCTCCATATAAAACTGTCAAACAGATGAATTATTTCGTAATATGAATTGTATGCAGATCGTAATACGAATTGTCAGTTTGTGACATTTTACGATGATTCATCATATTTTCCTATTATGATTCTGCCAAAGTGGCTGTTTCATTGGTGAAATCCGCCCTTAGTCTGTACAGATTCGTCGGTTCCGATTCATCTCTCTATGTATTGAACAAAAGGTAGCGTTTATTTCCAGAGCGACCACAAACATTGGCAAAAGTTATACCTGGTTTTATTTGTTCAATCCCTAGCATGATAGTATTAGTCGTATTTATTTGAAAGTAAAATGTTATTTTTAAAATTTTACGTTTTTTTTTTTTTCACCTCGTCCCTTTTACATAATAAAAGTATATAAAATACTTACTCAATATATTATCGTTAAGTAGAAGTAGTTATGAATGTGGCGTGGGGAAGATTTGTCGAATAATTTTGGTAATTTGTGTATCAAAATTTCGAATAACAAAATATATGTGCATTTATCAAAATATAATATAAAATTTAAACAGATTAATGAAATTATATAAATAATTACGGTAATTATAATAAGTATAAAGTCATGCTTCCATTTAGAAATATTATTGTGCCAATAATCAACAGCAATAATCCGATTTCCATAATTAACGTGTTTGATACACATATTGCTAAGTTTACTATAATAAGTACAAACAAAGAAATATTAATTTAGCCTATTGACCGCCCAGTCGGATTAATACGACAAATGTTTCTCAGTCGTATTTATACGACTGAGAACCTATATTCGTTTTTTTTTCTTCTATTCGTCGTAGGTATTTATTTGTCGAATTAGGAGCAGGGCTCTGGGGGCACGGCAATTGATATAATACCAAGCGGTCAATAGGTTAACAACCAACCATGGAGGACGTCATTTTCGGTTCAGATACGGCTCTTCGAACACAAGGCGATGCAAGTCTCCAATACATCGATTATTTTCAGTGTCTTAGCGACAACTTGAGTAGGTAACTATGGTTTTGAATTTGCACACGCATACGATTGGAGAGCTTAGAATTCTTTTTAAAAGAAACTTGTTTTCCCCCGATGCGGTTATGTCTGCATCATTTGCGGTGATCGCATGTGGTCAAAAAATCGTGAGATAAAATCCTAAAAACGCGCAAAATGATTTTGTAATAAATTATTAAATAAGGAGTTTATTAACTCGTTCTTTTAATTCGAATTTAAATGCAAAATTGCTTCTTATTTAAGTAAGATAGTTTAAAAAAAAAATCGTTTTTAGTGTGGCTTTGTGCTGATGGAGAGCAGGGAATTTTCTGATGATATTGAAAAGTAAGTTTTCTTCTTAGTGCCATAGAGTGCAAAGTTCAACAAATATCGACAGCTCTTCGTCGAGTGATGGAGACTGCGAAGCATTGTGTATGGATAAGTACCGCTTAGATTGGTGTTGTATACCCTGGTGCCTTAAACATCTTCCATTGGTTTCTAACACCGTGTTGAATAAGTGGAGATTATTATTTCGCCTATACAAGCAGGAATATTGATTTCTGAAACAAGGAATTGTATTGTTATTGAGCTTAAGTCCAGTTTATCATATCTATGTATCATGAAAACATTATGGTAATAATGCTGTTGTCCGCCGTTTTGGTACTTAAAACTATAGGCAGCTGCAATTGATCTAAGGCCGTTTTTTTTCAAGCTCCAGATAACTTTTATCTGAGGCATAAAATTGCGTTTTGATAGCTTTTGTATCAAAGACATCTAAACTAAGAAAATATGTGATATCGCCATCTTTATTTCTCAGATAATTGTTATCTCATGATTGAAAAATCGACCCTAAGGGCGTGTGCCCAATTATCCATATCCGGTTCGTATTCGATTCGTGTTCGTTTCTGATCCGGTTCGGCCATCCTAGTATTTGTATGAACCGTATGCCTGAAACGAACAAAAATCGAATACGAACCGGACACGGATAAGTTGGCGAACGCCCTTTTAGAATATTACATTGAAATCGCAAAATCAAAACACAACAAACATCAAGAGTTAGGTAATGAAGAATGTTGTATGTTTCAAAAGTTTAAACACACTTTACACACTGTTACAGTACAACAAAACTTAGATGTAACATCGGCAAAATTCGTAAAACCAATCACCATCCGAACTGAGTGCGTCTTCAAAGTCTCCTTTAGGTGAACATTATCTTTACGAAACGCATTAACTTGTAAAGTCATATAGCCAAATAAATTCGTAAAATTGAAATGAATGAATGCTTGCTACATTGTTGTGTCGTACTGTATTGTTGATTCGACAGCATTATTACTGTAAGTACCTACTTACCTATTGTTTCAAAATATTCTGATGACAATAAAGGGGATTATTGAAAATTGCCATACATTTAGAGTTAGGAAAAAGTTACCAGAGAAATATTTAATAGTACTAAAAGACATAAATATACCTATAAATGTTAAGAGCTGATTTCATCATTTCTGTATTATAGGCAAAAGGATATGGTATGCATAAGTCAACACATATTTATCACAAGAGATACATATGTACTGAAAAATATACTTACAATCTCCAAATCCTACGTCTTTTGCCTATAGAAGTGTATCTTTTCATACACGAAAACTCTTAAGGGGTCATTGAACTCATCATTATGAACAACTTTCATTACGGGATCAACGTTGAATTTTGACGAGCTTCGCGAACATAAATTTAGGGAACAGCTGATTTTTTTTCGCGATTTCATTGTTGTTGCCATAGTGAAAGTTGTTTATAACGATGAGTACAATGACCCCTTAAGAGATTTCGTGTATGAAAAGATACACCTTATAGACCACAAGATATACCTAGTTACTGAAAAATACACTTAGAATCTCCAAATCCTACATCTTTGCCTATAAGTTTATGTATATTACAGGAGTGGTGAACTTAATTTTAAATTGCTATGAATCTCGCACTTGTATAACTTCCACTATCTCTTACCTAAATCCATCTTCAAGAACACTCCTTTTCATAAAACTAATTTATAATAGGTTAGTTTAGAAACATTAGCATCCGCCTTCATGCATGTGTAGGTCGTTTCTCAAAATACCTACTCTGTAACTCTACATAAAAATCTAAAGTATTTTATACATACAGGACAAGATTCATAGATCACTTTGACTTTACTTTCCTAAGGAAGCGACTCATACGAATATGAACTTTATTCTATATAGCGTAAGTGTTCATATTCTTATGAAAAGCTTGCTCACATTTGCTTCTACGAATATGATTTTTTTATCATAACATAACATCACGCCTTAATCCCCGCAGGGTTAGGCAGAGGTGTACCCAGTTATGTTGAAGTCCCATGTAATAGGGGGCGAGCCTGTTGCCATCAATCGGACAAAAATACAGATTCCGGGCTGCTACGGAGAAAGTCCTGATGAAAAAAACCCAATAACATTTTTGCCCGACCTGGGAATTAAACCCATGATCTCATACTTAGCAGTAGCGCTTGCAATCACTAGAACAACAAGGCAGTGAATATTATAATTATATACATAAGGTTCATAATCGTGTAAATCGCTTACTGAGCTAAGCAAACTCAAAGTGACGTCTGTCAATCTTGCTAATCAAGACACGCGCCGCGTGTCAAGCCAAGTTCAAAAAAAGAACTGGCGACGCAGCAGCCGTGTATTATATTACACGAACCATTTGGAGCTACTTTTCACCCCTCAATAACTCAAAATCTATTTAACATACACACATGAAACTTGGTTTATTTATTATAAAGTCATACATAATTAAATGTAAGTACATTTGCTCGCGGTTACTCGACATTCATTTTATTGTATCGTAAGAATCAAGTCAAATCTTCAATCAAATCAAGATCAATCTGCCTAGCCTATGTTGGGGTCGGCTTCCAGTCTAACCGGATGCAGCTGAATATTAGTATTTTATATGGAGCGACTGTCTATCTAACCTCCACAACCCGGTAACTGGGTAATACGATACCCTTTGGTAAGACTGGTTGTCAGACTGTCGGGCTTCTGACGACACGTAACGAATGTCAAAGATCCACGAATGACAGCCGGGACCAATGGCTTAACGTGCTTTCCGAGGCACGGAGGAGTCTCGGTAACGATCCACGGACCAACCGCGGCAAGCGTAGCTTAACCTGATGGATCGACCCGTGCGGCTGTTATTGCTTAGCCACGAGCTCAGTAAAGATGTCAGGAGAAATTTGACAAATGAAAATACCACCACCTGACTTGTTGGGTAGCAGTTGGATCTACCTGAATATCTTGACACTCCTTGATAAGCTTGGCCGAGCTATGTTATAGCATATTTCTAGCGGATACTGTTGAATTTGAATTTAATAATATTGTTTATTTATACAGGGTGTCCCTGGAAGTATGGATCAAATCGAATAGGGGCGTGGGCAAGGTAATATCCAAACTGTAATCTAGCGATTTTTTTTCTCAAACTTTCTCCCATGAAAGTCGCTCGGAAATTGAGTAAAATTTTTGCCAGATCAAAGCTTTTGCAGTAAATGTTTTTTCGAACGCATGTTTTCACAGGAAAGGTCGACTCCTTTAAAACGTTCTGATTTTTTCGTTCTGATTTTTTTATTGATAGCCCTGATAGAAAGTTGGTCGTAACTTTTGAAAATTGCACCGACATTCTCAGGGTTAAAAAGTTTGGAAATGACCTTGCTTTTTATACATACTTCCAGGGATACCCTGTATTGTATATGTACTTAATTAAGTTATTTTGTTTTTAACTTGTATTGAAAAAAAAAATATTATGTTATGTCAAAGACGATAAGATATACCTACTGTTTTGATGTGTGATTTAAAGTTGATGATATGATGACGCACAATCAAGCGCACAATATGTATAAATAATACTACCTATAAACCTATTCAAATCTTCTCTCCTATGGCTGTTCACGTTATAAAGAGTACCTTAAGAAGCACTCCTTAGTCGAAGGCTGTGAAATAATAGCTTTAACCTAACCATTGTAGATATCACAAGCACTTCAGTTCTGTTCAGATGAAACTATTTTTTTACGCGACAATTTTTTATCGCGTTCTGGGTTTTCAACTCTCGGTGTTCAGCGAAGCCAAAGACGTGGAAAATATGTCTGGATGTGGATAGACAATCAGAATTGCGAACTCGTCGAAAAAAATTGCGTCGAACTGTTGGCCGCTAAATGCACGCACACTTGAAAAGCACAATGACGTAGTTGACGTAATGACGGAGCTGTCACGCACGTCAGCCTATCAAAGTTGTTTTGTTTGTTTTAGTTTGCAGTGCAAAACTATCTAGACCAACGAATAATAAAAGATTTAAAAATATAAATAATCAAAGAAAAGCATTGAGAATCTGACGGAGTGCATGATGCAGCAGCGCATCAAAAAAACACTGTTGGAGTTACAACCTCTCGGCGCTAAGCAGTGCATTGATAATCCAGTACGCGATAAGAAATCGCCCGTGTTTGCGGGGGCTTATGTATGTACCTATATTTCCTATTGTTTTAGTACCTATTTATTAATTTTACAGTTATCAATCGAGAGTAGTTCATAAGTAGGAAGGATGTGTATAAAAGTATAAATAATGCCCTCCTAAAGTACCTAAGTTTCGTTTAAATTATTCATCTGAACAGATAATTTTTTAATCTTCATCTTTCACCTGTTTTATGAGTACAAAATCCTTTTTTTTATATTTAATCTAGTACTTTTTATCCTTCACGTAAGGTAAAGTTCATATTTACCTATTGTATGTAGCGTCCTTGTATATATCTAGTGCATTTGTACCGTGTTTGTATACCCACTGTAGTATATGCACGACCATTTATTAAACTTTCGTACTTGTGAGCGCCATTTCTAGTGAAAAAAAATAAGGGCGAATTTCACCAATGACACAAAACGCGATCAGCAATATCTTAACCGCGTTCAAGAGCTGTCAATGATGATACACACTGACAGTTCTTGAACGCGGTTCGGAGGGCCTAGACAAGTGACAATCGCTTCGAAAGCGTTTCGGATTTCTACAAAGACTTTCAACAGGATTGACTTAAGCTTTTTGATAGCTTATGTCAGTCCTATAGGTACATTTTTGCCTTTTCCATCATCGTAAACGCTGATAGAATGTCACTTTGTCTAGAGCCTCAGATGTGCTGATCTCGGTGAAGGTCGCCTCGAAACCAACTTGTTTTGTGAGAAACCTTTGTATGCTTATTGGTAAGGCGAACAGAAAAAACGTATTTATTATACTCAAACTTAATATGTAGAGTACAGACAGAGAAATTCATTGTTTATCAAATTGACACACAACGTCAATTTACCGTGTGTTTCGTAAAACTGTCACAGAATGGCAGTTGTGTTATAAAACGGTGAAAAGTTGATAATCGTTGCTAAACAATTAATTTCTCTGACTTTATGTTACTATATCCATTTTCTATTTAGAATAAAAAAATTGATATACATAACACGACAAAAAAAAAACCTTATTACTAGGTACCTACGACCTACTCATTTCAAAATCTAATCTCTTATAACAATCTATATTTAGATTCCTTATAGAAAAAATATGAATTTATCGTAACGGATACCATACAATTGTGACAATAATAACGAACTTGTAACTTCTTTGTAACCATGCCTACCTATTTTTCCACTTTTCCACACATTTGTGTACAGAAATTATAAATGAAACACCCTCACTTCCATTCTTCACATTGTTCTAATCGAGTTAAAATGAATAAAATAAAGAAAAATGATTATTGACATCGAGCCTTTTATTTTTATGGATAGAGTACCTACCTACCTTCCTGACTACCTACATAAATACGAACAGGCGAACTACGCATCAAAGACCTGACGTCACACAAAAATCCTGACGTCACATAAAATCCTGCATCGCGCAATTAGAGTTTACCGTGCAGTGGACATATATATACAAAAACCCAATATCAATCATTGGGCAGTTGCCCGCCAGACACAACAACCGTCTGGTCGGAGGATCCTCCCTTTTCTATGGTGGATGAGTGAACTTTACACCCTGTTCCTCATACCCCTAAAGGCATACCCACAATTCGCCAGTTATGTTTAAGTGTCATGTTATACTGGGTGAGCCTATTGCCATCAAGCGGACACACTAGACTCCGGCCACTGGCCTTATGAAATTCCAGATGGAAAATCTCAATAATACTTTGCCTGACCTGGGTCATACGCAACAGTAGCGCTTGTGACCACCAGACTAACGAGGCAGTCTTGTTAGTCCTTACTTAGGTGTTGCGGGAAAGTCCGACATATACCGGGACCCTTGGCAACAGGCAACTGAAGGAACACGGTTGGGTTTTAGTCAGTAAAATTTTGACACGCCCTCCCGCTCCGCCCAGAGCGGGAGAAGAAGAAGAAGCGTAGAAGAATTCCCAATACTTACTCAAAAAAAAAGTCCTTTGTACCTACCTACTGGCGAAATGTGGGTCTCTACCTAACCCTTCGGGGAAAACAGGCGTGATGTTATTATAATAGGTAGGAATCACCTTAGATCCTTTTATTGTAAGTCTTTAAAGGCATAAGGCTTTACAGCACCGCTATTGCGATTGCGAGACACACTTTCTTTCACAATCATAGGATTTTGAAGATTTTCACAATCATTGGTCCATGTTTGTCTGGTCGACAGCTTAAATGTCGCAATGAATGTTTTCAAGCTGTCAAAACTAAATGCATTGCCATTGTTAGTGGGTTACGCATTTACCCTGCTGTTCATCGGACTTGTGATACCTTTTGGTGTGCCTCAAGGCCTTAAGGCTCCCACATATAGAACCGATATCGCGGGTGCGACAAGGGTTGCGCGGCCTGTCGCGCCCGTGATACCGCGCCAGTTTGCTCGAGGCTTTAGGATCCCTACGAAATGTAGTAGCGAAAATCATCATCTTCAATAATTTTTTTTTTTAGTTTGATATTGGAAGGAAGCACTTTATACAACAAGATAGTTCTTTCTAACATAAGATATGCTTTCGATATTTTAACAAATAATGCTGGCCATACTGCAATAGTACATTTATCTGTCTGAAGCCCGATAATAAATCTAGCTCTTTACATAAGCGAAAGTTCTTGCTGCTAAGTACGGGCCAAGGCGTTGACTTGCGATCAATCCGATCATCCTGTTGTGCTATGGTGAACTCATGCCTCTACAAGGTGCATAGTAAATAAAGCTAAGTTGGAAGGGTATACTATGTTCAAACACTTACACTTAAATTATAGTGACAGGATCGCTTTTGATTATTTTCTCACCGGATGGTCTGTGAAACTGGTCGAAAATTGTGCACATTATACGGTTTATGATAGTTACTTTATTTTACTCAAAAATAACATGAATAAAAAATATCCTTATTATTAAAAATTAAGTATTCACTTCTATGAGGCAAAACATAATAAGTTATGGGTGTGTTATACTTAATGAGTTATGCGACGCGGTTTTGCCGAAACATAAAAATAAAATTAAAACATGGTGCTTTAATAGCCTTTTAAAAGTTGGAACAGATTTTTATTCCTTAACCACTATAAGTAGTACTCGGCAGTATTAGTAGCAGTAGTAGTCAGTACTCGGTTAGTAAATTGATTATAGAGTTGTGCTCCCATATATACGACAGTCCGTACCGTACCGTACCAATATCTAAAAGTAGGTAATCTATTCACATAAGTAATGATGGAATGATTAACGTCCCGAACAAGAATAAGTCGATAATCGCAAATATTTTACGCATTTGATTTCGGTTCTATTTATACCTATGATTACCAATAAATGACCACGGGTTCCTAGGCGCTAAGCGGGCGGGTAGTTCGCTTTCTACTCAGTTATCGGCTATTACTCCGTGCTGTGTTATAACTTTTCTATTATTTATAGACTCTATAAAAACATACCTATTTAGACGAATATGTCAGTCGTCCCAAATACGATTGACCTGCCCATCATAAGCATGTGAGGAAATGCAGGACAACATGTGTATTGTTTATTACAATGACTGTTGGTGAAAGTTTGTAGGAATGCAGTGCACATTAATAATGGTATGGGGCTAACGCTATTAAAGCCCTAGGGAATTTTTATGGGCCAATAGGCTGGTTTTCACATGCCTTTTTTGAAAATATTACTCGGAAATTGGGACTTCCCTTTTATGATATTTTAGATTTGGTTCTTTGTGTGGAAGTATGGGGGTTTAAAATAATTAACCATTACTAAAACGACAGTTTCTTTATTGTTTCTCAATAAATAATAATAAATTAATCTCGTCCATAAATAACTCTTCTAGACCCTAGCCGTTTCATTGGTGCGTGCGTCAAAACACTATGTACAATGCGTTTCCCGTGCGTATTTACATGAGGTAGAAATCGTTTAGTGGGTGGCTGAAGATGATGATGCTGATGAGGAGACGGAGGAAACGCTGGAGTAGCTCGGAGACTGGTTTGAGGCGGCTGAAGGGCTGGAGTCACCAGGGTAGTAGGAGCTGTAGGCGAGCTGCGAAGGATCCCATACTCTCGCGTAAGGACCACTGCTAGCTGGTTCCCAAGCAGGGCTGTAAGAGTCCTGAGGCGCAGAAGGTCCAGGGGTAGAAGGAGGTCCATACTGATTGGCCGGGGGACCGTATTGGGGTGCGGGAGGGGCGGCTTCTGTAGGCGGCATCATCATCATGGGCATAGCTGGCAACAAAAAGAAATAAATATTATTTATCTTCGAAATTCAAATGTTTGTAAAAGACAAGAATGCCTATCATCCTTCGATATCTAACCTCCTTTCTTCATGATCAGGTTGTAGATCAGGAACCCGAGGACGAGAGTGATGGCCAGTTTACTGAGGATCAGGGCCTTCATGGATTTGATACCGATGATAGCGACGAGGATGGGCATCAGTGCCTTCATCTTCAGCTTCAGCAGCAGCAGGACGGGGAGCAGGAGCTTCTTCTTCAAGATGCCTCGAGCTGAAAGAAAAAATGTATTAAATTCGACATCCGATCTTATGCTCCAAGTTTGTGCTGGTTGATTTCATTACCTTCGCCGTTTTCATTGTCAGTTTCCGGGAAATCCACATCCAAACCCCTGTCAGCTCTGTAAGACACCTCAGCACTGTCAAAGAGGAACTCAGGCAGCTGGAACCTGACTTCATTGTTGCTCAGGTACCGGCCCACGCGATCGAAGATCACTTTGTCGATGTTCTTGTCGTCGAAAGCTCTCGCAGATTCAGAGCTAACTCCAAGTTTGGTGTCCAGGAACGAGAGAACTTTCACTTTGAGACAAGAGATCGGGGCTTCAGCTTCGAAACAATCACTGATCACACTCTTGAGCAACTCATCACTTGATCCTAGCCGTGCCGTTTGAATCTCATTGTCCTTGATGCTGTAACCGCGAACGATGGCGACGGAAGCCAGGAGTAAACACAAACACTTCATTATGTTATTTTTTTCACTTTTTCATTAGATTTGATTAATTAGACGTTCGGCCCGGCCGGTTAATGGAGCAACAATGATTTAATTTTTCAATGGGCTTGGTTTTTATACTGTGATCCTTTGGGCGGCAAGGCACGCGGTATTCGCGCGTGGTCTGAATGTCAATCGCTTTCATACTTGGCAAACTATTTATTTTCATTTAAAGAAAGTCCTGGTGGTGAGAGTGATGTATTTTGGTGATGATAGAGACAAATATTAATAACTATATTTCTTGGAAGCTTTATGATTACATTTGGTCATTTCAGGAATTTTACAGGAGGTGGTTTATAACGTTACTTAGGATCAATAAATTGCGGTTATATTAACAAGTTTTTTTTGGTCTACCCATGTGCCAAATTTCATCCAAATAACATTACGCCTGGAATTTCCCTTAGGGTTAGGCAGAGGTGTGCCTTAGCATGCTTACACCTACATTTCGCCAGCTTTGTCCCATGTAATAATATGTCCCATGTACATATATTATGTACCATATAATAGGGTACGACCCTATTGCCTGTAACCGGGCACAAATGCAGACACCGGGCTGTTACTTAGCAATTCAAAAATGCTTAGAAAATACAAATTAACTTTTCCTTCATCCTTTTTTTGCCTTAGAAAAGACGGATGTTAAAGTAATAAATAACTTATTTTTAAACTCAATGATCAACTTTTCTGTTTTATCTCTATAAGAAGTAGTAAACAAACATGATTCTAACTGCGTACTCTTTACTAACTGTTATGTGGATATAACCTTTCTTGTCACGTCCACTTTACTACATATTTTTACGTAATGTTAGGGAATACTATAGTGGCCTATTGCAGACTTGTGAGCGTTTGTAACTCGTCATAGTTCTATGGTGTTTTGTGATAGATTGTGGGGGATAGTTTAAAGACCTCCTTATCGATTTCGATAACGGCGACGCGACCCTTTAAAACTATTTTTCCTAGCGCGTGCATATGACTCGCTAGACCGAATTTTGTTTTAAATACCCGGTCACAACTAATGCAACAGAGTTGCCCGGCAGAGTTAAAGGTATAGGTATAGACCTGGATCCTGGAGCCATCAGATCAGAGTAGTCAGTTCTTCTGCCTAACCATGTCTCTTGCGGTTGTCGCAAAGAGGTTTACATTTCTGTTCTTATTATTACTATATTTTTCTGTATTTCTTTTTAAATACATATTTGTTACATTTTTAAATATTTTTATAAAAAACATTAAAACAAAACATTTAAAAATATAAAAAATAGTAGCCCATCGGCATCAGGATCAGGGTCCAAGCTGCCGGTGGTCAGGGCTCTAGAGAGACGAACCTCCTCACTACGCGTGCCGTGTCCAGGAGTACTGCTCTCTGAATCAAGCCCTTGACCCAGCCGTGCAATGAGAGCCTCCTGAGATGTTGGTCGAGGCTCTTCGCTATTAGGCTGTGGCGGTATCTACATCGCCACATGCGAACTACGCATCGAAGACCTGACGTCACATAAATCCTGCATCGCGCAATTAGAGTTTACCGTGCAGTGAACATATATACAAAAACCCAATATCAATCATTGGGCAGTTGCCCGCCAGACACAACAACCGTCTGGTAGGAGGATCCTCCCTTTTCTATGGGGGATGAGTGAACCTTACACCCTGTTCCTCATACCCCTAAATTGGTGACCCCGAATATGAACGTCAACGCAGCCTTCGTGCAACTACTCCAGCGTGACGTCATCATCATCACTCCCGCAAGCTTTCAGTGAGGCGAGTCACACAGCCAAGCCAACACCCGAGGCGTCAACGGGTATCCTGACCACCAGCATGCAGCGATCGCGCATTCCTGGTCATCACCCTCAGCCTCATCACCCCGACCCACTGGGGAATCACATCAATCACCTCAACCTCATCACCCTGAGCCACTGGGGAACCACCGCAATCACATCAATCACCACAATCGCCGCAAACAGTTCCGACCCACCGCGAACAATGCGGCACCCGGTTCCGACTCACTGGAACCACAACTGGCACTGGCAAGCATCGCAAGATACAAGACTTAGCCCACTATCGACCTCCGGTCTCCGGAGGGGAGTGATGTGGCGGTATCTACATCACCACATGCGAACTACGCATCGAAGACCTGACGTCACATAAATCCTGCATCGCGCAATTAGAGTTTACCGTGCAGTGAACATATATACAAAAACCCAATATCAATCATTGGGCAGTTGCCCGCCAGACACAACACCTGTCTGGTAGGAGGATCCTCCCTTTTCTATGGGGGATGAGTGAACTTTACACCCTGTTCCTCATACCCCTAAAAGGCCATTGACTGTAACGAATATCGGTACAATGATTGGAGAGTCCACGTCCCACATGTCGACAACCTCGTGTGCTAAATCAAGATACTTGATTTTTTATCTTTCTCAGCTTTCACGAGATTCTCGTCATGAGGGACAGAGATATCAACAATCATTGCACGGCGCTCTCGTCGATCTATCACCACAATATCAGGCTTATTGGCTACAATAGTCCTGTCAGTGATGATAGATCGATCCCAGTACAATGTGGCGTGACCATTTTCGAGAACTGGGTCGGGCAAGTTGCTGGTGGATAATCCTAGCTACTAGATTGTGTCTGTGCAAGTACTCGCCATTAGCAAGACGAGAACAACCGGGAACAATATGTCGGATCGATTCACCGGGACAGTGGCATGCCCGACAGATGTCAACCGTACCGTCCTTGACAATGTATTTCCGGTAATTATTCGTCATGATGACTACGTCCATAATCGCACAGACAAAACCTTCGGTTTCTCCGAAGAGGTCACCGAAACGTAGCCAGGATACAGACGCCAGAAAGTCTACTTCAGGCCCATGGAGGGCCCGGAAAAAGCGTCCGTGTAGCTCTTTGCCTTGCCATACTTCCTTACGATCGTTAGTATCAAGTACTGTAGGTTTGCGCCAGTTCTCTTTCGCCAAAGAGAGCGGAGTAAGGCCCTTGTCGACTGCAACCACATCTCGGTGCATCCCCACGTCAGTTTGAAGGAAATATTCCCTGAGACTGCAAATCTCGCGGTTGTGGAGGGTTTTGGCATTTACGAAACCTCGACCCCCACACTTCCGCGGGATATACAGTCTCATCACTGATGACCGTGGGTGATGCATCCGATTTGCCGTCAGCAATGTACGGACCTTCCTATCCAGGGCGTCAAGCTCCGTCTGAGTCCATTTGAGTATGCCGCAAGAATACATCAAAACCGGCATGACCCAGCCGTTGAAGGCTCGCACCTTGTTTCCGCCTGATAAAAGACTATTTAACACTTTATTCAGGCGGCCAAAGAAGCGCTCCCTCAACGATTGTTTCATGTCGGCAACATTGAGGCCTAATGCGTCCGACATACCCAAATACTTGTAGGTTTCGGTTGAGGAGAGGGATCTAAGGTGTATGGAATCCGATTACCGATTATTATTACTATTATTATTATAGTGCAGTAACAATCTCTTCGGGTTAAGGGGGATGCGTAAGAAAATTTGAAAAATTTTCAAATTTTCTTACGTTTTTTGCAATATCAACATATAACCTGACACTGACCTGCAAGTGTCAGGATATATGTTGATCTAAATATTATTTGCGGCTGTAACAGATATGGGTTTACAGAATTATAAACATTAGAATCAGCAATACAACTCTCTAAGTTCATGAAAGTGCCAAATGGCCAAATGTCATGATTTCATGAAATACTCATTCAATGCACTTTTCACTTTCGCAAAATTGCAGTCTCTGTTGTTTTAGAACTCTATGTTTCTTTGCTACATACA
Source organism: Lithophane semibrunnea (assembly GCA_947363905.1). Classification (NCBI taxonomy): domain Eukaryota; kingdom Metazoa; phylum Arthropoda; class Insecta; order Lepidoptera; family Noctuidae; genus Lithophane; species Lithophane semibrunnea. Next base: position 10,425,049 of record OX376209.1, on the reverse strand, counting down.
TAGAAACGCTTGTGAATTGTTCACTTGTCACTATTGGCTGTCATGGCTATCACTGCATGTATGTAATAAGGCATCTGCTCCTCATCAGTTAAAAGTGTTAAAACACAATGTTGCTACGTAATTAATTCTACTAGACATGGCTTTTACATCGACAATTATGCGGAAACAGTAGCCAATAACTGTCCGAAAACATTCGAATATGTAAAACAGAATTCATTCTTCAACACTTCACGATGCCATACGTAACATCGAAACATGGTCGATGTCTTTAACCTTCTTGTTGAATTGTTGGACATAGTGTCTGTTCAGACGTGCCACAACGATATGGTTCAAAATATTGCCGGGTAGTGGCTAGCGTGAATGATGTCACTGTAGTTCCTTGAAGTTGCGTATTTCGTTGTCATCATCATCCCCAGTTCGACTTCACTCTAAAACTTTTTTTTTTACAAAAAATAGAACCGCCGAAAAAGCTGCAAAGCGAAAAATAAAAAATAAACCCTTTAGTGTAACTAAGCTCCTAAACTAATTTATGTAACTTTGAGGCCGGCGCACACATTCAACGAAGATTCATCAGACTACCATTATACCTATGCTATTATTAATAAGTACCTAATTAATTTGTTTTTTTGTGGCGCCGCCACAAAATTTGTTAGTACTTTTACTTCAAATGACTTGATTTCAGTCTCATCTAGGATATACCCTTATTTCTGCCCACGATTGGCATTCAATAAGTTGTGTTGTTGCAGCGTCAAAATTCAGTGGTCACGAATCACAATGTGTGTAGATGCTGCAAATGGAACTACTCACAATCTGAGGCCGGCTATATTTTTGCCACTACAGTGTGGTCCGTCTGCACAGACCCATAGTCAATCAGGTTGTTTGTCATGCAGTGTCGCACTATGCTCTCACCACCAGCGTGTACATACCAATACAAATCAAGCGATGTGTCGCTTTAGTAATGTCATTCATTTGCTCTATGCAGCGTATTTCGTTATAGCTGTCATACTCAACGGTATGATCGGTGCGATTTTTATTTGTGTTACTGAGTACAGAATTTATTACCTACTTAGAGCTCTGCCCCATTAGTGCGTTGCATCGTCGCCGCGTCAACGCTGCGTCATTTTCCATATATTTTAAATGACATGCCACATTAAAGCGTTGCGTCGTCGTACGCGACGTTTCAACGGATCGGCGGATGAGAGACGAAGCGGGGGGAGGGTGATGCGCTGCGCTGTCGGAGCTCCGGTGCGACGACGGAGACTGACTGAGGTGCGTGCCAGCGTGCGTCGTCCTCTTGCGCTGCGACGTCGTGCGTCGTCGCAACGCAGGTGTGCCATACAATGCGTTGATTCGTTGCGACGACGCTACACAACGCACTAATGGGGCATCGTCTTTATAAAACTTTTTATAATTATTTATGTTATAGTTTCATAAGTTTCTTTATGTCGACATTACACTTTCCACTACTTACATCGGTTCCGGGTCGGTCCCTAGAGAAGCTTTTCTTTCTTTTAAGTAATAAAATTAGCGCTATGAGAAATAAGTACTTATAAGTTTAGTATGTTTTGTAGGACGAATGTGACTGAAATTAGGTCAGGTGCAGTCGCGTTGAAAACAAAATCATAAATTAAGAAATTCCACCAGCGAGCTTAGCTCACTCATGTTCTTTATGTGCGACGACAGTTTACTCTTGTCGTCTATTTAATTAAATTACTCCGGGGCAAGGAGCACAATCCGGGAGTGCTTCAGTGGTTGCGGTTTTCTGTTCCAGACCGCTACGTGTGGAGGCGGCGGCGCCCGCCACTGCTGGCTGTGCCAACTGCCTGAACCAACCTGCTGGCCAAAGCACCTCTCACGCGAGCAATTCGTACTGTTAACGGAATTCAGAATAGGTTGGACATTTTTTCGTGTTACTTTAGTGAACTTGCAAGAGTAAGTTTATATAATATGTTACGAAAGCAACAATTAGTGTAGTTTTATGTTTATTGTTTCTTTATTGTTTTTTTTTTTTTATGTAAAGCATCCTTTTAAGTTAATTTTCTGTGAATATTACATTGTTATAATTATAAGGTTGTATTGTTTTAGTTATAAGTAATTTGGTGTTAATGTATTGTGTAGTTTGTGGTAATGGTTAGTAATAGTGTTATTTAAAATAGTTAATATTATAAGTAGGCTTAGCTATCGCATTAGGTTTCTAAACCTGTAATGATAGTTTAAGAGTTTTAAATAAATAAATGTAAAATATTCCATAACTTTTCAGTAATAAATATTGCTTTTGTGTGTTGCAAGTTTCTCACGGTAGTAAAATTAGTATCAATTTGATTGTATGACAAATGTTAAATAATTTATATTTAAAAATTAACACCATCTCATTATTTTACAATTTCCAATCACAAAATCTATTTACACCAACTTACACAATCTTACAATAAGTTACATAAAAAGCTTCTGCATAGTTTTACTAACAAAAGTGAAACTGCTCCGGTTTAGCAAAATGTTCGCGCACATCTTCATTATGCAATAAGGGTTGGACATTGCGAATGCAACTCGTGCGCACATTAGCATAGCCCGCCATGTCCGGATTGTGAAATTGCTGTTTCACTTCCGTTCTGATAATGTTCGGCTATAAATCTGTGGATTGGTGCCGTTTTATTGACATTTTTATAAAGGTCATTGCTGTGTTTATGGATGAACTACTTTAGTTTAATCCTGATTCATTACATCTCTCTACGCTTTTTCCAATTTATTTCAGTCGACGCAGCAGGTCTTCTTCCTTAGAGCCATCATCTCAGTCTTCAACCGTTCTCTAGCCATATCTTCTTTCCTAATTTCCATCCATAATTCCTTTGGTCTTCTCCGATTCATAGACCTATCCAAATATTAACTCAAAACTTACGATAATGTAAGAAAATGTTAGTCACCTTAAAAGTAAACTTCCAAATAGAGAAATAATCTGAAAATAATTATCAGTTTTTTATTTGCAATAAGAAAGTAAGTAAACAATTTATGCCATCCGTATTAGGTAACAGTCATACACATAACACTATCCACTTACAAACATTGCGCTCGTGACAGACATACAAACAGGGCCGAAACCCCATCATCTACTTCTACATACAAATAGACAAATTAACCTTTGCCATCGCAGAAACATTATTCATGCAATCCTGAACCTTATGCCGTTGATATACTGAAAATATTGAACCTTTTTCGATAATTTGGGTTTGTCAGGAGCGTTCGGTAAGGTGTGCATGCTATAAGGACCTAAAAATAGTTGAGTTATGGTTCTGAATCCGTGCTAATGTGTGCCCAGTAGGTCAGCGGGGTAAAGCAGGTATGCCGGGCGACTGCCTGCCACATCCTGCGTGAGGGCGGTGCATTATAATGAGGAGTGCCGCAGGGCTCCCGTCTGGGCCCCCCTAATTATGCCGGTGATTTGGTTCAAGATGGTGATGTCATTTCTTGATTTCGATATTTTGATTGATCAAACTGGTCTTTTTTATGGCCCGAATAATAATAATAATAAACTTTGTTAGCAACAAAATAACTTAGCCTGTCTGGGTACTTATTAACTAAAGCAGATGGGGTACGGATAAGAAGCGCCCACACAAGCTAGGTTTGAAAAGTTTTTTTTCTGGCGGGGATTTTCTTCCTAATTTTCTTTTTTACAATACTTTAAATGTTTACTTACTTTCATTCAGTTCCAAGTATCAGGAAAACTTTACGTAAACAGTAACATTATTTCAAGTTACGAAAAGAAGTAAGTTGTACTAGTTAGTTAAAATGAAGGTTCTATTTTTAAGTGAGAAGAATTCCAGGTGGCTTTGTCGTCATCAGCGTAGTCTGTCGTCATCGCCCAGTATAGTAACTAATCAGCTGCGTTAATTAAGAACTGTTGCGCATGAGTGATAGTAGCCCATTCAAATAAGTAACAAAGGAACCTAGTTTTCTACGACTCCCTCAAAGAGTTTTTTATAGCCATTACAAACTTCTTTACTACTCTGCTGAAGGATTTAAAACTAGTTTCAGCTTATTCAGGCAGATAAGCAGTACCTACCGTATTCAAGCATTTTTTTGGTAAATTAATAGGGACGGTTTGTACACACGGCTACACATCAAGCTATACATTTCCAGTATACATAAACTGACCTCTCATTGTTCGGAAATCCTATACAATGCGAGATCAGCGGAAACTGGAAATGTATAGCTTGATGTGTAGCCGTGTGTACATATCCCTTATGACACAAAATATTTCATAAAATGGTAACTGCCACTCGTATCAACAACTTATCACTATATTTAACAACAGTAAGTTCTGTATAACATAACATCATGCCTGATTTACGCCCCACGGTTAGGCAGAGGTGCATTTAATAAATAATGACCATAATGTACCTATACAGTGCATATTTTATGTCTTACTTACAAACCCGAAATGCTGCGCTTCGTTCGTTTTCTTTAAGTTCAAGTTAAAGTTTAAAGAACTTTAACTTGAAGCGCAGCATTTCGGGTTTGTAAATAAGACAAGTTACAAATCCGAAATGCTGCGCTTTGTTTGTTTTCTTTAAGTTCAAGTTTGTTTTATTTTTTCAGAAACCAAACGTCATTTAAAGCCTATCACAGACGTAGCTATAATATATTTCTATCACGTTACCAAAATATATGGATAGAAATATAGTAAGACATATTAATTTAAAATATTCTCGGCTTCCTATAATCTATACATATTATAAATTAAAGTAGCTTTGCGTGGTTGTCTGTATGTTCGCGTTGTTCTTCTAAACCACGCAACAGATTTTGATGAGGTTTTCACCATCGTTTAGAGAATTCATTCCGGAAGTTTATGTGTATAATACGTTAATATTAAAGTTACACTTAGCTAAAAAATATCGATGTTTTATCAATAAAAACCGTGCGAAGCGAGGGTCATTAGTAATTATTATCAATAAATTAAAAATTTCAACAATCTTTTTAAATCTTTGTTTTTGCCCTTTCTTAACTAGTACATATCCAAGATTACCAAGTAAACAAATAATCCAGACATCAATAAATCAATCGATCAGCTGGTTTAAATCCTATCGTTGTATCAAAGTAAAACGTTGCACGTGACATTGATAGTATCTCCTACGTGATCATCATGGCAGATGAGCGCAAGTGTCGTAGAAAGCGATTGGCACTTGAATGGAAACTTAATGTGTTGCAAATGCCACCTCGTATCGAATTTTCCTCCCTTTTAAAGAAAGTATTTTATAACGTCCTGGTTTTGTTCACCTACATTGTTTACATTTACTTGCGTTTCATTTTTGTGTGTGTGGTCCAATTTCATGGATTGTGTACTTAGGCGGTACTTCTTTTCATTCTTGAATGGCATTTTATTGACATATATTTTATTTTATTTTTTTATTATTAATTATGGCGTTATTAGATTAGATATTTGCGTGTCTGTAACTGTTTTGTGAAAGAAATACTTCTTAGTTTCTGTTATCTTGTTGAAATCCACCTTCTGAATTATAAGTTGGCACATGACATACCATACATACATTAGTTTTTGTTGATGATGAAAGTAATGAATTATGTACTTCCGGAAAAGTTAATTGGCTTTATAATGTCATCTATTTAGGTGATTACATTACAGATTTTTTAAGTCCATGAAATACTATTAATTATGTACTGTTTGAGGCTTATATGAACTATCTGCTTATGTTCATTTGATGCAATTCTATTAATCGTTTTTAATGAAAACAATTCACTAATATTTCAGAATATCTTTATTACAAGTTGCGGAAAAGGGAACACTAAATAAAATAAAGTATAATTCTTCAAAGATTTATTATTACAATAAATAACATCAGTCATACATCACAATCACACGCTCTCAAGCACAATATTTTAATAAATAAGTTGCATTACATAGTATTTACACGGTCTCGATTTCTCGACGAAATCATTTATTTGGTCTATGATATCTGTGTCCGTCAACCAGCTGTCAAAAGAACGGCAGGAAAAACGGAATTCGGATACAGGTCGTTGGGTTAGGGTAGCGTTCGGATTGTTTAGTGGTAAGCGTTGTAGGCGAGTTCCTGGGCCAGCTCTTCGGGCTCCGCGTCTCTCCTGCGGCGGGTGGCTGCGTACGCGGTATCCCAAGGACCGTGCGCGGAGATCTGGGGGTGCGTGTTATCCGCCGCAATCTGGGTAAACTACAATGTTAGGCTTATGGATAGTAGAGTTGTGAAAGAGGGTTAGTACACAATAATAACACTTTGTTTATTGGGTGTAAAACTCAGTGTCGGATTAAAATGTAAAGTTAATTGTGCAAATCAAGTTCAAACAGTGCCAATAGATGGTAAATTTTGTGCCAAAGGTGCAAATAGTTTTTGGGAAAGTGCTGTGCTTTTCAAAATAAGTCAGTGCTACTTTAAAGATATTGAATTGTTTCTACTGAAAGGACTACATTGGTAATGACAAAGTAAAAGCTTAACTCACCTTTTTGCAAAGCTGGAAGATGGCCAGAGCGACGGACACCACGAAGGAGAAGAAGGACAGCTGTAGCGCGTTCCAGGCCTTCAGACCGAGGACACCGATAGCCAGGGGGATGAGGGTCATAGCCTTGAGGAGCACGAACACCAGAATGGGGACGATGATCTTCTTTAGCTTGGCCTTGCGGGCCTCACCGACGGAGCGGGCACCATCCTTGTTGAACTTCACGTTCACGGACAGCTCATCATTGTCAAGGTTCCTCGGGCTGACAGTGATCTTGGTGTCGGCGATGGGCAGCATGAAGGTCACATCATGAGACTGGATGAAGTTCTCAATGCTGTCGAAGAAATCGCCAGTAGAGCGGCCAGTGACATCGTTGGCAGCACCATTCTTCGTCACTTCAACGGCGTCAGAGATCTGGGGAGAAAGCAATTAAATGTTAAACTTTCGATTATTTGGAAAGTGGAAATTACTGTTCGCGAAATGGAAAGTCGGATACCTGGAAGGTGTCCTTCTTGAAAATGGAGTCCAATAACGACATGACCTTGTACTTGATGCAGGCGGTGGGGTCTGATCCTTCGGCACAGCCTGATCTCATCTCCTCCACCATGCCATCCATGGGTGTTCCCTTCCAGAAGGCTTCCTTCGCAGGCTGGGCAGCCGCGCTCCCGAAAAGGGCCAGAGCCATCAAGCACACTACTTTACTGGACACCATTTTGCTTAGCTCCTTGTGGTGTTCACTGACTGAAGGTTGGATTGTTTGTGATAGTTTCGACAAGGACCCCGCGGTTTTTATACAGCTATTTCAAATTCAGCACGTAGTGTGCAGTTCCGGTACGCATTGTCTTTCAACGTACGAGTCGAACGTGCACATGCGACCTTCTGGCACTGAGGGGGCCCAAGTGTAAGGGAAAGCTATCTGATACGAATCCTCGTGGAGATATGGAATACAAAACGTCCTAAGTTCTAACATTGTCAGTCGCTTATCGTACATTTTAGAATAGTTATTCGTTTGTATGAAGCGCCTTTTCTGTTGTTTGTGACACCGTTCCCTGGTTCGGAGAGCCATGATCCAGTTCATGTGTTTCTTTTTGCCTTATGGCTGGTTGGGAAGGTGCGAGTGAGAGGTGCGATTGGTCAAGTATTGAGGTGTTTGATATGGAGGAGCAGATGCGCGCAAGCGCGTCTTTGCATACGTAATTGTGGTTTAAGTTGATATCATTGAACTTGTGTGTCTAGGAGATAATGACATTGTTGATCGAAGGATCACCGCTGTGTTCGTGAACTTCAGAGAGGTTTATGACCTGAAACAGCTGAGCTCAAGTAGAGCTTCAGCAAGGATTCACCTTAGAATCTGGGTCTGTTTTATATATCGTTCGTTTAAAATAAAGCTGGCAAAAACAATTTGAAAGTGAAAATGGATAAAAAGTGAAAAGCTTTCTTGAAAAGTGGTTCAAAACCGTTGCGTTCAAGATGTCCGGAGGTTTATTGTAAACATCTCTTAGCTTTTTATTCCTGATGAGATCAGGTAACAATGACAGAGCTTCATCCCTTTAAAATGTAACTACGGGCTAGGTGGCGATTGTAAGTAGGCATTATTATATCTTTTGCCACAAATCCAAACTAAGCGAGGCCTATGTTGCGTGTGTGAAAGGAAATGTGGATGATGAAGATGACCCTCACAATTGTTGATGATCAACACATTTGTTCTAAATGGCCGTTTCAAATGGAAAGGAATATTGATCTATTATTGAGATGAATTATTTGTAACATGCTCCTATGTTTCAGAGCTTCCGTTTGCGATCATTGTGCATAGAAAGCAATAGATGGACAAGACGTGGATGAGCCTAACATTTAATCCTGTTTTATATTTAATAGGCTATTGTTTTTTTTTATCACTAACAGACCTATTATTATAACCGACTAACGATGGAAAAAATGGCCCAAAGTGTGCCTTATTTAGTTTCCCAAAAATTCTTGCAGTGTAACCTTGGCTTGGATTATTCAAATCTGTCTGATGCAAACAATGAGTCAGCCAGGTGGACTAACAGAAGTGTTTGCACTTTAACTGACGATGCGACGAACATACATTTTTATGTAGGTGCTCATACTTTGCAATATGCTCGAAAGTTGGCCAACCAATCTTACCAAGAGGCTGCAAGGCGCAAATTGAGTTACACAGTCTCTTTGCCCAGTAACTGGGTTGTGTTTGTGGCTGCCTATCTAACCAGATAGGCAGTTGCTCCATGTAAAATACTGGTATTCAGGTGTATCCTGTTAGACTGGAAGCCGACCACAAAGTAGTTGGGAAAAGGCTAGGCAGATGATGACGTTACAATCTGTTAAAGCTGAGTATAACTAATACTGTTGCTGAGTACTCTATGAAATTAGTTTGAGCATTCAATTTGGTCGTTGCAGGTAAAGCGAGTCGTGTCATGAGTTGATAGTCATTGCTGCTAGGTTTGCAGTGATCTGACGGTCATACGAAATCAGAGAAAAGTTCTTGGAAGACACTTTGTCAAGCATGTTGTTGATGACCGAATGCCGCAGGATCCTTTTAGATTTCAAGAGGTAATTGAGTTCCTTACTTAGTTGGAACTAACCTGGCAAGTACCAATTTGCTTGTTTACTGATGTTTTTGTAAAATGATAAATGTATTTTTTTATAATAAATGTACCTATTTTTGAATGATAAATGTATTTTTTGAATGATAAATGTATTTTTTTAATGACAAATGTATTTTTTGAATGATAAATGTATTTTTTGAATGATAAATGTATTTTTTGAATGATAAATGTGTTTTTTAATGATAATTATTGTATTTTTTGAATGATAAATGTAATTTCCCGACTGCGGCGGAGATCAAAACGAGTGTAACCTTTTTAAGTAAATCGCCAGAACGCACTTGAAGGTGGAGGCATAAGGAGTCTCACCTCAATGGAGGACACTGAATTCAGTGGCTGGCTAAAATTGACAAGGTGCTGAAATTGAATAGAAAAGAGATCATAAAACCGACTGCAATCAGCTAATATTTTAAAAAGTAATCCAATAACTGGCACACATACTTTGCTCCAAGTTAACGGGTGATATTCAATTATTATTGATCCGGCGTGGTGTGGCAACACTGAATACTAATGGGGTTACCATTTGTGTCCCATAGTTCCGCCATGGTGAAAGTGATATACCGGCAAACTATTAATTATATTAATGAGTTACGAATTTTCAAAGTTGCGAAGGTATTTGTGATTCGTGTTTAAAATGGTAAGGTTTAAAAAGTGGTTGTTAGTTTAGGTGGTGACATGATCGGATCAACTACTACTGATGTAAGTTTTGTAGACGTGTTAGAAGGTGGTTAGGTACAAGAAAGTGTGACGCCTTGAGTTTGTACAGTTACAAGCACTAATGTATACACTTAGCAACGTTTTTTAAAAGTGATTTTCTTCTATTGATTGTAATTTTATGTTATTACGAACTTAGTATTTTGGAACCATTATTATAATATAGGTCTTATCTCAAAGTTGTAATCGTTATTCGATGAGAAAATCGCCGTTGAATTTTGCTGAGTATAAACACATTTTTGCTAGTTGTACCTATTCTTCACAACTTAAAAGGGAATTGAGGGATGGTCGTATAGGTAGAACAGATATTTTTTTAGTTCCGTAAGAGAATCGATAAAGCGATGGCAGCCAAGCACAACGTTAGAGCAGTATCATTATAAGCAAACATTATCAAATCTGACATTTAAAACTTTAGAATCTACGCCAGAACTTTGGAATCTACCCTAGAACCTTCGAATCTACCAACTTTAAAACTTAATCAATCAATCAAATCAAATCAAAAGTTATTTATTCAAACTAGGCTAAGAATCAGCACTTTTCGAAAGTCAAAATTACATAAGACAGTCCCCCAAAACGCCCACCCTTCACTTTAATAAATATCATATTCCAGAATAAAAAAAAAATACGAATGAAGGGGGACGAGGTAGGGAGAAGAAGAATCAGGGATATTGAAGAATCATTCTGAAAACTCTGCACCAAGAATTCGAAGACATTATGTGACTTCCACCAAACCGCACCGGGCCTGCGTGGAGGATAATAGCCCACTCCCTCTCCTCTCACAGAGTGGCGGCTTGTGTCTTGTGTTGTGGCAGTGGGTACATTATAGGCTAAATATACAATTCTGAGAACCATCTGCTGTAGGCAGTCATCGTGAATTAAACTTCGATCTCCTCATAGTATTTATTTATAGTGAGTGGTCGTGTATTGTTTAAGATTCAGTACACGCGCATAGTTTCTGATACTCATGTTCATATTCATCTGGAAAATGAGAGATTGTATTGAACACTGCCAATAACACTTTTGCCCTCAGAATTATATATTATTGACTGTGTTAATTTGTGGACTTTGAAAATACTGAAAAGGCAATCTGCTTCGCTATTTCAAGTGACGTGATGTGATCATCTGTCTAGCCTTTTCCCAATTATGTTGGGGTCGGCTTCCAGTCTAAACGTATGCAGCTGTAAACTAGTACCTATTTTATATGGAGCGACAGTCTATCTGCAGCTGAAAACTAGAGTGTTTTACATGGAGCGACTGTCTATCTGTTACAATCCAGTTACTGCGTAACACAATACTCCTTAGTAAGACTGGTTGTCAGACTTTCGGGCTTCTGACGACACGTAACGACTGTCAAAGATCCAAGATTGACAGCCGGGACTAACGGCTTAACGTGCTTTCCGATACAAGAAGGGCTCTCGATATGTAATGGATAGACACCCATCCACGAACCGACCGTGGCCAGCGTAGCTTAACCTTCGATCGCGCGATTGTAATTATTTAGTTACGAGCCTGAGTGTGTTGAAGTTATATATACAAGAAAGAAATTCGTTTATTGCCACAAAATACCTAACTATTAATAAGACTGAAAGCTTATGCCATGGCCCACCTAAGTGCATGGCGGCGGCGCGGCGCGGTTGCGGCGTCGTGTCGCCGAGCACTAACGCTGATTTTCAGTTAAAGTGCCAAGTGTACGAGCAAACTGAAATTCAAAGGTTCTATTGCTAAATCCCTGTGTTCTGGTGAAATTGTATGAGACTTTTTAACAAACTAATTACTGGTAGTAGTCGTAGCAAAGCCAAAAAAAACGCGAAATAAAAAATCGGCGACTGGAAACAGGCTGACCATCAAAAGATATCAATGTTAAGTGGACTCGATTATGGTAAGCTCCTATAGTACATTCCTATCACACATTCCTAAGTAACATAGTGCTATAAATACAGTCTTGAAACTCGTAACTCCTATATTCCTCACACGAATGTGATAACATCTAATGTAGGCGATGCATTGCGAATGACGACTGATAGCGTCACACCTGTTGATCATGTGCAAATAGCCTTATGTAGTTCGCGGTTTGATGTTCATTCATATATGTTAGTGTATTGTGAATGAAGCTGTCGTACCCGTGTGTCTTACCTGGGCCAATTTGTTAGGAAGTCTACCATGATCCTTTATTTTCTTTCTTTCGTAAGTGCAGATACTGAGATTGGGGCCTTCCACGGGACTTTTATTTCCTAGGCCACCCTAGGAAACACCCCCCCCCACCCTTTTCTGTTCACACATTACCATTTCAAAAATTCGTAGTAGCAGATCCAGAGTTTGGCGTAATGTAGTCACATGTCTATGAATTTTAGGTTCTACGAAATCAAAAACAGCATGTAAATATTTTAAACTTGTTCACATGACATTGGATTCAGAAGAAAAAAAATATTAATGAGGTATTTCAATGGACTTGAGTAAGTATGTTGGACCAACTATGTTGGGGTCGGACCTCCGCAACCCAGTAACTGGGTAATAAGATACCCCTTGGTAAGACTAATAATAAGAAAGATTAGCAAGAGAATATGGAACTTCTGTACGGTTTTTTATAGTTTTAGTGAGGAAATACTTACTTACGTCTGTGCTTATGGATGAAGTGGACAAAGGAGTTAATGAAACTCTTTCATAACACAAAGTGAATACTTTGTGATTAAGTAGTAAGCCTTTGCCCTTCTATAACTCCGACTACCTTTGACCGAGAGTGCCCGGGAGGCTGGCGGCACTCGCTAATCTACCCCGGCAGAAGAAGGATCAGTACCAGAGATTATTAAGTACAGCTAGTAAACTCCACAAAATCATTTAAATTAAAAGCGACTCATGCTACCACACAATAAAGTGCAATTCAAGTCGCACAGCGCTAATTACCTACAGTTATATTCACGAAGAAGAAGAAGAAGAATTTCTTTCTATCACGTAACTCTTATAACGTCTGACGCTCACGCTCACTGAATTGGCCCGAAAAGACGAACCCGCCGCGTACTTGTAGCTTCATATCTTAAATGCTGAGTGTGGCTTCTGTACTATTCTGTGTCAGTGCGTCGGCTTTAAAGGATTTAGTACAGGTGTCCTTAAAAACGTGTTAATAACCTCAGATAATACGCTTTGCTAGTTCAACTTAATTAAGTCAGTTTACTTGGTTAGACCAGACTATTGACATTCACAAGTACCGCTCATGACATAATTGAAATATTCCATTATTTGTCTATGTTCTAATCTAGTGTGGGTTAAGATAAATCAATTATGTACAGCCACGGACTTTAATTGATGAGCCACCTAGCATTATTCGTATTTTAGTCGTATAATGCAAATCGGGTTTATTCGGTTCCCGACACGGAAAGTCATAGTATCTTCGTATTAGAAGAAGAAAATTATATTTCATATCTTTACCGGTTGACTATCCTGAGAGCCAGAACTACAAACTTGACAGCAGAGTGACTACCCAAAGTCAACCAATTGCAGGTCTAGCAACAGTAACCTAGCAACGATTGTTTAAGCGTAGCGATAGTAACGTTAGTACGGAGAAATAAAACTAGTCATTTCGACAACTTCGAAATTAACGTCTCTGACATCGACATTTCAACTGTCACTGTCTTCAGTTATTTTTTCAGAATAATCGAGTTAATGAGCTCTGATACAAAGGAGGTAAGTATCAAATAGATTGGATAAACTTAATGCAACATTTTATTTATTTTTGTCATTGAAAACTTATTAGTCAACCTCTATGGATAAGACTATTTCCGATTATAAGTAATTTATTTGTCATCGTGTTTACGAGCGTGCGGTTTGAGTTCGTGTTTAATCGTGTAATCTCATGAATGTATGAAACTGTAAAATTGAACAGTTTGAAGGTGGCTCATCAATTAAAGTCCGTGACTGTACCTACCTACATACTACAAATTGTTAAGGACCAGATATTTTTGTTTACCCCTCTTGTTGGATCATTAAGTTCCCTTCAAAATGGTTGAGCTGAATGGTGCTGATCCATGCGTCATGTTCGTGAACGGGCGACATCAGTAGGGACTGGTCATCTCTTAGCTGCCACGGCTTATTTTGATTTTTTATTTTAATTTTTTAATTGTTTTGTATCTTTTTATCTTTTATTTACGGACGCTTTTAACCTGCACGTTTTTCTACATTGTACTCACATGTATGATTCCAACATGAATGATGTAAACAAGATATTGTAACAATATTCTGATTTAAAAGAGTGTCCGTGGAGTTTATTGCCCGTTCTTCTCCATAGGAACCTACTACGCTTTGGAATGGGCAACTAGCTTCATATTTTCTGACTGACCGACCCTTTGAAAATTCAAAAGTGCCTGTAATTGGTTTATTTGAAATAAATGCTTTGAGTTTGAGTTTTGAGTTTTATTAAAAATAATCTGAACCATTCAAAATATATCTAAATACTTATAATTATAAATTAACCAGTTTTGATTAAATCTGGCTAGTTTATTATATTTTTGCTGCGGATTCATCAGAAAGAAAATATTCTGGAATTCAGATTCAGATTTTAGGAACATACCCATTTTTTTTTAAGGTTGTTATATCAACCAATGATTTCTCCCGCCCTGGGCGGAGCGGAAGGGCGTGTCAGACTTTTACTGACTAAAACCCACCCGTGTTCCTTCAGTTGCTTGTTGCCAAGGTCCCGGTATCCCTTTCGGACTTTCCAGCAACAAGAAGCAGCAGGAAGAACATACCCTATGTTATTATTCTTTCTGTAAGAATAACTTTTAAACGAAACGATGAATTTTCTCAATCACATTTTGAAGGAAATGTCGAGAAATCCCTTTTATATCTAATGAAAAACGAAAATCTATATCCGCAAAGCAATTAAAACGTAATCACCGTTAACTTTATCTCAAACGTTTGCTAAAACGTAGTAATGTCAACATTACAATGCAAACTGCATTAAGACCCACGCCAGCCAATCAATACTGCTTATAATAAATTCATTGCCACGCCTAGGAAGCGCTGACAAACCAAAACTAAGGAGCGAAACCCACACTTGGAGCGGTGAGGCCAACCGTTCAACATTTCATATGACCGCTCGCTTAGTGCCATGATCGTCATCACAGTGGACACAAGCGTCAGTGAAAAATCCAGTTCAGTGATACGAATTTTCATCGCCATATTTAAACACGTACCTTTTATAGACATACCGAGACATGTCTAAGCTGACAGTTACGAGTTTCACCAAGAGAACTGGAAGTCCCTTCCAAAAAGGCAAAGAAACTCCCGAGGATATTAAAATTGTGCATGAAGAAGTAATCGAGAAGAGCACTTTTGAAAAACAGAAAGAGAAGCAAAGTGAATTGATTCAGAAGGTGAGCAAAAAGGCAGCGGAGTACCAGTCGAACAAACCAAGTTCTGGTGTGTTTACTGAGGTGGTGTCTCATGGTGCTTTTACGTCGAAAAAAGGGAATACAAAGAGCACAAGCATAGTTAACCCACCAAAAGTAGAAAGTCCGACTCCACCGAAGTCTAATGGATCGAATGGGTCCAAATCCTTGCTCGGGTTCCCATCATCAGCGAACGATCTGGCTCTCGACGCAAAAACAGACCTAGAATCAGATGCAAACATATCAAAAGCGATAAAAGATAAAGTGATTGAGAAACTATTTGCTCTAGTCTCGATGGTTCAACACACGTACGAGTCAAAAGTGAGAATAATGACGGAATTCGAAAAATATAAAGACACACACATGAAGAATGAGATGAGAAGAGAAAAAGAACATTCAGAACAATTGTACAAGCTTAATATGAACTTTCAGAATGAAGTAGTTCAAGCAATACAGCGGCTGAAAAGTGAATTAGATATTTCAAGAAATGTTAGTAAAAATGTTGAAGAAAGTAACAGCAGTGCCATTTTAAAAGATACTTCAATAGATTTTAATACTTTCGAAGATGTTATTGATTCTGAATTAAATGAAAAAGGTGACGATACCGTTGATGAAACATCAGTACCCACTACCGAGCGACTTGAAGATGAGAATGTAAACAGTGATGTAATTAAGAATGAGTAATTTTGTAATGTACGTGTAAGAATAAATTTAAATACCATTAGTCATTAATAAAAATGTATCGTAGTTCTTTTTTGGTGTTTTATTTAGATGCTGACATAAACGAATGTCAAGAATCTACTGCTTATATGACTACGTAGGTACTTAATAAATTGTGCATAATGAATGATTTCTGAGTAGGTAATTGCTTTTTGGCAGAAAGCCAAAAAGCAAACCGACTGCCATATAGTATCCGATCCTAAATACTTGAAATTTATCCATTCGTATTTAGGATTTGAACAACAAAATCACAAGATACATAATAATAAAATAAGCAATGGTTTTTTTTTAATAGGTCAAGTTTGTATAGTGTTAATGAGTATTCGATGAGTAGGCGGGAGTGGGAAGCATACTTAACGCTTTGGAATGTACACACGGCTACATATCAAGCTATACATTTCCAGTATAAACTGACCTCGCATTGTACGGAAATCCTATACAATGCGAGATCAGCATAAACTGGAAATGTATAGCTTGATGTGTAGCCGTGTGTACACACTGTGATGTATTTACGCACTGATTAATTTGTTAATGGATCTGTGAATAACGCCATCTAGCGAACGAACGATGAACTATGTTCTTACAGTATCGACAGTTCAAGACGTAGTGGATCGATGCTTTCGTAAACTGCCAGTATCTTTTCTTTGTTATGAAGATTCTGTTTTTTTTTTTTTTTAATTAACTTGCGAAGGATACCCTTTGAAGAAGTTGCGTTTTCAACAATATTATCAACACAATCCTCATTCCCTTGCCATTTTCTCATTGCAAAATGGCTAAACGCGAATTTGCATTGTAACTCTCTGATCATCTATTCACATCATCTTGAAAGATTGGCCGATCATCAAGCAATTTTCGCAATATTTTAGATAATCTATTTATTTATGGCAAACGTTTGTTATGACGCGTCTGCGCAGCCATAGTCAGCTCTTGAGTTTTGTCGTTTAGGAGAATCAAACAAATGAAAAACCATCGAATTAGCAGTGTTTGAAAATTCATTTGGAACTATGACCCATTTGTTTTAATAGGTCAACCTTTTTTTGTTGGTCTGAGAGGTCAAAGTAGTGCAAAAGCTAACTATAGATAATTATGTTTTTCCGCGAATCGGCAAACGTAAGGTAGGATGCCTTTAAGCTAGGTGGAGCAACGATCTTCGCAGGGTGACTAGTAACAGCTGGATGAGAGTTGGCGAGAATCGCTGGATGAAAGGTCAACATGCTGTAGGCTGATGATGATGAAATTAAATTAGAAACAGAATTATGCGTTAAATACAAAGCGAAAATAATACTAAAAATATGTATAATAAATTGGACACTGAGTGGTATTAGAGAAAGATTAATTGAGACTAGATATTAAATCTCATAATCTAGATTAGCCTATCCCACACTTTTCTAATTGACTAACGATATTGAACTTTTTAATACACAATGAAGTTATTCACAAAATGCACGAATTCAGTTCGATATCTAATTGTAAATTCTTGCTAAATGAATTAATGAAACTGGGAAAACCCAGACCACAAGAAATACCAAGAGGTACATGACACTAACTTCATTTTACTCGTATAGACCGGCTTTAATGCACGCGAGTCGTTCCTTTACTTATTATCATCTTGTTTGTGTTTATTTTTTTTAATTTTGATATATTTGAGACATTTGTTTATATGTATTTAAATGTATATCGTGCACAATGATAACCTCAGTGTCAAGTGAATCTTAAGGAATTTGTGATATTTGTGGCGAGGCCGAAGATTTAGCGAATTTAAGAGGTAAATTGTTTTTTTTTTATAAATTACAACTTAGTACGAAGTTGTCAGAATTCAGTGAATAATATAAATAAGGAAAATGCAAAATACAAAGTACAAAATGTATGTGTGCGCAAGTTTTTTGCCCAGATAATGGTAGGGAAGCTGTTTTTGTGTGGTCTGTTAGATGGCGTTGGACTATAGTTGACTATACGATAACAACAGACTGATGAGCTTTAACAAGACATACTGGGTTTAGACTAAACTAACATAGAACTAGAACAAGAGCAAGAACTTTCTTTTGTTGATATTCTTGACACTTCAGTAGGGAGGGACCAACGCGCAACGCAGGAATGTTTTGTCTATTTTTACACAAAAAGAATTTGGTTGAGTGATATGGGATAAAATGTGCATTCGCTCGTTTGCTTTGGTCTAAATCGATCTATTAATGAAAACAATAATAGAATTTATTTAAATGTTTGCAACAGTTGAGTGATTACTGACAAATGCTTGCACTGACTGGACTGGTCCACTAAGATCTGTGTGGTTCTTTCTTTTCTCAAAAGACCATTTCAGACACTAATAAAAGATGATAATTATCTGGACTTTAGAACATACTTTGACCCTTGAGTTTGTTTCGCCATTTCTTCTCAAGGGTAGTCAGATAGGAAGTATCGATATGACGTGTAAAAGTGATTTCGATAGCCTATTTACAGAATAAACATTTTTATTTCATTTCACAACAAATAAACGACCACTGACTTTAATGGACGAAAATCAATATGCTGGCTCATATTCTACAAAGTTACAATAACAGATAATTTAATAATTTCATTCTCTGATTTCAGTTATGGCTGCATTTGGAAATACTCTAGCTGCTCTACTCACAATACTAGCCATCGCTGAAGCGAAACCAAAATGCAAAACGCATAACGAATCAAATGTCGTCTGCACTGCAGCAAAGTCAGATTATGAACTTGTGAGAGGTCTAATATCAGATAATAACAGAACTACAGGAATTACACTGAGGGCATGCAGGATATCTGACGTTGACTTTGAATCATTCAATGATCTCAATTCACTAACCTACCTAGATATATCCCTAAATAAGATACAAGCACTCAGACTTGGCGTTATAGATGAACCCAAAAAACTGACTCATCTAAATCTGTCATACAATCAACTCACAGACTTTCCTTTGGGATTATTTGATCAGCTTACTAATCTAGAACTCTTAGATTTAAGAGGCAACAGAATTAACAAACTGGAACTAGGAATATTTGACCCATTGACCAAGTTAAACTTTGTAGACTTATCAAGCAATGCTCTTGTGGGGAAAGATCTAAGTCCTTACTTATTTGATCAGAGTCCAAGCATTAAAATTATGGATTACTCTAGAAACAATATGGAAGATGCTCCCGAAAATTTAATGAGTGCTTTTCAAAAGTTAGAAATCCTTCATCTGGATAGATGTTTCTTTACCGAAGTTCCTGCATTCGCAACGAAACCTAATTTAGGAACTATGAAACAGTTGATTTTGTCTATGAATCAAATATCTTCTCTTGACAATCCTGCCACTTTTGTTAATCTGGATAGTTTAGAACAACTGGATTTATCAGCCAATGTTATTGAGAGCATTAATGATAATATTCTGTCACCGTTAAAGAATATTTTAAAGGTTGACTTGAAGAATAACAAAATCAAAATCATACCTGATAACCTATTTCAAAATATGCCGAGATTGGTAACAATAGATTTGTATGGAAATCAAATTGAAGATGTACCAGTAAACGCTTTTAGAGGAAGTCCTTTGAAGAATTTGAATGTAGCGAACAATAAAATAACATATTTGCCAGATAACTTTTGTCTCGAGCTGAGAAACTCTGGAGGCAAAATAAAGAAATTGTTGATGGACCCAAATCCATGGCAGTGCGCATGTCTCAATGACTTGCTTAAAGAACTGAAGAAACTCGGGATCGAATACAACAGTAACAAATATGATGGAAGTCGACCAGTCTGCGTAACAACGAGTGAATTCAATTGCAAAAGACAGAAAAACTTTAATGAAATGTACATTGACATGTTCAATGAAGTTAAGAAAGTCCATTTCAGAAATAGACGAACAACGTAACGCCATCTGTTGAACACTGTTATAACTATAATGTTATATGGCCACCGTGAGTTATAGTGGCGCCATCTACCGTGATCTATATGAACAATGGGCGAAGTTTTCGGTTTACCTGTAAGATGTCTCTGATTAAAGACTGAGCTTTTATGTATAACGTTTTAATTTTTCTAAAATGTGGATTGGGTTGGGGCCTCTAAGCACTACCACGATAATTAATAAGGCTGCAGCCAATCATGGAAATGTGTGGTACGTGTCCAGTTGATCATGCCCAAGGAAATTCCCGGCATCCAATCGCTGCATGGCGGTGGGTGTGAGATTGCAGTCAGTAGCAGCATATCAGATCACCACTCGGGAGATGCAGATAATGTAGAGTTAGGGCGTGTAGAGTTAGAAGCTTGGCTCTACATAAGATCTGATGACTTTTTTACAGTGTGAGCCTTAAGGTCTTGTCTTGGCAACAATTTACATGAAAATGTTTTTGGTGGGATCATAGTAACTGGACAAAGCAGACCCACCATGAGGTTACTAGTAGAGGCCTCACCTTATATTGCACACCTAACAAATACCTTATAGGTATACCGGCCATCTTGGTTTTGACTATTTATCCTGTAAATGTTTTAATAATCCTTAAAAGCGGTCCACATTCTATATATTAGTGCAGAACTAAATTATAGCTCCTAGCTATAATGGTGCCGATTCTGTTGTTCACAAACTAAACAAAATTTAAGTTCAGTGCATCTTTTTCTTTCTATTACGTAAATTGACGTAATTTTAGTAGGCAAGTTTTTAAATCACGGCTAAACTTGTATGGGCGCTGATTAATTTGACAGGACTAACTAAAATTTATCTTCTGTCCTTTTCTTAATGAAATAGAAAGGAAAAGATGCACTGAACTTAAATTTAGTTTAGTTTGTGAACAACAGAATCGGCACCATTATCTCACTAATGGTCAAAACTAAAATTAATATGTACCTACCTACGCATTTCAAAGGTTTTATCGACGATGTTAAGATTACGACATTTTAAAACTCAATTTAGCAAATGAACTAATAATCGTAAACAATGTTTTGCCATCGTTATTGTGGATCGTTTTGTATCCATTTATAATTAAGTAAGCTTAGTTTTATATTTTTGGACGATTTCATAGATTTGGAGACCGCACACTTGAGTTAAAAAAAGGTGTGCGAGACCGTTTATATCTCTGGGTTCCGCCGTTTTGCGTTTCGTTTATATTGAAAATATATCTTTTTATGACCTTTGACATCAACAAATGTATTTTCACTGTTTTTTTTTTGTGTTTTTGTAAGTATGTTTTCTTAATGTGTCTTTTTATCTACTGTTAAATATGATTAATTTTCTCTTCACCGTACTTGAAAGATGGGCTAAAACAATGGGCAACAATGGGCATTTTGACTGTTACGTGATTGTGTGAGCAGTAGACTTTCAATTCTTTTTTAATAATAATTTTTATTCATTGTCATTCAATTGTTTATTTATCAATCAGGAGTCATTACACAGACATCATTAGACAGACTACGACCATACCTACCTATTCATGTACATAGAAAATTATGCGTTATTTATAAAAACATAATATGGATATATTTTTTTTCTCTTTCATAAAATGAATGTTTTGTTAGGTAGTAAAATATTTACTTCAACTTAATTACCGAAGAACCCTGAAATATCATAACACGTGCAAGAAATTTATAAAACCAACATCTGCGAAATCGTATTTTTTTCTCGAATTTCTTTCGAAGTTTTGATAAAAAAACATGGGCTCTGCCGTTTTTTAGCGCTTACACATATCCGATAGATTCGGTGCACGTATGTGACGGGTCTGCGTATACGGCGTGATGCACTTTTGAAAAAAGAATGCCTGCTTTTGAAAAATGAATGCTCGTTTAGCGTTCTTATCGAATTCAAATTTTTGGTAACATGTGTAAGTTGACATAGAGATAAGTCGGTATTTTAGAAGACAAGTGTTCGTTTGTAGCTATTGGTAAAATTAATTAATGAATCATTTTGTGTATTGTGTTTAGTTTTTGAAATTACTAATAATTAAAAAAATTTAATTCGATTATTTGTTTAATTTGAAAGACAATTCAAAAAATAAGATAATGATTAGGTACCTATTATATCTAAGTAATGGTATTTGAAGTATGAAATTTGTGTTATGTCCAGAAACTATGTGATGTGAGTTTCAGATATTTTAAAGCAAACGTAAAGAAAAACACAATCTTTATTTGATTCAATAAATGTGGTCTATGTTTATGTCTATCTATCGACTAAAAACGTAAACTTTATCACAATCGTAAAAACTTAAAACAGCCACCTGTACACATAGAATTTAGATATCTCAGGTAAAAAACTTTTTTCGTAATAAATACCTCAAAAGCCTTAATTATCTAGCACGAGATCGCACAGTTTTTTATCGTTTTTTTTTTACGACTTGATGCAACGTTCCGCGCCATTTGGTTGCACATCACATTACTGCTATCAATTTAATCTGTTTTTATATATTTAATCTGTATGAAATTGATGCCGTTTTAGATGTTTTTGAAAAGCGAAATTATTGTTTTTAGTGAATTTGATTAGATTTTGAGGGTTAGATATCCTCAGTTCTTGACCCATTGGTCCCAAAACTAAGCCACTTGCTCCCATCCAAAATTGATAATGTATCCTGCCAATTAATAACACCAGCTTATAATCTGTCCCACTGCACGGCAATGACTTCTTCTCAAACAGAGAAGGCATGAGCATTAATCACCACTCTTGCTCAAAGCAGCATAATCAGCCTATAATGTTCCCACTGCTGGGACACAGGTCTCCTCTCTGTGAGAGGGAGTGGGCCGTAATCCACCATGCGGGTTGGTGTCACATGTCTTCGAGTTTCCTCACGAGGTTTTCCTTCACCGTTTTGAGAGTAGTGGTAATAAAATAATTTACACAAAGTGAAGCGCCAGTCAGGCTCCGACCTACAAACGGCCGTTACCACTGGGCCAGCACTGCTCAAAGCAGGGTACTCTGAAATTAAAGAAAATCTTAAAATAAATAGCCTTATTCAGAACTTTTCTAATTATCTAAGTGCTCTCGTGTGTGTAAAGTTTGAAAATATAATGTTTATCTCAAGATGTGCTAAAAATGTAAGCCAGCCAGCGAGTTGGTGGCGGGGCTGACAGTATACTGAACCCGCATTGCGTAACACACTTTCAATCACAATCAGAGAGTTTTGAAGGATACTTATTTGCCAATGGTTTGAAAAACTCGAGACTGAATAAAAATAATAATATTTTTATTGTTCTCTCATAATCATAAAGTATTCAGAATGATGAAGGAATGAATGAAACGAATGATGAACAACACCATAATTATATTTTACTAGCTGATGCCCGCGAATTCGCCCACGTGGAAGTCGGTTATTATATACTAAAACCTTCCTCGAGAACCACTGTATCCATTGGTGAAAACAGTATGAAAATCGGTGCAGTAGTTTTTGAGTGTATCGCGAACAGGACGACAGACAGACGCGGCGGAGGACTTGTTTTATAATTTATGTAAGGATATGGATTCATTGTTGAAATGGAAGACCACCATTAAAGTGGCGCCCACTGGTGCCATGAATTTTTATGAAAACTCTTACTTTATCATAACTTTAATAATTATAAATGCGAAAGTGTGTTGTGTGTGTGTTTGTTTGTTACCTTTTCACGCTAAAACGGCTGAACAGTTTTTTTTTTTTTGGATGGGAAATCATCAAATGACTTCTCCCGCTCTGGGCGGAGCGGAAGGGCGTGTCAGACTCTTACTGACTAAAACCCACCCATGTTCCTTCAGTTGCCTGTTGCCAGGGTCCCGGTATCCCTTTCGGACTATTCCGCAACCCTGGCAAGCATCGGTCCTAACGGACCCCGTCAGGTGTGCTGACATCTCTTTGAGGCGCGCGTGGAACACGACGTGCCATCGACCCGGGCCTGGTCCTTATCAGACGGCGAGCTACCCATTGCTCGCCGTCCGCAAGCCCGCGCCTATGGTGGCCGGGAATCCGCCTGGGATTCCCGACGCCCAGGGTGTCTCCAGCGGCGGCGGTTAGGGGCGTGAGGGCGCAGGCCTTGCCTCTCCCTCACGCGTTCCGCCTCCTCCTTCGCGAGCATCCCTGCTTCGCAGAAGGAGGTGACCGCCTCCCATGCCCTCTCGCTCCGTACCATGGCCTGGACCAGGGCCGGACGCGAGAGGTCAGTGCCGCCAATCGCCTCCACGAGGACACGGCGGTGCTCCGCCCAAGCAGGGCACATCTCCACCGTATGCTCCACCGTGTCCTCCGGACGATCCGCACAGTGGTGACACCCGGGCGTTTCCTCCCGCCTAATCCTACACAGGTACCTCCCGAAGCTGCCATGTCCGGTGAGGACCTGCGTCAGGCGGAAGGTGAGGACGCCGTGGCGCCTCTCCAGCCACTCCTCAAAGAGGGGACTTATCGCCGCAATTGTGGCGTGCCCAGCACTGGGTTGCGACAATCGCACTCTCCATGCCGCCATGAGATCCTGCCGGAGCTCTGTCCGCTGTGCCGCGATTTCTCGCGATTTCCCAAAGGGTCATCGCCATTTGGCTGGCCCGGGGATACCGCACGGTCTCTCGTGAGGCGGCGAGCCTCCTTGCCGGATTACCGCCATAGGATCTGGAGGCGAAGGT
This sequence comes from Lithophane semibrunnea, assembly GCA_947363905.1. NCBI lineage: Eukaryota > Metazoa > Arthropoda > Insecta > Lepidoptera > Noctuidae > Lithophane > Lithophane semibrunnea. The sequence goes on along the minus strand of OX376209.1, from coordinate 10,400,572 downwards.
CCTCGCGCACATCTGGGAGTGGCGCGAGGAGATGAAGCGCCGGGGCGTAACTCCGCTACTTATCATCCTGGATCGCAGACAAAATCGCGGGCAATAGCTAAAACATAATAGATACGCAACTTCAGTTCATCGTTTGCAATTCTGAAAAAACCGAGTTTCGGCGAATTGATAATGTAGGTCAAATAAATCAAAATCAAATAAATGTAAGTTATAAATATACAAGTAATGTAAGTGGTAGGTACCTATATATGCAAACTTTTTATGTAGTTTTTTATTTTTTTTATTGTGCAATTGCAATGTTTGTCGAAGGAACAGTTGGCCAAATAAAAGTTGGTGCAGGTGCCTACTGTGTACCTACCTACTGTAGGAGAGACCTGGGCTTGTTGCCTATAGGAGACATAGAGAGACTTTTGGGTCATGAAATGAAATGAAATTGTTTATTCTGTAAATAGGATATTGGAATCACTTTTACACGTCATATTAAAAAGTTGTAAAAATAAGCTAGATGAGGTCGGCGTTTCCTATCTGACTACTCTGAGAAGAAAGGCCGAAACAAACTCAGAGGTCACCGTCTGCTGTAAAGTCTAGACATACTCTTCGTCAGGCCATATGAGGACCATGTAGATTAGAGTCTGAAATGGTCTTTTAAGGAAAAAACCACACAGATTTGAGTGGACCTGTCCAGTCAGTGCAAGCATTTGTCATCTGATCACACTCGACGATGCATCTCGGTGCCCGGTTGATGACAATATAGGCTCGCTCCTATTACATGGGACTTAAACATAACTCTGTCTAATCGTTCGGGGAAACAAGGCGTAAAGTTATGCTATGGCAACTTCGGTCCTGCTCACAGAATATTCAACAAACTACCCAATTCCTAACAACAGTTGTCATCGAGCACAGATGTTTATTAGATCTATAATGAACACTTTCTATGCGAAAACGCGGCGCGAAATCGTAAAGAAAGCAAAAGTATGTCGAAGCAGCTGACGTGGCACGAGCTTCATCCGACATAATTGTTAGCGTGGTGATAAAAAAATGCCAAAAAACTTTGATAAAAAGGTACAATTTGGCAAGGAAGTTAAAAAGACAGGAAGAGGCGGCCGTACTGTGGCTAGTTCCGTGGTTTTAATGCGGCGGTATCTTAGTGAGGATGTGACTTTGTCTTTTGGCTGTAGAAATAAAGATTATTTATTTATTTAAATGCCTTAAAACTACCATCCTAATCCAATAGCCAAGGAATACATAAAAAAAGATAAAGAAAGATGAACGTCCCGGCTGTCGTTCGTTGATCATTGACAGTCAATACGGGTCGTCTGTAGTCCGTAAAGGTTTGGTTTCGCTATGAAACCGGTACACGCGGTCACACAATAACGGGTGTCCAAATACAGAGCGTTTTTTGGCACCTTTATGTCAAATACTGGTGAAAATGACAGATTTTCATGACGTACGTTGCGCGTTGTATTATGACGGAACCGCTTTCCCAGGAATCCAAAGTTTTAAGCCGCCTGTACGCGCTAAGGAATTTCAGCGTGTCTGTTGCAGATAGGACCAATTCATCATGTACATGACCAGAATTTTGGCAGATCTAGGTACGATACAATACGTCTATCACCGGTTTAACGGTATCGTGTTACCCAGTAACTGGGTTGTGGAAGTCAGATATTCAGTCGCTCCTAAAATACTGGTATTCAGCTGCATCCGGTTAGACTGGAAGCCCATCCCAAGATAGTTGGGAAAAAGGCAGGCAGATGATGATAAATGTTTTACTGGTTTGCTTAACCGCTTAAGGCAATTGAAGTATTAGTCATGCTGCATATAGGTAAGAAGTAATATTATAATGAAAAATATGGATATCATGGGCGATTTTTTACGCAACTAATAAAACATGTCCATAAGTGATGCGGGACCAGTCTTTGATCATAAGAAGACTTTTCTAATGACTAGTACAATTAATGTAAAGAGTTTTAAATTTTTATTTAATGTCTAACATCATTCAGTTTCCCCTGTCAACTAACGATACAAAAATATAAAGTTCTTCCTTCAGGCTATTGTCCATGAGAATTTATTAGCTAGTGGTAAAAAATATCTTAAAGAATATAATGACGGCGCAGCAAGTGGCGCCATTTAGTTTTGTTACGAAGTTACTGGAGCCACCGAAGAGGTCGGATATGAGATACTGGCTGATTAATGTCACTCTAGCAGAGCGTCGCATTGATGGTTGCGTGATGGCTGTCTTCAGAGATGATTTCAGTGGAGTGGAGCCGCTGTTGTGTATACCGTGCACAGGTGTGAGTAGATACTATGTACTATAGAGCCATTTACCGGGTAATTTGTCTTTAATTGACTTGAATGTGCCCTGGAGGCTGGGAATGTCATGCTCACTCAAATGTCTTGCTGATGGTGGCGCGTGTGTTGGATCATTTAGCTCCCTTCAAAATGGTTGAGCTGAATGGTGCTGATCCATGCGTCATGTTCGTGAACGGGCGCTGTCAGTTGTGACTGGTCATCTCTTAGCTGGCATGGCTTATTTTAATTTTTGATTTGTTTTTATGTTATAATTGCGGACGCTTTTAACGTGCTTTCTACATTGTTCTCACATGTATAATTTCAACATGAATGATGTAACCAATATTTTGTAACAATATTTTGATTTAAAAGAGTGTCCGTGGAGTTTCTTGCCCGTTCTTCTCCATAGGTACCTACTACGCTTTTGAATGGGCAACTAGCTTCATATTTCTGACTGACCGACTCCTTGACAATTCAAAAGTGCCTGTAAATGGTTTAATTGAAGTAAATGCTTTGAGTTTGAGTTTACCACGTTTACGACGAATTTCTCTATTTCGGCGCAATCCTGCACGGGTAGCATGACCGCCATAGAAACGGGGTTTGTCGACGGAAGAATAGAAAAAATTACAGATTGTGATTTTTTATCTGTCAGTTTATCTATTCTTCCGTCGACAAAATCCATTTCTAGGGTGGTCATGCTCCGCGTACTGATGGTATACAAGCTGGTCAACCACTAATACGATGACCACTTTTGGACTCTGGTAAAGTCTATCCTGGGCCGTTGTATATCTACGTATTCAAGACAATTTCTACATTTGTATCTGTATTTTTTATGGTCTACATAATAAAGAGTATTCTATTCTATTCAAGATTTTTTTATTCATTAACGGTATTAGAACAACTGTTATGTTAATAAATAACATTGTTCAAAGCTAATATAATTAAAGCTTACTTATTAATTAAGAAAACAGGCTTTTGTTAAATTGGCATTTGATATGCAAATATAATATTGAAGTCCTTCAGAATTATCATACTTTGTTAAAGTTATGTTTTATTAGGTGATTTTACAGTAATTAACGTCATAAGTCTGTATTATATTATTTTAAGGTCTTTGTCAAGAAAGACGTAAAGAACATAATTATTATGAAGCAAATATGCTTTATAATTTACTTATATGAAAAATATTGATAGTCGTCGTTCCATTTTGTCTTTCTTTATCTTTAAAACATTATTTTTTACATTATATTTTTCATTTATTAAAGAAAAAATAATTGGCTACTTAGATGTACGTATTTTTTATTTTCTTATTCTTATAACATTATAGAATTGCAAGAGAATTGAGAGGTCGAAAATCTGCGTTGTTACTACATTTTGCTTATCCACGTTATGTCTCTCATATAGTAAGGGACGATAGCTTTTTTCTTAATTTGATCAACAATTGTTCAGATCATAATAGCACACACTCCACAGGAGAGGAGAAATTAAAAAAAAACGTGGCTCGTGCTTATGCAACCTTTTTTTCCTTTTCGGGCACAGACTAATGCCATTCGCTTTTTTATTTCTTTGTGTTTTCGTGCAATGCAGTGAAATTAATTTTGGAAGCATGTTTTTATGACAAGACGAATAGTTCGACAGATGCAAAAGTAAAATTTTGGTCTGCCTAGTGCAGAAAAAAGTAAAAATTGAGAGTCTTTTTTTCATAAATGATTTATGTTTTAAATTGGATGATTAGGAATACCTAAGAGAGTATTCATTTGATGGGTTATATAGAGACTAATTAATTGTTAGTAAAACTACGCTAATGTTCTATTACAGTTGGTAAAATTTAAATGCACTGCAAACAATTTACATTTTATAAACTCACGAGACGATAATTAAGAATTAATTATGCTATGTCAGTAGGGAAAAGAGCGGTAATTATTAAAATTATAAAAGTCATTAAATTAAACTGGTTATAATTAAGACATAAATACCTATTTGTAAACCATAATTAAGTAATTATTAATACCGTACTTAACGGTAACTTGATTGTAACTTTATATTGCTTTTTGCCATTGTTTTTGCGGTCAAAAATCAAAATACCAACTGTCAAACACGCTGCAGTTTAAACTATCAGTTTGCTCCCATTTTTAAATATCGATGGTCAAGAGTGTACGAAACAAACAATAAAACACAAAAAAATATTCGATGAAGTGTGCATTATCGTTCAATATAAACAAATACCATTAAAAAATTGAGCATTACGCCGAACAGCGGAAGTTTGGCACATGCCGCGATCAAAAAACGTCAGCATTGCCAACATAAAAAAGCCATAGTCTTATTTAAACTGTTTTTTGTAAACCGCGCGCTTTTTAGCAAGTATTTTTTATCTGTGGGCACAAAATGTTTTTATACTGACCAGATGTTGTATGCAGATGACAAATTTTTTATTTCTTAGTGCGATTTTTAGTGGTTTGTCGGTAGATCGGACTTTTTTGAAGGCAGATGGTTTGCATATTTATATTTTTTTGTTTAATAGGCTAGATGGCTGAAAAAAAAACGCGCGTGCGCTATCAGCTGCTCGTTATGGAATTTGCATAGGTACCTACTTTATAATGTAAATGTAGGTGATGAATAACGAACGTGTAGGCTTTGGACTGAATTATATTGACAAGTCATTTTTATGTTTTATTGTAGCGTAGGTACCTACGCTAAAGTAATTTTATCTATGCCCTGCGCTGACTAGAGTCCGCGCCACCACTGAAGTTCTTTTGACGCGGCTCTAGTGTCTATGTCAATGCATCACATTGCATTAAATAAAGTATTTCCACATTTTTCCGCCGGCTTTCTTTCGTGACGCGCACTCTGCTATGCCTATCGACTCTAATTTGGTTAAACTGTGGTTCGTTTAAGTAAATTTTGAACAATGTGTGGTCTATTTATTCACAAGATCCGTGTAAAAACCACTAGATACAGCTAACATGACATAATCAAATCTCTAACAACAGTGCAACAAATTGCAAGATAAGATCACGATAAAATTATTAGAAAAATCTAAACAAGATGCAGTCGCGTGCCACAAAGTTGTACAAGCACAAACCGCTTAGTTTATCATAATCGTGCAATTATCTTATGAAAACGTTGCACGATGCTTAGCTTTTTGTTGCTAACTTGCCAACCGAGACGAATTTCGCGGAAATTAGACATTAAGGGATCATGCGAGATACTTTTATAATAAAATAAAATATAATTGCCATTCAAAAACAAATAAGTCGTGTGCCTGCCTGCGGCATGGCCGACAATCAAAAGATTCTTGATTTGAATAAATCAATCCCTTATAGAAATGCATCGATATACAGGAGATGTCGGTTTGATGGTGAGTCAAGGGCAGTCGTGGGATTAAGGCTGGATAGATTCGTTACAGTTTATACTGTTTTTCAAAGAAACAATAGTTTTCACTAGCTTTTTTTTAAACAAGTAAGTACTTTTTAAATGCAAAATAGTAAAAGTCACAAGGGATAGAATAAAACAAAAACATGTTGTCCGTTTTTGAAAAATGGCAGTTTCCGCAAATACTCATATGGTCTAATTTCTGCGTAAATCCGATTAGATACCTACTAATATTTAGCACGGAAGATGCTTTAAAGTTGACTCTAGATTGAGTAAGTTGTACCTATTCATTTGAGAAAATTAGTATCAACGTTGTGCACGTTATTAAACAAAACTATTTAAATTCTTGTGTAAAGGTAATCTAGTACATGATATATTAATTAATTCCTGATTATAGTGCTTAATTGCTCTACTTAAACACGCCTCAATTCTCAGTAGGCAGAAGGCCAATACCTATTTGATTGACTATTTTTGAATAAAATGGAACGTTGCATAGAAGAAATTCTCGCATTTTTTTTCTTCCATAAGTCTTCAATCTTATGCGTCTCGAAGAGTAAATAATCCTGAAGTGTTACACCCTGTATCCGAGCACTTTTTCCTAACGTTTAGAGGTCGCTTTTTGAAAGATTTTTTCTCCATTTCGATGCCAATTATGCACATTTTTGCCGACGCGGTTCGTTTGGCGGACGATCGTTCGCCCTCTCATACTTGCCTCAACGGAATCCTTCAAATAAAAATCGGGTAGGACCCTTTTTGTGATGGTTTTTGTCCGTATATTGATGAGTCTTCCAGATTTTGAAGGAATTCCTGAGAGGGCGTCGAGGACAGACGCTATTGTGTCGTGGAACCTGATTTCTGTAAGTTCTGGAGTCCTGTAACATACGTATAAGTATAAGGATAGGTGTCCATAGTGCCAATGTGGGGTTTTTGAAGTTAGAATGTGAGGCTTTTGTGGATAAAGTTTTATTTAACTCAGTAAATACCTAAGGGCAGTTTTCGAACGAAAATTATCGCAAAATTAATGTGACAAATTGTCAAGCGCGGCGATTGGTTGAATGATTTATCAACCGCCAATCGCACGCGCTTGGCATTTTGTCACATTAATTTAGCGACAACTTTCGTTCAAAAAACTGGCCTTATGTCTTTATTCCACCAATTAAGAAAGACGATGTTGCAAAGTGGCGATTATGGTATGAAGGTCATGACCTTTATACCATAATCGCCACTTTGCAACACCGTCTTTCATGGATGGTTCAGGAAGACGTTTTTTTTCATGTTTCATGTTCAACAACGTATAAAAGGAGCTCGTGAGATAGATCGTTGTGATGCAAATCTGCTTGTTTAGAATTGCCGATAATGAACAAGTCGTTTTAGGCGATTTCTTGTTGTTCATGTCACATCATACCTACGTTATTGTTAATATCGTGCCTGATTTTTTTTATGGTAGCACTATTAACTACAGATTACGCATAAATACTACTAAATCATACCAAATTTTCAAAAGTATCCACCGGATTGTTTTTCGAGTTCTAAGATGGCTCCTCCATTCAGGCGTCTAAATTGAGGAGCCGTCTAAATTGGGCCTACAAAATCGGCTAACTTACTACTAAATATGGGTAGTAACCGCTTTTAAATATGAGACTTGGCTCCTCAATCCATACGCTCACCTTATTTTTAGACGAGAAATACTAATAATACCTTCTAATCCACTAGCCTGCCTATATAAACTAGATCATTTAAGGACGTGTTGACAGTCAGACCAATTTCCAGTAGCACTCACACACATTTGAGCTCCAATAAATTCCCCATTACTACCCATTAATTTACTGTTTTGCATAGAACGTGCTCAGTATTGCCAACGTTAAAAAAACTCCACTTAAAGAGTACATAGGCAAAAAACTTCGCAGTTTCGTTGCACAGGTATGCACGCAGTAATCCTATGTGACAATGCCAGTCCACCTGTCAAAACAAGACTTGCCAGTACAGGTGGACTCACACCTGACAGGGGATGAAGTCAGGGGGGCACGGGGGTGACCAGGTGACCAATACTATATTGAAATAATCCATTAATGGACCATGTACGCGGGATGATCTATCATTTATAAGTCCTTATACATTTGTGCTCATTTCTTTAAATAGAATTTTCTCAGGTGACCTAGTGGGAAAATGGGATAGTGGGTATTAGGTCGAAGTATTGCCACGTAATAAATGAGGTGTTATTTTATTCATGTTTTAGTTTTTTGCTCCTTGATATCGGTGTTAAGGCTATGTATGGCGGAGTTGAATTTAAATTGAGGAGTATATATTTACGGGTGATAAGGACTACTGCTTATCATACAACAAAAACGCTTATTATTTGACTTTGACTTCGTTATGAATAGTCCTCGTCATTGATATGTGAACATATGTAGTTTTTCTGTCATACATTATATGGGCTCTATTGAACTGGTATACACGGCTACACATCAAGCTATACATTTCCAGTATAAGCTGACCTCGCATTGTACGGAAATCCTATACAATGCGAGATCAGCATAAACTGGAAATGTATAGATTGATGTGTAGCCGCGTGTACAATTCTTTTACCTTAGAAATATTAAGTCCATTTTTTAAGTCATGTCGAGTTGAAAAGAAATTAAGGAAATTCATTACAAATCAATCTGCCTTGCCATGTCCCAACTATGTTGGAGTCGGGCAGTGGATATATAAGTAGACTTTTATATAGACATAAATCACATATCATGGCACACACATAGTTGTAAAAACATTATTTTTCTTTTTTTTTTTTGTTATTTGTATTTTGTGTTTCACGGACTGTGTCCAAATAAACGATAGTGGTGCCAATTATCTTATACACCGAACTAAACTAACTAAACTATCACTAAAAGTCCTTACTTTTTACTATGAGAATCTTAGAGCTATTCTGCCAAAAAAAATCTCTAAATTTGAAAATTATTTTGACACAACTGAAATCGAATTTGACAATCGCGACTCCGCTTGGTACCTACTTGTTTGCCTACCACGTGATTTTTTTTTATCCGGAGAGGTGCGCAATGTGGCCGTCTCGGCGTATTTTTACATGGAATTTTTCACTTTATTGAAGAAAACAAAAAAAAAATTACCAACATGTTGAGTATAGTAAAATAGTCAGAGTTAGTTAGAGGATTTTAGATAAAGAACAAAAATTTTGGTTAAACCGTCAAATTCAGAATAGCATTTTCACTAAATTAAAACTCAGTGCTATCTTAGTGCTGTCAAACTAAATTATAGTTAAGTTGTGTCACTTTAGTCTATTTTCAGAATGGGAAATCGTCGTTTGACAGGAATAAACTAAATAGTGATTTTTAGTTTAGTTTAGAGAATTTGTGATAAGAGAATCGGCACCATTCTCTCTCTCTCTCACTTAAGTATTTAATCTGTATTTAACAGACACTTCCCACTTTTGGTGATAACATTTTAGAGGCACCTGTTCGCCTATATTTATAGACATAAGAGGCATAAGACCTGAAGGGACAGATGTTTGGCGCGAGCTAAATGTAAATATTTTAGATAATAATTTTAACTGCCTACGAATATTATTACCTATATTACGGTTATTTTGGTTAAACTTAAGTAATTATAGCGTGTATGTAAAAATACATCGTACATTATAGATAGTATGGATTTTTATTTTCGGCAAAAATTTTAGGTACTATAGCTGATGTCCACGACTTCGTCTACGACTCAGGATGAAAAGTAGCCTAGATATGTCCTTCTCCAACACGCGTAGCATGACCACCGTAGAAACGGGTTTTGTCGACGGAAGAATAGACAAAACGACAGGTCGTGATTTTATCTGTCATTTTGCCTATTTTTCCGTCGACAATACCAGTTTCTACGCTGGTCATGGTCTATCTAGCAAAACATGTTTGTATTTTTCAAAGTTACCTCTAGAAGTTTTCTCCAGAATCTCAGAGCGGAAATGCTCACTCATAAAATTATTTCCCATTTAGCCATTTTCTCATTTAGAAAAGAAAGCAAAAACCACAAAACGCGATACCTACTTGAAATACCTAAATATTTTTCCATAACATCATCAGTATATAAATATCCCAATTTATTTGAGGTTGGTGCAACATATCTTTTTCATCATCTTTCACACAGTGCATCCAAAAAATATCGTCCCATAACACTAAAAGCTCTAATTTCTAAAATCGAATTACCTCAGCTGTACTTAGTACAAGTTTAAACTAAAAAAACAATAATGATTCGCATTTGTTAAAAGGGTTAAGAACAAAACAAATAATTTACCGTCAATGTTGTGAGTACTTGTGGGCATATGTCACAATCCTTTTTGCAAACACATTTGATCGGATTGTTACAACCGTTGCAAATCAAATAAAAACAATGTAACGGAACTTATGTAAAAAGAGGGATGGATGCTGAAAATTGCATAGCATCTACGAAATATAAAGCTATGACAAAAATAAATACGAAATAGAGTTTTATTACCCGACTGCCCCGGGAGGGTAATGTTTTTGTATGTAATGTATGTATGTGTATCCATTTCTTTGGCATGCTCTGTAACCCAAACCGATGGATTTTAACATTTTAATGAGATGTCGTTAGATTCATCTTAATTGTGGGAGTTCGGCTAATTAGGAAAATGCTCGTGCAGCAAAAAATGGTGATGATGAACAATAAGTTATAGAAAAATATGTACCTACCAGTCAAAGTTTTGATTTTGACTTTTACTTTGACTATGTCACGATAGTACTACACATATGGTACTATAACACGATCAATAAGGGCCGGCGCACATCTGGAGAGTAGCAGCGCAGCGCATTTGTCACTGCCAAACAAATATCAACCCTGCAGCAGTTGAAATAAAGTCGAAAATAAATAAACTTCCATTATCTCGAGAGCGCGTCTAAGCGGAATGAGGCGCGCGTCTCAGGTTATTTATTCTCAACTTTATTTTTAGGCGTGCAACGTTAATATTTTTTTGGCAGTGACAAATGCGCTGCGCTGCGCATCGCCAGATGTGCGCCGGTCCTAAATAGCAGTCTGGCTAACATTATAGTCTTATTTAACCACTAGGTCTAGTTAGGAGCCCTGTCTATAATGGACCAATTGAGCCCAGAGAGCTTTAGATTACTCTAATGCGTTACTTCCTCCTTATATGGTGCACTTATAATCTAACCGTTTTAAACACGATTTAACTTAATCTATAACAAACCTACTACTTAGGGTTATCCTAAGGGTGCGTTTCCACTGAAGCGGAGACGAGCAGTGCTGAGCGGGGACTTGCAGGCATCGATCAATCACAATGGTTGAAATCCTCATCGCGTCTCTCGCCTCGTCTGTGATTGAAAGATTCCTGCATGTCCCCTCGCACAGCTCCGCTTAGGTCCGCTCAGGTCCGCTCAGCTCCGCTCAGCTCAGCTCATTTCCGCTTCTGTGGAAACGCACCCTATGGGGGTTTTGCAATATAAATAATGGAGCTCTATTTTATGTAAAAGAATGTCAATAAGATCTTCATCTTCCTCGTTTTCGAGTAATCTTCCACCTGGCTGTAAAACTTGCCATTACTACCAATTTTATAAGAATAAAATTATGGAAACTGCCAAGTGTAGTTTATTTTTTATCATCTGATAGCTTGTCTACGTTTAATAATATATTTACGAAAGGTGTTCGCTGAAATATTAATTGGATTTTTTTAATGATTCAATTCGAGGATAGGGAATTTAATAAAAAAGTTGTAAAACCCTTTTATTACATCACAGCATGTGTTGAGAGCAGAATGGGACCATAAGTGACGTCTACAATAAACTCGTGCCATTTTTTTTACACGGAAGACGATAGGCGAAAGCAAACATTTGACAGCCACAAAAGACTGGCACACTCCACTCAAGATCGAGTTTCTTGAAAAAAAAGTTTAAAAAAAAGATAGCACATGCCGAAATCTGATTACACCAACATTTGATCAAAGGGTTGCCGTTTTTGCCAAACATTTTTGATCGCAAAAACTATCGGAACGTAGGTACCTTTTGCACCCGCTTGTTTTTTGTGGAAAAAAATGCAAAATCGATTTCGGCAGATGTCCACAAATAGAAAGGGTTTGATAGATTTTTTTTAACAAAAAAATAGCGGACGCATCGACTGTAGACAATGGATGGCCCGTTATGGATCGACTGTCAAATTTCGCCATTATTAAAGCTAAAGAGTTATTTTGTTGCATCATTAAATTGATGTGTTAAATAGCTGTTTTCTGTTCCATATTGGGTAATTATTTTTTTATTTAAAACGGAAGAGGATTCTTGGTTATTTTTTTTTCCATACCTTTCAGTAAGCGTTTAGCGTCGATTTAAATTATGTGGTCCAGATGGGATCGATTTTATTAATCAATGGACGGGAAAAATAAGGGTGATGATGATCTAGGAAATTTTCTGAAGCAGTGAGTCATAGGTATAACAATTGAGGACGAATTTATTCACATAGTAAATAACAGAAAACTAAATGGGATTATTCAAAGTGTTAGCCGCTCCAGAGACTTACCTAAATTCACAAATGCACTAAAGAAAATTAGTCTTATGAGTCGTGATTTGAAATAAGAAGCATAACACTGTAGTAATTGACTCTGAAGCAAACAGCCCTATTATCGAGTTTAAGAAGAAAATATCCACCTCACCACAAAAACTGATCAAAACCTTCGTACGTTTGATCGGCAATCCAGACCAAAAATTTAAGACCTCTCTATAAAAAAAGTGACAATTTTGGACTTTATTTTTTGAGCCATAAGGTTCGTAGTAGACCAGAAAAGTTCGCAGAGAGGTCAGGATGTTTGGTAATTCTTTACTATGGAACGCGACGTAAATTCTATCTTGAGGGTTACCTTGTATGGAGTTGAAAGGGAAAGCCCTCGGCTCGAAATAAACGTATCGGTATTTTTGCCTCTGAAAAAAAACGTTGCGTCTATGGATTGTGTTTTGTATTTGGAATCTCTGTCATGGTAAAATTGCAGGAATTTTCCGACGTTGCGTCAAGATTTTCCTGCGGAATTTAAAATAAAACATTTGGAGAGAAAAATAAGCGGAAGATGTTAGAACATTCCGACAATCTTAGTCATCAAAGGGCGTCCAAAGTTTCAACCCATCCAGAAAATACCTAATAAATCACAAGCTAACCATATAAAAATTCAGAATAAAATCGTCAATATACATTTCAAATCCCTATTGTATTTTAAGCGGTTCGTTTCAAAATAAAGGTATGTATCGGTGAGGCCTGCTGTCGCCATGTCGTGCGTTCAAAAATGCATTGGCAGGATGTGTGGAATCTTTGCCTTACCCTTATATAGAGGAAGCTTAGACTAACAAGGCCGGGACCGAACGATGTGCAAAATCGATTAAAGGCATTCGAATTAATCGGTTAATTCGAATGGTTGCAGTTGGCTGGTTAGAATTATTTGAATTTAGAACATAATCAAGTTAATTGTCAATAATAGTGAATTGGTTTCGGTGTTTGTAATCGTGTTTATAGCTATTGACTTTACCAAAGAGTTACATTTTGCCGACATATTTGAAAATAAAATAAAGTTGCATATTCGTACTCGTTGCATAGAAGTAGGAATAGCATTCTATCTTAAAATTAGACTACCTACCTACCATCACACATTGTGAGAGAGTTATAGTACCTACAATGAGGGACATTTTATTAAAGTTACCGAAAAATTACTGATTCGTTTTCAATTCCCTCAAGAACAAGTATCAAGTATCTTTTATGAACTTAACATTTAATCAACTCCATTTTACAATACTTAATTTATATTAGTTGTTATTGTTATAAGGGCGTTACTTTTGGTTTTACGACGTAAAGCAGTGATTGCAAAATGGCTTCATACGTTTACAAAGTACCTATATCGAGTTTAGCATTGGCTTGTCTTGATTTAAATTCGCGTTTCCTAGTACATTCGGCGACAAACTACTTTTGATAAATCTTTTTTTTTTAAATAATGCTGTAAATGAGCTTTTAAATATTGGTATCTTAACCACGAATATTATTAAAATAATAGACTGTGATATACTAAGTACGGCCAAGCAAAGTTATCATTGATTTTTATTGTAGGATGGTGAAAACATATACCGGGAGACGGTGAAATTGAATTCATGGGCATCCTCGTAAGGGGTCATTGTAATCATCATTATGAATAATTTTCACTTTGGGACAAAAAATGCAATCGTGAAGAATAAATCAGCTGTTCCCTACATTTTGACGAGCTATGCGGGCATAAATGATAACAGCAGATATTTTTTTGCATTACTGAAATCGTTGACGGAAAATATCGTGATAAATCTGGACTTATAGTTAATATACCTAAGTCTGAAATCGCCAACCCGTCCCGAACAAGAGTGGTGATCAATGCTCGTGCCTTTTCTGTATGAGAAGAGACCTTTGCCCTGTAGTGGGACAATAATAGGCTGGTATTATCATTATTAGTATGCATGGGTCACAATACAGTTCCTTGGGGTACACCAAGTGGTATTGTCGGGTTTTGCACAAAATCTTCATCTTATTTTATTGCTAGAGTCTTGTAGCAATTGATATTGTATGGTTTTAGAAAAAGTAAACAATGTAGACTAGTGGGATTAGCATTAGCTCCGTCTTACTTGCTGGTTTATGAATACCTTAATCAAATGCCTTGCTAAAGGTAATTGTCTAATTGTATTTGTCTTTATATTGACTTGATAACATGTTTTTGTTGTAAAATGAGCCTTATCATGTGTTTAAACTAATTACAAAGTAAAATGAGCACAATGAAAAGTAAAAACAGAAAAGCGAAGAAAATTGTGTAAAGACACTTTTGAAAGAATATTGTTAAGTAGGTAATTCTTATTGATTGACCCAAAACTCCACTTTCAATGGCTGACGTAACGTTTAAACTGGCATTTTGCTTAATTTTTAATTATTATCTTTTAAATTTTGCTATTATGAAATGGATTCTTGGTATGGTCAATGTTTTTGATTTTATTGAAGAAGCGAATTCAGGGCATACTAAGTATGTTTTGTTTTTTTTTCAATTTTTTGTTTTTTTTTTAGCTTGTGGTAAGTCTCATTCAAAGTCATTTTATAATAAAATTATAAAGCAATGTTAAGAGGCACGTTTAAGTTGTTATCTTATGTGCTATGTAGTGTAAAGTTGAACAGCCTGTAATCGGTAGTAACAGCGAATTAATCGAAAAAAAAACTATTTAAAATCGGTTCACTGACTTGTTACAATGCGTTGTTACTACTCGTTTGTTCCTTTTTGTTTTCAGATAATATATAGTCTGAAATAACGTTTCTTATACTAAAGAAGTTTATGTAATTATAACTATTTTACCATCTCTGTAGAAATCTGGAATATTCACCGTTTTCTAATTGTTAAAAATGAACAAAACGCAAAATTCACAAGGGATAATTTGGCTAAGTATGCTAAAAAACTGAAATTCTTTGTACGCATAAAAACCATTCGCTTGAACGTGAAATCAGAGATATAATATAAATAAATAAATCTTTATTTCAGACCAAAGATCCATAACCTACGAGTAAAACTTACTACCTAAAAACACATTTATAATAACTATATTACAGTTCTGGAATTGTTTCATAAAGGTTTAAATTAAAGAATTTAAATTAAAATAAAAAATTAAAGAAACGACTATTTATGTTGTTTATTTAATGTATACATCATCATCATCATCATCTGCCTAGCCTTTTCCCAACCAAGTTGGGGTCGGCTTCCAGTCTAACCGGATACAGCTGAATACCCGTATTTTACATGGAGCGAGTGCCTATCTGACTTCCACAACCCAGTAACTGGGTATTACGATGTTGTTCAATGTATACAACGTTTGTCAATTCCTAACGTTCGTGCTGTAATGAAAACAACTTATACCTTGACTTATCAAGTTGAACCAAAGCGAACTTCCGTCAATTGTGTTCCAGATAGCAATGTTGAATTTCCTCTAGACTCTAGATTACCCATGATAACTGTTTTTTTTAAACATACTCCACTAAACTTCTACAAGTATTGGAGACAATACAGACAGACATTAACAATATAATGAAGCTGAAGAGTTCGTTTTTTTTGGAGTATGAACTAAACTCCGGATTTGAAAAAAAATATTTTTGTTTTTGGTAGCCTAATTCTTGAGGTAAGTTATTTAAGCTATTTTCGACCCTTAGGACCCGAATAAAAAGAAAAAAGGTCAGCGAAAAGCAAAGTAATAGTGCGGGCGAGTGATGCCATCTGTTGTTCTAGTATTGGGTCCCCACCTATGAAATAATACCTAATATATCGTGTAGCTTACGATTTCCACACGAACGAAGTGGCGTGCCGAAGCTAGTAGCAAATACATATGTTTTGCACAAAAGTATGCTAGAAGCTTGCATGCCTATATGCTATAACCGGCGTGCGTGTATGATATGAACGTAAACAAAGCAGAAGGCGAAGGATTGTAGCAGGTGGCGTTCTGTCATTTCTGCCTATCCCATGGGAAGAAGGCGTATGTATATACCTTCTGTTTAGTGAAACACAAAAGCATGCAAGTTACTCGCATACTTTAGTGCAAGCTACTGGCATGTGTACTACTTGCTTTAAAGGTGTGCATAACTATAGTGATCGCAATACATGGTCCATCTTTGTTCGTTTTATGACTTCGTATCATATCATTAATAGCTTTAATTAATAGGACTTCGTTAATATAATAATTGTATTTTTTTTAATTACCGAACCGCTGCTGTGTTCGAGATTACTATGAAATAAGGTTATGGATACATTTCGTCGCAAGTAGCTGACGCTGTGTTAACTGCTTCGCAAATGTCACGGCCGACTTTATCACCGTATTATGAATATTACGATTACCTACTGAATGTTTATTCATTACCCTGTTCGAGCTATTATTTAAAAGTTGATGTGTAATTTATGGTTTGAGGTGTCGAGTGTGTGCTTGTGTTGGATCTAAATTTTTGGGACGACGGATTTTTGGGAGTTGATTTTTAATACTAATTTGTAATTTTGGGTCAAAGTTACACAGTTACAGTTGACAATTTTAGAACTATTTCTGTTAGGAGCCGTTAGAACTCATATCATTTTCTTGTTTTGTTCTATTCTTGAACCATTAGAACTCTTATTTCTAATTAATGTTCCTCTAGCAATTATTAGCAAACACTTCATTCAGGGAATCGCTCTCATTACCACAATCGATTATATATGCAAATGTTGTACCTGCTATACTCTTAATAACACTAAGGCATCATAAGACACAATATTCGAACATTAATTTGTACAGGTGATCTAGTATCCGGCTACTTTTAGTGGTAACAACTTTGCCACTACAGATAAACACGCGAAACGCAACCTTATAGTAACGAAAGATGGGTGAAGTCATGTGTATATAGATGTGTGAATTGCAAGCATGTGGCTAGTAGTTCTGCAATTATAGAGGAACATATGCTTTGAGGCACGTGCCACTGGCAGAACAGGAATGGCCATCAGGGGAGCCATTTTTTTATTCCAAAAAGTTTGCTTGTTTCGTCTTGAAGTTTTTTAGCGTTGACAAAGAAATAATAATACAGAGTTAAGTATTATTATAGTTTTCATGGTGTTTTTGCATACATATTTTGACGGAAGAAGGAACATATATAATATTTTTGTGTTCTATGAAGATTTAGTGTCACTGTCAATTATTATCCTGAAAAATCTCTGCCCGGTATAAAAATATTCTAAAATAAATGCGCAAGTCTTTCTTTAGTGTTTTATATTAGTTTTGTCATAGTTTGCATAATCAGCCTATTATGTTCCCACTGCTGGGACACAGCCCTCCTCCCTGTGAGAGGGAGTGGACTGTAATCCACTACGCGGGGCCACTGCGGGTTGGTAGATGTCACATGTCTTCGAATTTTTTGTTCTAGGATATGTCGGTTTCCTCACGATGTTTTCCTTCACCGTTTGTCATAGTTAATAATCTAATTAACATAGTACTTATTAAGTTATCTTTTATCTAACTGTAATAATGAATCTAACTACGTATTAAAAATAAAATTAAGTTTTACTTTGATAAAAAATAATGAGAAATGTAATGAAAATAGTCTTTTAAATTAACTTTTGTTTCGATAAAAAGTGTAACATTTTTAGTTGCAATTGATACGTAAATGCATTAAATATGATCATTCAATCATAGTTACATCTATAGAAGTTAAATTAGAAAAATAAAACACCACTTAGGTACCATACTAATTTACTTATTGCATCTATACTACCCATCATCATCTGCCTAGCCTTTTCCCAACTATGTTGAGGTCGGCTTCCAGTCTAACCGGATGCAGCTGAATACCAGTATTTTACATGGACCGACTGCCTATCGGACCTCCACAACCCAGCAACTGGGTAATACGATACCCCTTGGTAAGACTGGTTGTCAGACTATACTACCCAATATAAAAAAAAATTTACTCGTCCATCTCATTCGCCCATTTGTCACCGTATGTAAAATTTCTACATTTAAATCTGTAATTTGTATGGTGTACTTTATAATCATCTTCCTAGCCTTTTCCCAACTATGTTGGGGTCGGCTTCCACTCTTATCGGATGCAGCTGAAATACCAGCGTATAGTATACATAATAAAGACTATTATATTCTATTCTTATCCTGCCCATATCCTAATTTATTTAGGATCTCCGCAGCATGTGTGCTTCTTCCAGACATCTCTATTAGTCTTTATCAGTATTCACTAGGTATCAGTATTCCCACCTAAACATTTGTCACTCAATCCATCTATCCTTTCTTTAATTTTCTCTTCTGCAATTCGTGTGATAATGGGATCATTGGCAAAAATTATGAATGACTACTACCCACTGACCACCACACTTTCATCCCCTATTTAACCCCAATAGGGGATGAATTTTCAAAAACCCTTCCTTTTTTATTGCTCAACTTCGATAATATACCTATGTGTGAGGAACTCATGTGCAATTTATTGCTTCTAGGGCTAGTGGTTTAGGCTGTTCATTTTCTGGCAGGAAATTTAAGATTACCAAAACGCGGACAGGCAAAAAAAAAATTTTGCAAACTTCTCCATACATTTTTGTACTCTCCACTCCCTAGTTTTTTTTCAAAATCAGTCTGCAAAATGCACAGTGCCGTCACCTGTGTCCTACACCTGTAATTCCAAGTTTTATTTGAATTCCTAATCACGAGTACGTATTTAATAAGAACTAATCGATTGCCATTAGATATTGTAAGTCTGTTAGTAGTGAAATTGTTAACGTTTTTTTGTATTGACACCTTGCTCATTTTTATTGTGTTTATGGTGATTTTATGGGTGTTTGACATGGTATCTGATGTTGGCCAAGCTTTGAGTTCATTGCTGATTATTTTTGTACTAGGATTAAGGTTTGCGATGTGAATGAAGCGATGGAATACAATGTATGGCTAATATTGGTCGTTGAGTACAGAAGTCAAGACAATAGCGGTTATTATGTTATTATACGCTTTTAATTTTAATAAATGAATGCTATTGTGCGGTTGCGTAAATAAATAGCAAAACTATATAGTTTTATTCGTACAAAAATGTATGTTCAAAATAATACCAAGTGAAAATTGAAGTACAAATAAAATAAATGAAAAACAAGTTTATTATCTTTTTCTATTCACCAACATTCAGCTTCATATTACACTAAACATGACATAACAAATAAAGATAGCCACTAATAGCAATAGCCATTACGGTGACATAAGAGAATGTTATCGTTTTTCCTAATACGCCACGTGGTTGCGTTACGGACACCTTCTACGCTTTCGTGTGATCCTGGTACTCCGATCTGCTGTTAAGACGACTTAATCCGGGTTAAAAGGTTTAGGATTTAAACTAATAACGGTTAAGGTAACTTTTTGTTCATTTGTCATTAGAATTTAACCGGTGAATAAGGCAGTAGTACGTGTTTGTGAGAAGTTTTGTCATCACATCAACAAAACAAAACATATTCTGAAGTTTGCTAGTTTCAAAATTCTGCAGTCATCAGAAAGATTAATTCAGAGAATAAGAGCGTTTACGCTGAAAGTTGGCAACGTCGCAAATAACTGTCAAATATTTACCTGTTTTGATTAATTTGGCAATATTACTGAATGGAAATATGAAATATGGCTAGACAACTGTCTAAAATACTATGGTAATTTCCTATGGCTCTTCTCTATAGGAAATTACCAATTGGAACCGTGTAGGTGCACGGTTCTGACGGATTCTGACGTTTCATAAGTGCCCATGTAGGTTTATGGGAAATAATAGGTCTTTACCAATGAAATTGCCGTTCTGCAGTACTGGCCATTTCAAATCAAAATAATTTTTGTTTGGCTAAGAATTCTAATTTCAAATTAATTTTATTTTAAAAACATGGAATTCTTTTTTCAAAAGAAGTCATTTGTTTAATGATTAGTGTTACATTTTCATCGCATTTCAATCTTTTTCGTCATCATGGATACGTTAAAAATTCGAGTAATTATGGAATATGAGTACCGTCGTGGCAGCAACGCGGCACAAGCGGCACGCAACATCAACGACGTTTACGGAGCTAACACTACAAACCAACGTACCACCTGTTATTGGTTTGCTCGCTTCCGTTCTGGAAATTTCGACCTGAAAAATGAACCTCGCGGTCGTCCGAAGACTTTGGTCGACAATTACTAATTAAAGGCGATTGTGGAAGCTGAAGATACACAATCTACCGCTGAATTAGCAGCAGCTTTCGACGTTAGCGTCAAAACAATATTGGTCCATTTGCGTCAAATTGGCAAGGTAAAAAAGCTTGACAAATGGGTGCCCCACGAACTCAATGATCGCCAGCGCGAAGTACGCGTCGAGGCGTGCCTTGCACTGCTCAACAGACACACAAATGAAGGAATTTTGAACCACATTGTTACCTGCGATGAAAAATGGATTCTGTTTGATAACCGCAAGCGCTCAGCAAGTTGGTTGGATCCTGGTTCAGTACCTAAACAATGCTCTAAACGAAAACTTACCCCTAGAAAAGTGAATGGTCACTGTTTGGTGGTCTAGCGCCGGTGTGATTCATCACAGCTTCTTACCAAACGGGGTGAGCATTACTGCAGATGTGTACTGTGAAGAACTGAACACAATGATGGAGAAGCTGGCACATCTCCAACCAGCATTGGTCAATCGCTCGTCTCCGCTGCTCCTGCACGACAACGCGCGACCTCATACTGCACAGCAGACGGTCTCCATGTTGCAAGAACTGGGGTTGGAAGCTCTCCGTCATCCGCCCTACTCACCAGACCTTGCGCCTACAGACTACTACTTTTTCCAGAATTTGGATAACTTCTTGGCGGAAAAAAAATTCAATACCCGAGAGGCAGTACAAAATGCCTTTGAAGAATTTGTTGCCTCCCGTCCAGCTGATTTCTTTAAGAAAGGCATCAATAAACTGCCACTGCGTTGGCAAAGATGCATTAATTGCATGGGTGATTACTTCGATTAATACAAATAAAAAATACATGAAAAAAATTCGTTTAAATTTTTTCATACAAAACGGCAATTTCATAGGTAAAGACCTAATATATATATTTTTTGATAATGTTCCAATAACTAATTATTTATATAATTTTAAAAGCTTACAGAGTTAAGATAATAATAATAATATGTACAAGTATACTTATATAAAAAGGGGGGGAAACAATCATAGTGCAAATATTTTGATTGATGATTGATACGTTTTCTAAATTATCGTCATTATTAAGACCAATAAAATAAGTAGATATTCTTATTTTGCGTCAATTAAGTGCTTATATTTTTAAGTGACAGCTAAAAATAAATGCTTATCACCTTATTACATACTTAGAGGTAACCCTTGTTAAAATTCTTAAAAAAACCTAAGTAACTAATCATACCTACTTAGCCGTATTTTTTCCTGCATGTTCCTGCCCCTAACCTAATAAATTATTTAAAAAATACCGTTTCAAGTTCGAGTCGGACTCGAACACGAGAAAAGAGGGGTTCCGTACCTCTGTACAATATTTGCGAAGTATTGTACGGAGCTACGGAACCCCTCATTTTCTTTCGTTCGTTTGAAAATACTTAACAAAGAATACTTTTCACCTCATGTAAATCAAGCAAATAAATGATTTGATTGATTGATATTACGGTTCATGAGATACAGCCCGCTGACAGACAGACGGACGGACGGATAGAGGAGGCTTATTAATAAGGTTCCGTTTGGCATCCTTCGGGTACAGAACCCTATTAATAATTGACGTCCTATTAAAATTTAAACATAATGTAAATACTTACATTACTTAGGCATTTGCAGCTTGTATGTTACTGTTGATAGTTATGGCCTGGATCTAGATACGGTCTAGATAACCTAGGCATTATATTCAGATACACCTGGGCTTGATAAAGGTATTCAATTCAAAATGGGCGTGTTTTGTCTTGCCTTGTTTTTTTGAACGTGTGTGCACTGTCATTTTATGGCCACCTAACGGGCACTGTCATTTTCGGGGTGCAAGTTTTGGCTATTTATTTTAAAATTAATTAACTGCCTACGAGTTCGTTCGCGTGGACGTCATAAGATACACAATATCCTAATCCTAGGTATCCTAACTAATATTATAAATGCAAGTTAGTTTATTTGTGCCGCTTTTACGCTAAAACGGCTGAACGGATTTGGATGAAATTTCGCACAGGGGTAGACCATGACATAGGATATATCCCGATATTCCCACGGGATCGAGACTTGCGCAGGTGAAACCGTGGGGCGCAGCTAGTAACAATATTGGGCGATACAAATGCAAAAAAAAACAAATCCGAGTGGTGGTTCCAG
Source organism: Lithophane semibrunnea (assembly GCA_947363905.1). NCBI lineage: Eukaryota > Metazoa > Arthropoda > Insecta > Lepidoptera > Noctuidae > Lithophane > Lithophane semibrunnea. The sequence goes on along the minus strand of OX376209.1, from coordinate 10,378,062 downwards.
AGACAAGCGCGTTCAAACAAACAAACACTTCAGCTTTACTATATTAGTTTAGATTACGTTAGAAATGTTGGATGTGACGATGATATGACGTCTATGGATGGAGAATACGTAGAGTCTACGCTTAGAGGCTTACGATTGTCGGGAGTTTAGTGGTATTAGAATTTGTGTGGGTTATGTACCTGCCTACCACAACGAAAAAGTGAAAAATAAAATCGTTTTAAAAAAAAAAAAAATAAAGCAACGTCGAACTTGAAGTCGGTTATGTTTTATTTTTGTAAAAAGTTTTTAATACCTACCATTTTTTTTCAATACTGAAATAGGTGAACAACCATTTTAGCATTAAACTCTATTATTTTATTCTATCTTTTTATTACTACCGAATGCATTCAATAAATCATTTTTAACAGACACGCACGATCTTTTTAATTTTTCGCGTTAACCGTAGACAAGATGTTTATCTGCGCGGGATGCGTTTAAAAACTTTATGATAAACGATTCACGCGTAGCAGATGATACTTTTTGGTAAAAAAAATTGGTTTACGAACGAAACGTGATGTTCGAAATTTAAAAAACATTTGTTTTTTTTTCAATTGAATTTTGGTGTTTTGAGTGTGCTAATATAAAATTGTGTTTTTTTTAGGTATATAAGTCAGCTTGATTGTGACATAAGCTTTCACATAAGCTTTATACATAATTCCAGTCCAGCACCGGCAGGATGATAACAATGGGGTTCTTACAACTTAGCTTCAGTCATTTAATACGTAGGTATGCCCAAAAAAAATCTAAACATATTGGAAGGATAAAATTAATTCTGAAAAAGCAACCAAATGCATCTAATTTCAGAAAACAGTTCTTTTCTCGCAGTTGTAACACAGCTGGTTTGTTAAATATTTACTTAACGGTTTGTGCTAATCGATGTTACCTTACATCGTCAACTAAATTTTTTTATGTAACATACAATGCAGTGTTTGGCCTCTGAAAAAATTTTCTTCGTTACAAAATTGGCTCTTGTATCAACTATCGTAGGTACTCTTATCGATCTGTAAATATTGAACAATATTGCATATGTCGTTAATGTGTTGTAGTGGGTTACTTCATAATTTTGCTTGTAAACAATTTTCCAAAATAAGGTTGAAATTGTTAAACTGTGCATATAGCCAGTTTTTTTTTTGGTTAGTACTTTTCCGGTTGCTTGAAATCTTTGTTCAAAATAACCAAAGAATTAAATCGTTGGATTTGCCCCAATGATATTATATTAACAGATATGTTATACACTCACAAAACAACAGAAAAAAGTGTTCCGTGCAGCAGCGGCTGCACACATACCCACATTTAATTTATTTTACATTTCACTACAAGTAAAAATGATAGAAAAGAGATGGCTTGATAAAAACAACAAGAAAAAAAGAGACAGCTATTGTTGTCAGTCGCGCGTGAATGTAAACAAACATTATTCTGGCCACCAATCACCGAAAGTTGGCATCACAGACTAACAAATTTAACGAGACAGAAGGTAAAAACCACGCGTACTAAATTTGTGCACGCGGTTTGTACCTACAACATTTGATCTCTACTGTTTCATTTGGCTCCTACTAAAAATCGGCCACCGATTATCAGCTGTGGGCTGGCAGCCTAAATGTGGTGATAAAAAATAGAAATAGCTTTTTTTTTTTTAAACATGTACATTATTTGTTGTTTTTTTACTTTAGTATTCTCCGTGATACATTACGGTAATCGTAAGCTATCTATATTTTCTTTTCCTGCACATGACATGTTTAATTTCTATTTAAGTATATCAATCATTTCATAAGACAAAATGATTAAATAATACAAGGTTAAAAAAAAGGAAAACAGAACTGTGGGGTAACGATGACTTTACTGCCTACGATATTCGCATCTGTACTTTTATTCTATGTCCAGAATGAATGCGTCCTTGTCGTCCTCATGACAAACAAATTTCAAAAGAAACATTTCTTTTTTTTTTCTAACCTCCAAATATCAGAATATTAGGAAAATAATTGAAATAAATCGAAGTATATTGCGTACCTACATTACGAGATAGCTTCTGTTTTATTAACTTTGGTATCATAATTGGTACACTTTCTAAATACTAAGCGTATTACTCGCGCCATTCGTGTCGCTGACTAAAGCCAATATGTTACAATTGGGGTGTTTTCGAGTCTTCACGATTGCGCGCTCACAACATATCTGGGGGCCAAGTCTACTAATTTACAAACATGTCAGGGGTCTCACAATGATCAGTTTTTGACAGATATGCCATACAAAATCTGTCAGAAACTCATCATTGTGAGACCACTGATACGTTTGTAAATTAGTAGACTTGGCCCCCTGTTTAATATAATATCATTGATTTGCCCTCACCGTGCTAAGTCGCGCGAAAGTGTCCTTAATGAGAAGAGTGAGCTGTTAATGCCATTTCCATGACAATAAAGACTGCGACATTGTGTGTTACAGACGTGTCAAAACGAAAAATGGAACGCGACCATGTTTTGATGCTACAGGGCGAATCTACAGCAAGCGCACCTTCAAAATACGTCGGTTTGCGATTGAAACCGTGTTACCTACCTACGCAATCAGGGTGCAGGTAACCTAAACCCCATTTACTACATAATCTTTCCGTATACCACATAAGCAGTTACATAACGCTAGATTCTTCAGTGTTAGAGGAAGCAACAACCTTATTAGAATACAAGATGCATTTCTCACGCGCCCCCTTACACGTGAGAGACGTCGCAAAAACAGCCGCCATCTTTACGCGGAAACGTTTATGATTACGAAACTCATTTAGGGTTGCGTATGCGCGGGAGAAAATTCTTTTTTAAATTTGGGGGACTTTATGTTTTCAGAGATAGAAGTTCAATTCTAGTTCGAAACAAGTAGCTAAGGTAGGAGCCTTTTTGGCCTCGCAAAGGACTGTTTTATTTTACTGGTTAGTAAATTAAAAAAAAAAAATACTTGGGTGTCTGTGTTTTATTTTTATTTTTTTTAATATTTATAAAGATGGTGTTCATTAAGTTTACCTACATTTAATTCCACCATTCGAGTGTAGTATTAGGCCGACCCTATGTTCGGAAGTGCTTATTTAACAAACATAGTCCTTTGTGTACAGCTGTTATAGTAACAAGTTGCATAAGGCGATGCATTTCCCTTCTAAGCCCTTGATTCGAGTGAATTCGGTAACAAATGATTCAATACGATATTATGTTGACGCGTGATTGTAGATTGCTGTAAATTAACCGTTTAGAAACTGTTTTAACTGATTACAACTGTTGCTGGTTGTATTAGTAGGTTCATAAAGAGATGTTGCGACGTTTTCTCTTGTTTTCAGACACCTTCGCAAGGAGTGTCAGTTTTCGTAAGAACCTCTTTGCAAACCTTAGTATAGTTATTTTTATCTCACGAAGCGACGCGCGCTTTATTAGTGGTAACCAAGAGTATGAACAAGCTGTGAATGTGTGCGTGAAGATGAGTAGCGTCAACAGATAATGCAAACACATACACATACTTCCGACTTCGCCGGTGTGTCGGACGATACCGAGAGCGCCTGCGTTTACATACATTCAAAGCGTGTTTGTACCACAAGTAAATCTCGCGCACTTCGTGAGATAAAAATACTGTACACTGACTTAATAGATAGATGATGATGAAATGACTGATTCTGATAGCATTCAGCTTCGATCACCAAGAAGGTAAGAACCCACCTTGAAAAGGGAAGGAATCAAACAGGTCTATCTCAAAATTATGATATTCAGCCTAAGGGTAGAAATAAGTTAGAAGACAAATGCATGAGTTTAGTTTCATGGAATTCATGACCTGCTCTACATTTAAAAGAATCCCAATTAGAACTGATTTTACAATAGTCGGATCTTTTATCTGCAGAAAGGGTAAATATGACTGTTTGATATGTTTTCTAGTCAATTCTGTCAAACCGCAATTTTAGAATCAGCGCCTTTCGATTTCGGTAGTTAATATAATTTCATCGACGGCAAGTCCTATTTAGATCAAATATTTACTACTGAAATCGAAAGGCGCTGGTTCTTGGAAGTAAAGCAAAAGTAAGTAGGTATATAAATATAATTCAATCAAAATATTATACAATACAACTTAAATATAGATAAAAGGTATAAAAAGTAAAATATCATCAAGGGCTTAGTGCAGTAAGTTTAATCAAACCACTTATTTTTATCTTACACTTACGGAATCCATGCTATGACATGTTTCGGACTTATCCCAATTTATTTTTTTCCACCGCCAAATGCTTTCTGAAACCAAATGGTCCGACCACATTTAACACCCGGAAACACATCTAAACTTTTTTGCCGCAAACCTTCTTTGAGTTTAATAAAAATCGAATGTCGCCATAATTTTAAAGATAAGAATTAGGTATTTTAAAAATGTAGTACTTTTATGATAATTTTTAGCGCTCTAAACCTTGTACAGTCACGAGCAAAAATATGTATACACTCAGCAAAATTCAATAACGATTTTCTCGTGGAATTAAAATTGTAACTTTGAGATGATAATTTTTTCATAATAATAGGGGTTCCAAAATACTATATTCGTAATATCATAAAGTTACAATCAATACAGTAGGAGAAAATCACTTTTAAAAGTTGCTAAGTGTATACATATTATTGCTCGTGACTGTACCTACATGATATTATTTTTGATCAACTCAACATTTTTTTTACTGAGTGCTCAGACTAAATAATAAACTAAGACAGCGCGCTGTCAACAGTGACGTGACTCCGGTTTCGTAAACATGAGTGCACATATTTTGGTGTAGTTTAATTGTAAATGGTTGTAAATGTGTGCGTGTGAGCGAGTACGCACAGAGCGTTGGTGTAGTTTTGGCATGTTTCACTGTTCGCAGCACTCTGTCTTGGTTTTTTATTTGGTCTGAGACTGAGTGATGGTAATATGAACACTTGCTAGCATCATTTAAACTTAGAATTCCATAATTTATTCAAAACAAGGCTCGATATTATAAAGAAATATTGACAAGTCATAAATAAAATGTTCTTAGAGCATGTTAGGCTCAGGACTTATAGCGATTAAACACGCAATTATCATGTAGCAATTAAAAACATAATAATACGACTTGACAATAGAACATAAACAATGATCTGCTTGAAGGTAAAGAGATCTATATCAACTGTCAACTTTGACGGTTGTTTGACAGTTCATTTATCAAGATGGCGCCGTTAGTTATGGTCAACGTGTGAGGTGGCGCTACCTCTCATCATTGGCCGGTTTCCGGACCTTTTGACCCCCATCTATGAATGAACAGGAATCCAAGTTGATACTTGTAGGTTTATGTATATTTATGTAGAAGGCTCTCAGATAAATTTATTTATACCATGCCCCCTCTAAAAAGCTTATTTTATTCACTGAAAACAGTGAATAAAAAGCACTTTTAATCACTGTTTTGGTGTTTGAATTTAGAACACCAATTTGTTCGAACTCCATCTCAATGATATACAAACTCCTATTTGATTTGATTTTCGAACAGGAGTTTAGCATTAGAATAAAGACTGTTTTATGTTCTTTGCTGTCATTAGTAAATGGGCGCTATTTTAAATATTGTAAGTTGTACGAATAAAAAGTTTAGGGTTACTTAATAATAAATCGATTGAAAATGTTTTCAAGTGATGAAGATGTGTTAACACCTGAGTTTATGAAAGAGAGGGCGGCCGATATAGTAGAAAGCTTGCTAACCAACAAATCACGGCTGGTTTACATCAAAGCCTACGATGAGTTTGAGTGTGAGTTTGTTTGTTTGTTTGAGTAAATGGAAAAATGAAAATCAAGCTGACCACATTTTCAGAGTCTGTTTTCCTAACTTATTTTAATGAGTTGTCGAAGAAAAAGAAGTCATCGACCTTATGGAGTATGTATTCTATGCTACGGTGTAGGTACTATAAAAACAAGGCATAACATTGACATAACAACATACTCGAAGTTGCATGTTCTTTTTCTCGTAGTCATGGTATAAAGTATAGTATGCAACTCTTGAATAAAACGGATTTATATCGAGGGCCATGAATCGCTCGCGTCGTTCAGGATTCTAACACTTGAATCAGTCGTTAGAATCCTTCACTTGCTCGTGATTCACCTATGGCCCTCGCTTTAAATCCGTCCTTTATTCACTATTGCATAATATACTATTTTCAGAAGATTATTATTTTATCCGTGTTAAAACAATGCTTGTAATGGATAGTGGGTCCATTTTTTAACGGGATTCCATGAAACTAGAGCTTGAAAACCTTTTAATAATGAACCAATTCCGGTAACTAAGAAGAAGGTTCAGATTAGAATGAGGTTCTTTGTTTCAAAATATTCAGTTACAGCAATATACTTAAGCAACCAGAGCTTTAATAAACACAGTCACATTTGTTGTTGTTTTTTCGTAATAATTTTATAACCGTATTGTATTTTATTAGTTATACCTGTAATGGTGTACATATTAAAGAGTATTATACTCTACTCTTTTCTTTTAATGAACTTTCTAAGCCAATAAACACGTCAGCAAGTTCATTATAAGGATCGGATTCTGTAAATAATGTGTTTCAATCTAAAGGGAATTGAACTAAAAATCTTGGAGCGTGGTTCCTCTATAAATTGTTTACGTCAACGGAGATTAATTTTATGGTCTTTATTTAATACCAAGGCTATTAACCTGTCTTCAGTAGTGTGATCTCGCCTTTTGACTTTAAACTTAGTTTCCGAGTAGATAATAAAGTAATATACTTACGAATATTAAACCAGAAACAGCACCCAAAGAAACAAAAAACATAACCCAAACCTATAGGTATCAAACCCAAACCAAACATAAACCAAACCAAAACTAAAACCAAACCAAAACCAAACCAAAACCAAACCAAAACCAAACCAAAACCAAACCAAACCAAAACCAAACCAAACCAAACCAAACCAAAACCAAACCAAAACCAAACCAAAACCAAACCAAAACCAAACCAAAACCAAACCAAAACCAAACCAAAACCAAACCAAAACCAAACCAAAACCAAACCAAAACCAAACCAAAACCAAACCAAAACCAAACCAAAACCAAACCAAAACCAAACCAAAACCAAACCAAAACCAAACCAAAACCAAACCAAAACCAAACCAAAACCAAACCAAAACCAAACCAAAACCAAACCAAAACCAAACCAAAACCAAACCAAAACCAAACCAAAACCAAACCAAAACCAAACCAAAACCAAACCAAAACCAAACCAAAACCAAACCAAAACCAAACCAAAACCAAACCAAAACCAAACCAAAACCAAACCAAAACCAAACCAAAACCAAACCAAAACCAAACCAAAACCAAACCAAAACCAAACCAAAACCAAACCAAAACCAAACCAAAACCAAACCAAAACCAAACCAAAACCAAACCAAAACCAAACCAAAACCAAACCAAAACCAAACCAAAACCAAACCAAAACCAAACCAAAACCAAACCAAAACCAAACCAAAACCAAACCAAAACCAAACCAAAACCAAACCAAAACCAAACCAAAACCAAACCAAAACCAAACCCAAAACTTACATAACTAAACCCAACCTACACCAACCACCTAACCTGACCTAAACCTATTTTTCTTTTGTGCCATGCTTTCCTGGTCTGTGCAAGTCTCAACCAGCTATCTAAATGCGTAACTTATTTTTGTAACCGATTATGACTAATCTGTTCCATTTTCACAGTTCAACAACATTCATTGCCATATCTATGTTGTTGAGCAAATTTTATTTTCGAACTTAGAAATCAATGGATCAGCAATTTGTTTCAAACAGATTCACATTGCGATTGATGGTGTATTACGCAATTAGGGTGCGGGTCTTCCCTCGCGTCCTAACTAAAAGCAACCGTCCCGCGAGAAGGTACGCTATTGACGCTGTTTTGCTTGAATAATGACATATCTCTAAAACTGACTTGATTGATCGCGCGAGAACGTCATATTAAAAGATCGCAACGATCGCGTACTCGCGCGACGGTCGGTTAGCACGGGGCCATACCCAGTTACTTTACCTTTAGGTACTAAGCAACACGTAATGGTCATGTGGAAAGTCATGGAAATGTAACTAACGGTACTTGCGAAAACTCCAAATATTTATGCGAAAATTACCGCTGTGTACAACATTATGTGATAACCAATCGATTACGGGGAAAAATGCAGTAATAAACCTCCGTCACCTGCTTAGGTAATACGTTTCAAATCAACACTTGTTTGTGCAAATTCTCGTTTATGTTCTAAAAGTTCTAATTATGATTAAGAATTACAGTTTCATGGAAGTCCTACCATCATCCACAGACCCCACATCTACTGCCCATAGGCCTCTCTCTATTTTTGCCAATCTTCACGCTCAAAATGTTCACTTTAATCGTAGGTATTCTGTATTTATTCCATTATCTTAATGATCCTAAACAGACATTTCATGCTTACTTTTAGTTAAATCATAAACTTTTATCTCCAAAAGAGCATCAAAACTGTTGACTTGACAACAAAGTTCAGATACACACACAAAAATATGTCGTGACTCGTGTCCTTTAATTCAAAACCTTATCCTTCTTAGAATTATAGTCCTCATTCCCGAGAGGAATGGCTCTAAAACTAGATGTTATCAACACGGCAGTCCGGCAGGATGGTCAGTCGTCGAGCCGAGCAAGTAAGTAATGTCCGAGCCATCCTGTACAGAGAGTACATACAAGTTGGGCAATTTAAACATGGAAGTACTTATGAACTGCCCTGACTACTCTGCAGGTTTAGGGGAGCAATGACCTATATCCTAGCCGGACTCGCACACGCCATAACGATTCAACTACACGAACACTCAACGACTATACTAAACTCTATTTTTTGTGTATTAGAATCGAGTTCTAATCATAGATTTCAGGATGTGTATCCGAATTTAAAAAGTCATACGTAAGATTTGGCGTCAATTCCAATTTGATTCGTATTGGAATGTGAATAGTTCGGAATTCAAAAATCGTTGTTGTCATTTAAAGTCTGTTTGGGCGCCAAATGCGTCTGTGAAGTTTATGTTTTTTAAGAATTTATACTGAGTCGACCGTTGGTGCTCTTGCGCCGGTTATTTTTAACCAATCCAAAAGTTTATTACATGTGCTTACGCAATTAATAGGAGTTTTTATTGGACCGGTAAAGGACTAAAAGCGTTTGATCGAGCTAGAGATGCGTTCAATGGTATTATTTCGGGAACATTTGAACGCTGTGCGCTCGTTAAAGGAATGTTCTTACAAGATTGTATGTGCTTCTCATAAACGTAATTGTTGATTTTGGTTCTACATAGTACTTTTTAAAGGCTTTCAGATCAATTGTCACATCACAAAAGGACTCGTTTCCTTAATGGTTTCCTCAACTTTTAGAGGATGTTACATTTGTGATGTCCTTCAAACTTGGGAAGCACCGAGTTCTTATAAGTAATACATTTGTTTATTACTCGGGTTTTCTGTTTGAGGGATTTTTAGGAGAAAGGTTGGGAGGTTCATGAAATTGAGATAATTCATCTATTTTTACCCGACTACGGCGAAGAAAAAAGGAGGGTTATGATTTTGACCGGTATGTATGTATGTATGTATGTATGTTCATCTGTTCCCTCCTATCTTCCAAACCACTTATCACAATTTGACAAACGAGGTATAGTTAGAAGCGTCGTGATTGTCCGCTGGTTACAGGCTGGTTATGTGAAGTCACATTCAATTAAAAATAGCGCCCTCTAGAGGACATAAAGGGAGGAACTTAAAAAAAAAAATGGTTTAATCGTACCATGTTGGGTATCAAATGAAAGGGCTTAATGAGCACATTTCAAAAAAATATATATTATAACCCCAAAAGAATTAAAAAAAAATTAAGTAATAAAAACTAAAACCCAACTACGACTTAAAAGGTATAAACAAGACACCACAGACAGACAAATTAAAAATCCGGAGTCACACGTAATCTGTTCGATTTATGCCCTAACACGTGTGACTCCGGATTTTTAATTTGTCTGTCTGTGGTGTCTTGTTTATACCTTTTAAGACGTAGTTGGGTTTTAGTTTTTATTACTTGATTTTTTGACATTTGATATTTACTATAATTTGAGTAGATGGTGACCCCTGAAATGGGCTTTACTGATACTGAGATTCCATGTAAATATGTGTAAATAACGTTTTTAGAGTTGATGAAGATGACAAACTAGTAATTGTTTACAGGGTTTCGTACCCATAGGGTTGTAACGGGACCCTATTGTAGGCCAACGTCGTTTGTCTGTTAGTCTGAAGTTTACACAGAATAATATACTATCATAATGTCCTCTATCACTTTTCGTCGTACGAAACCGTAGATCACGATTCCAACTCGCACTTGGCCGGTTTTCTGTACACATCCAGAAAATAAGCTAAATAAAGCCTAGTTGTGTCTAGTACAATCCATGTGATAATAAATAAAATCTAATTGCAATGGTCACAGGCATCTGTCGTACATTAATTACCCATCGTCACTAATTAAGCTGTTAGTTTTTTTTTAAACTAGATTTTGCACTTATTATATTTTTTAACTTTTTTAATTCTTAGGTTTTGCTGATCGTAAAACTTAGGAGAGGTCTTCATATTCGTATTTATGTAAGTAGATACCTACAGCTTGACAAAAAAGAGTTTGAAAATAATGGGGGCGCCACTATAGCACAAAGGTCACTTTAAATGGACAACAAGTCAGAAAAATAAAAAATTAAAAAAAAATAGTTAAAAACGCTGCTTGAACTGAGTCAAAACAGCACTTGTCGGCAAAGTAATGCCAACATCATAGGTCTGCATTACTTAAGTAAAATATTTACTTTCATTTGTCACCGCATCGTACTCTTTTTTGCCAAGCTGTACCTATTTATGAAAAGAGTTCAAAGAAGAAGAGAAGAGTTGAATTCATTTTTTATAGTTTAACACATAGACTGCCCGCAAAACTTATATTTTATTAAGAACTGATAAGTTAGTCAAGTGGTAAGAAATAAAAAAAATTGAAACAAAGATATGTTTTTGTGATCAATTAAATAAACCTACATGAAAATTATAAAATAGACATAATAAGGGTATATGTTCCCTATAGTGTAGGTAATATTCCCCTATCTTTAGGGGAATATTACACTATCATATTAGGTACCTATATCATTTATCTATCTACGAAGCTCACAAATTATCAATAAATAATATGTCTATTTTACAATTTCATTATATCTATGATACTATAAATGATAGTGTAATACCCCCTAAGAAAAAGGACAGAGGTCCAAAATTACTACAAAAAATAAACAAAGTATTCCATTTTTTTCCTATAAGTACAGATACAATTATAGAGATAAATTATTATTGGTGACGTTATATCGCTCTTTATTTTCGAAATAGTGTTTATTTAAAAGCATTAAAAAACTAATTTGCACCTGTAGTTACACCGACCCATATACGAGAAATTCGTAGTCATTTGTAGTCAAGATAGCAATTTTTATCCATTTGCAAAAGTACTACTAATTTATGAAATTCATTTTGATCAATTAAACCAAAAACCATTATCATTTACTTTCCCGCACATTCTCACCTGAAAACGATACGTCACTTTAATAGTCTATGGTTCGCTTCTACATTTGTCTTTGCTAATTGTCATTCGCCATCTTTTAATGTTATTCATTCGTTTAACTACAAAGCAAGTATTATTTTATATTAAACGGGTAAAGATAGCTAGAATTAAAATTGTGAAGTATCTGCATAGTAAGTATTTTTTTTAAATCTTTTTCATTAAACGGACTTTTTAGGAATTTCGTGAATTCGTGAAAAGGTTTAGAGTCCACGCCACCACTGCAGTCCGGATGGAAATTGTGACACTACAATTTTTTAAATTCAATGTGATGCAACTGACATGGTCACCAGCGCCGCATCTATCGGCCTTGAGTGGCGGCGCGGACTCTAAATATACATTTAGGCCCATTTGCACCACAACTCATAAAAAGCGTTTACCGCCAAACGTGTCTAAACATCGTTCTGTTTCTGTTAATCGTTTGAAGATGACAGAGACGGAATTATGTTTTAAATATTTTAAAATGCCTTAAAGACATTTAATGAGTGGAGGTGCAATTGGGCTTAAGGGCATCTTAAAATCTTGATGCTTGTTATTCAAGTAATTCGACTTAAACATAGGTAGGTACTATTGAGTGCTGTCTTACCAAGGGGTATCGTTTTACCCAGTTACTCGGTTCTGGAGGTCACTTAGGTAGTCGCTCCATGTAAAATACTGGTATTCAGCTGCATCCGGTTAGACTGGAAGCCGACCCCAACATAGTTGGGAAAAGGCTAGGCAGATGAGGTACTATTGAGTGCTGCTAGTGTTGTACAGACAATGTATGAGTTAAAATCTGTCGGCACGTGCCGTTGTGGACTGATCTAGATACAAAAAACATGACTTTTTATTAAGGATCAAAAACCAAATTTTTACAATATGAACACGACTAAATATTTACACTAGGTACTAAATTAAATGAGTAACTTATTTACTAAATATACAAATAAATACAAAAACATTAGGCGTCGAAGTACTCGTCCGAATGGCTGTCATCTGGAAACGTGCCCAGATACTGGCAGCATTGCCACATTGAATGGCAATGCTAATTCCTTGGCCAAAGAAACAATTTTTGATTTTTGAATTTTGAACAAGAACAATTTGCGCGAAAGTTAGATACTCTTGCTATCTGAACAAGCCTCAAACGAACCCAGAGGGCAAAATTAGTAGTCTCGAGATAAAAAAAAACAAAAATATCGTATAAATATCTTTATCTTACATAACTATAAGCCTATTTAACGGGCAGGTGGAGGCTAATTTTAGTAACTATCGTCTTGTCCCCACACATTGTATGGCATCTATATTCAACGTGAATAAATAATTGCTATCATCTTTGTTAAATTAATTATTATTTAAATGATTACGTTTGCATTCGTTTTGATATGAAAAATTGCGGCTAAATATTTTTGCAAATGGGTATTGGTTGATTATGTAGCAAATGCAGCTGAGTGTGTCGTTCCGCGTTTTTTCTTTATATTATTATAAATAATATTATTAAGGTAGATAAGAAAAAAATCCCTTAAATTAAAAAATACGTATATAATAAAATAAAAATAAAAAAAGCCTTTTATTTCGAGTAGAATTTTACATTTCTAAAATTTCTGCATGTATGTAGGTATAAGTTATGGTTTATCTAAACTATTATAAGTATTATAAAATTAAATAAGTAATCATAATTATGTTGTACAACATGAATTTTTTTTTTATTGTTACAAGAACTGATTGGGTGGTGACCCCCAAACTATGCATTTGCCTGTATCTTGGGGGTTCGGAATTGCGTCATTTTTGAGTTATGGACTAAAATTCGTATAACCCAGAGACTAATTTGATATTTCAAGTGATTGTTGTTTGTTTTTTCAATTTGTAGTTTGACATATGCACCTGTCAAAATAGTCTGACATTAAAAAAACGAAGGTACGGACGCGACTATTTAGTCGCATTGTCGGACCTTTGTCCAAGTCCTTATACAAACGGTTTATTTAATATTTTGATTGTTTAATTAAGATTGTGTTCAAGCCACAGTCGTGACTATTACATTACTAGTTCAATAACTGACTTATAAATTCATTATTTCCACGCTTTACTAGATTTTAATAATACTAACATACCAGGAGTTATAACATTTTCAACTATAATCACTTTAAAGATAAGACGCGATTGAAATATGAATTGTAATTATTGAGTGCCTTTTGAATGTGTTAATTTTCGCCTTTTTTGTTTACTGTGATTTACTTTTAACATAGTAAACTTTGATGAATTATACCTATGTTTATATAGTGTCACGCTGCAAATGAACTAAAACAAACAAGCTAACTTTTTTATGCTGGCGTGCGTGACAGCTACGTCTTACACTCGCGCCACGTCATTGTGCCTTTCAAATGTGCGTGCATTTAGCGGCTAACAGTTGGACGCTAATTTTCGACGAATTTTCAGTTCGACGTGTTCACAGCTTTGACTGTCTACCTAGACATATTTATGTCTTTGATAGTAAATTGGGTTGTAATATTCCCTAAAAGTAGACGCCAATATAGAATATATAATCATAGTTATTTTTGGCTAAAGAAGATGGAATTACTCACATATAACTGAGTTGAAAACGTCCGCATTATAACAATAAAATTAACCAAAACCGCAATGCAATTTTCTGTTAGCATACATTTCCATGCAAAACACAAATTAAACAAAACTGCAATCTTTAATCAAAGCAATACGTTACACTTTATTAAATCAATGACCTCTTTAGAAAAAAATAATCAACATGGTCATTGTACGTCTCAAAAAAAGGCTATGCATCCTATAATGACACCATTCAATCTAAATAGGTCATTCCACCCCATAAGGTCAGTACCCTTGACTAACAGGACTATGGTTTTTTGGGCGATAGGCCGGACAGCCTCCATTTTTTATCGACTGCCCTACGAAACATTTTACTTATATAGGTACCGTTAAAGACGGGTGCACGAGAGAGTATCTGCTCCGAGATTTATTCGAAGATAGATCTTGGACTATTGTAGAATGATGTACGAAATATTTAATACCTACTAATCAATATTTTGTAAATATTACTGATACTATACTGTTGGCTGTTAATTGAGCTTAAAAGTTTTCAAATGAATTACATTAAATCCATATTTTTAATACAATAAAAAAAAAAACAGGCATAGACTAACGATAAACAAAACTTCAATACTTTGTGTGAACACAGCTGTCTTACAGCTCTCCACACCAGCTTGTATAATGCAGTTTTAATAACTCAATGAAAACTGATGTCCGATGAATATCCAATCGTGTAACTGATACTTACAAGAAAACAATGTCTCGATTAAAAATTTTGAACAACAATTAAAGGTCAGATGACAGCTGCTGTCTGTTATTGACAGCGACATTCAACCGCGTTGACATTAAATCACGAATTTACCATATTTGGTATCTCAAAAATTTTAAATTGCTTTAAGGGCCAGATCGCACGTAACACAACCACACCACAACCAAATCACAACGACAACACGGGAGGGCGCTAATTTGTATGAAAATGAAAATCACAGGGACCACATTCGGCCGTCAAAATCAACCGTGTGGACGATACCGACCACATCAAGGCCACGTCGCAGCCACAACCCAACCACCAGCGAGACTACGCACTAACCGCCGAGCACATCGCAAACACAACGTTGCGTCGACCATTTCAATTGATTTTTGCAGTTACCCCAACGCAACTAACTGCTAAAAGCTGCAGCGACACCATTCACCACTGCTTGCCCACATTTCACGTGTGATCGGGCCCTTGTATTATATGTGAACTTGCTTTAAGATTTTTACAACTGTGTCTGAGGGTCGTAAGTGTCGAACTTCACCTTCCGAACTCGCTAGTCGTTCGCTAATTAAAATTTATGATCTGTTAATTGCTTAAGCAGTTCTTGCGGATTTCATTTCACTTGAAATTGGTTGAAAAAGGTTCCTTATTTACATGATTTGTAAATCAGTATTGCTTCCCTTTTGGCAAGGAAAGGCAGGGACGATATAATTTTATTTATTATCTACTGCGCTATCTTCCAATTTATATCGAATGCCTACTACAAGTATTTCATATCACTGTTTTATATTTGATCGCATTAAGATTAAATACCTAAATCATTTTCTAATCAGTCACCTACTCTTGACTTTAAAAATTAAAAATGAATTTATATGACAACAAAAACTCCGAAAAGTACAGTTCAAAATTCATAACAGTGTCAATATGAAGCATTTAAAAGAATATAGAAAATTGCTACGAAAAATATACATGCTACGTTATTCCGTAGCACTTCAACCAAAAACCTTTAATAATTTCGCAATCAAAGTACTAGGCTCCCATAAGACAGAGGAACATCTAACGATCACAATCGATGGAACAGTTTTATCGTGAGTTGGACAAATCCTATGGTCGCGCGTGTGTAGCTGAAAAGACGCCCTTCCGCATTCCGAGCGGCCGGCGACCTACTGCGCCAGTGGCCGCGTATCCCTGATCCTGCCACGGCATGCGCTTGCGCACTATCGAAGTATCGATAGTCGATGTTTTATGGCTTTAGTTAGATGGTTGTTTGTTTGTTGTTCCGATATTTTGTGGGAAAAAAGGGCTCGAAGGATCAGCAATAACTCAATTTAAAAGGATCATAATTATGTTTTAGCTGTGGTTGGTAATTCTCAATTTGTTGAATTAATGATATTTGAAGATGATAACGATAAGTGTTAAATATAATGTTAAATATAGTGTTAAATGTTTTATATATTTTTTTTATTCTAATATTTAAAAATATAATTTATATGTGTGAAAAGTGTTAAATATTATTGTAATAGAAATGAATGAAAAGTTGTTGATGTCACGTGCATTACCTATTTTATATTCACAATTATGTCAACACCATAATTTAATTGTTCTTATTAACAATTTGAATAGCAAATATCATTGAGGTCATACGTATAACTGTTTTTCTACATCTGCTGCTTGGGTAACCAAATGATGTCATTTTCTTTCAAAGTCAGTTTGTTTAAAAAAACTGTCTCTCTTTGCCTCTTCTGAAATGATTCTTACGTTCGATACTCATTCTCAAATCATCGATACTGCATCTGCAAGCACATCACTAGAACTCAGTTTAACGGGTCCCAACCCTACATAGTCGGCTAGCTTACATGGATACCGCTAAACGATACATCAAAAGGTTAGTACTTCGGTAATAGCTTATTATAGTCGCTCCTATCTCGTAAGTGGTCGCGATTATACCGTGGCTGGTTCGGAATTTAGGACTAACGGTTGGCCTTTATCGTTCTCCTATGATTTATGCGCTCCTGGTAACGTTACTTATTTATATTTGTTTGGTCTTCGTATTGAAGGTATCTTCTGTTATTTGTCTGTCACTTTTTTTTGGTCCTACGGTACTTATTTTGTGGTATGTATCTTGGTAATGATTATACAATGAACATTCTCAACGTACGTAAGGATTATTTAATTGAAGGCTCATCACTGTGTAAGCTCTTTCTTGTATCTTTCGTGTTCGATGTAATCATTGTTTGCTGGGGTACTTATTTATTTAAATAAACGTAGTGGATATCAAATTAATTTCCAACATTACTACTAGCCTCTGCATGAACATTGAGACAAAGTTTGTTATCATGTAATTGAATTTCTGATCATATGTAGAATTCTCTCATTTGAATTTTCAATGTGGCAATCTTATGGCCTTTACCGCTACAGTGTATGTCTGTTAATCAGATCACATTGCTGCATAATTAAAATTAATATTGTTTTTGTGTATCAAGAGCATTGGGTGCAATTATGAATGCACTTGACATTTGTAGTGTTATTTGTCATCAGAGGGTCACCGTGAACTCTCATTACGTCAGTTTGAGCGCTGTTACTTACCTGCTCCGCGACTTCGTAACATATCACGGTTTCTATATCATACCGACAACGATTGGTTTTTCTGCGATTGTTTTACTAGTAATATTGTCACCTCTTTTATATCATAACGAAGTGTAGTGTAATGCCTCATCTTTTAGAATCATCTGCTGTTATGATTGGAATCTAATCCATTTTCCTGACAAACTGTTTTCTGTTGCAATTTGTCATTTTCAAAGAAACTTCCTAGCATTTGGTAGATAGATGACTGAAAATTTGAAATTTGACAAATGTGATGCCTAACTAGGAAATAGATCTGGACTAAACTTTAAAGGACTTCAAAATAAATTCTGAATTGGATCTTACTATTATATCGATCAAGCTTGATTCTTCTTTGAAACTAGACATCAAACAACATAACCTATTATGACTATCATGAGTCAAATCATACGTCAATCCAACACTCGATGTACCGTTAGTAATTAGTACTCGTAGAAGTGAAGCTGAAGACAACTGACGAACTGTTGTCGTAGGTTATATTACTATCTTTAGTGATATCATTGAGTATTGTTTGTATAACAGACATGTGCGAGATTTTTAGCTTATTGATGATGTATAATTCAATGGATTCTTTCACTATAGTAGTAGTATATTGTACTCTTGCTAGTGTTATGGTATTTATGTTTATGGTTGTCTGTAGTAGCGTAGATTTACTATAACTAGGATGTCTATTAAGTGTTTATTTGGTCTTCATGTAAGAGACATCTATATCTATAAACCTGTGTATTTGTCTATCTGCCTATGTCTGTGTATCTGTGTGTTCTACATATATCTCTGTAAATTATATGGTATTCATAATAAAGAGTATTCTATTCAAAGTTTGGTTATATATTCTATTGCATATAATTTTGAGCACCACTTTTAAAATTTTGATCCTTGCAACCATAGAACTCCTCTCTATGGACAGGTTTTTATTATTTTTCTTTCTTATATTATGTGTGGACAGTTGTTAGAATTACGATATTTGCTTCCACCATCATTTTCTCCTGCGATGGCCAGATATAATTCTAATGACTGCCGCGTTGGTCTAGTGGTTGCAAGTGCTACTGCTGATCATGAGATTCTAGGTTTGATTCCCAGGTCGGGTTAAGTGTTATTGGGTTTTTCCATCGGGAATATCACAGAGCAGCCCTGAGTCTGGATTTGTGCCCGATTGATGGCAATAGGCTCGCCCCCTATTACATAAGACTTAAGAACAACTGGTGGAATGTGGGTGTACTATGTGGGTACACCTCCGCCTAATCCGGAATACAGTCGTGATATCGTGATGTTATGTTCAATTCTATTTTGAACGATTATCGGATTCTTTTCGTAGTTCATTCACGTCACTTGTGTCCATCGATCGGTACTATGCAATTTTTGAATCTACCTGTAAGTACCCCAAGCATTTAACAATAATGGCTATGAAACAAATGAAGGTATTTTACAACGTTTTGTATTTGCGAATGTGTGCCGATTGTCTTGTGTTTTTGTTCATTCATACTTATAATGTTAACGTTATCCGTTTTGCTAAGTTTTTTACAATTGTTAGTTTCTATGCTGAGGCGGCGGGCGTCTTCGTGGATATAGTCATGTTTATCAGTTGTATCTGTTCGAAATGTTTCGTTCTGAATGACTTTTTGGCTTTCTGCTACTTTTATACCTGTATCGTATGTTATTTGGCTTTTGTCTGGTTTTTTATTGACTGTATTTGATACCGCGTATAAACGAGGCAAAAGGAGTATATAAGGATCGTAGCAGGTGGCGTTCTGCCTACCTCCAATGGAAGAAGGTGGGTGTTTATATTTGTTTGTATGTATGTATTTGATTCCTATAGATAACAGTAATTTATGAAACTAACGCTTCATCTATTTTTGTATGAATACTTGTACACAATTTTGTTCATGGGTATAAAAAGTAAATAAAAACTCAGTTTCAAAATAATATAAACATCTTTATTATCCCCTATATTATGCCTTTACTTTCGCTTACATTGATATAAATTTCAAATATCCTAGGGTGGGAACCTTTCTGGGCCTTTTTACCGAAAGAAGGACGAAAGAGGTTAAATTCATTAATTTTAATAATTCAGTCTTTATTGGCAACACTGAATTTTTAAAAGTAGCCGCTTAAATTTAACGCAGTCTTATCTACATAATAATAGAATATACTAATATTTAGATAGAATTATAAGTAGAAATCTAAGGAGCCAACGAGAAGCACTGGAAAAGCGTTGCTACTCTATTTACAATTTAACAAGCGGAAGGTATATTATGGTAACTCGAATTGTGTTGGAAGTTACGTATTCAAGGAGCCGAAATATTAAAAAACTAAAAACTTAGAGCTAATAATGTTTTCTACATATAATTTGCGGTAAAATTTTGAAGGTTTCTCTAAATAATATACAGTCGGGGTGAAGAAAACCATTCAAAATCCCTTTGCCTCTTTTTGCTTGTCATTTCAATTTTCTTAATCTATGCCCTTAATGATGTTACTTTATTGACACAAAAAAGAATACAACTAGAAATGGGAAATACATTTATGTGAACAAAATAACATCGTCTTATGTTAAAGTTATAATAATTTATATAAAAATAAAAATGCATGAAGGATATGTGCAATTCCTTGAGAAATATATCAGTCGCATAACATCTTATTTACTACTGAGTATTTATTATAATGGAGTAGAAATAACGAACATGGAGGATGATGATGATGATGAGAGTGATGATGGAGGTGATGAAGATGAAGTGAAGCTGAAGGCCGATGTAGTCGCATTAACATCTGGAAATAAAGAAAAGGAAACATTAGTAATAATAAAAATGCACGAAAAAAAGGTTTTTGGAAATACATAAAGGTTGCTCAAAATTCCTAACTAAAACTAAGCAGCTATGTTTAGCGAGAAAATATCAAGTTTGACAGAGCAAATGGAGCATTTTGTATAGCAGCGCTGGTGGGAAACGAGAACAGAGACAGAAGTAGACAAATCTATTCGTCGTGAGATTGAGTTTTTGTCGCATGACTCATGTTAGCCCTGCTGGAAAGCTTCTACGATTCCGGGATTTTTGTCGTCAAGCAATATGTCGACTTCAAACTTATAATGCGCCATGTTCGCAATAATATTCAATCCTGCAATCCTATTTAGTGTAATTTTTATAGTAATACAAACAGTAAAAAATATATTAATCAGTTCCGCATCTTATATATTTGCTTCCGTAACAAACCTTCTTAGAATTAAATAGAGTGCTTAAGTATTTGAATTATTGGGTACTCAGTTAATGGTGCATAGACATACACGATGCTATGCACCCTGTTGCACATTAACTATTGATTTCCTGTACTGAATCTTATATAATACCGGAAATACTTGAGTACTGTTTTTTCTGTGGATTAGAGATCTTTTTTATCTAAGTTTAGTTCTTAGCAATAGGTAGACTAGCAGAGATACACGGTCCCCTTTTGCTTTGCCAAAATTATATCTGGACTTTAAAAGAGACTGACCTCTGAGTTTGTTTCGGCCTTTTTTCTCAGAGTAATCAGATAGGAAACGCTGACCTCATCTAGCTTATTTTTTCAACTTTTTAATATGACGTGTAAAAGTGATTCCAATTTCCTATTTACAGAATAAACAATTTCATTTCTTTATAATTTTGATAAAATAATAAAATCGAGTAAACCTAACTTTGAATTTTTCAATATTGGCTAATTGCCCTTTGTTTTTGAGCCTTTCAATAAAAGTGAATCTATTTGGTTGAAGCGTTTAATATTGCTATTAGGTCCTATGTTTTTTTTCTTTTTGTTTAAATTGTTTTTCATTCCCACACGCAAAAGTTAACATAATTTTTCGTCCGTCCGTCTGTGTACCTACAAATCTCCTTTTATCTAAGTCTTCCATCTTAATCTGTCCCTATTTATGCTTTTTAACTTTTATTCCGAGTGTCATTCAGTGTGTTTGACATACTGAATGGCCACATCCCGTGCCTTAAATACCCGTTGTAAATTAATACAGTCCAAAAGGGACATGTTCCATACAGGCTAATGTGTTAAACGTCAGATGGTCAACAGGGCACAACTTGCATTTTTTTACTTGTATTTTTAACATACTCTAGTTGCCTGTGTTTTGGTAGTAAAATATATAAAATGGTTATTAAAAAAGTATGATGGGCAATCCAGAAGTTCGTTTGTTATCCGTTTCAAATATTTTTCTTTTTCTTGTGATATTCAGTCAGTATGACCACCAGTCTTGACAAGGGGTTTCATATTACCCTGTTACTGGGTTGTGGAGGTCAGATAGGCACTCGCTCCATGTAAAATAATGGTATTCAGCTGTATCCGGTTAGACTGGAGGCCGACCACAACATTTTTGGGAAAAGGTTAGGCGGATGATGACCCAATCAGTATGAAATTTAAGCATTTACTCAAACAAAATACACAGGTAAAAAATGTAACTATTTCAGGCGTGCGTAATTTCAGCTAACTAGCCAAGTGGAAGTAATAGTCTTAAGTTTCATGAGTTTAAAAAACTGTCTGTCACCAATCTAACAAAAACATAGGGGACAATGGGCGGTACGTTCTTTGATATCCATAACACAATTGAACAATAATCATAAAAGATTTTTTGCAAAACATTTGGGCATCCAGCGACCACCTAGATCACCCGAAACTATTGCATAAACATTTATTACAAGGTCGTTGAAAACATTTTTGTTTTTTTTTTCGCAAAGGCGAACACATTTTTTAACAATCCGCATTGCAAAAAGTGGTCAATTGTTTTCTGTAGTTTTACATCTATTTGCGCAAGTTAATTGTCGGCCATTGGTTTCTGTTCATTGTTCCTTATAATGTTTTAGTGTTCGGCTATCTTTTGACGAACCCCAGACTACCTCGAAATTATACACTCTGGCGCAGGTTTTCAATAAAACCCTGGTTGATCAATCTTTTATGAAATTTAATTTTACAAGTGCATGGTTTATTTACAACATAAACGATCAAAATAAACTATAAAATAAAAACACATAAAATTGGAGACTATAGATTCTCCCCATTGCGCATCCTCTCGATTATTATCTCGAAAGTATTTATAGCGATTGAATTGATTTTTTTATTTCAAATAAACATAAATATCGCGCGGTCATAGATATATTTCATATTTTAATTGAGCAGTAGAACTAGCGTTTAAATGTTTACTTTAGTGACCGCGGCAGTTGGCAGGCGCTACATATTAAAAACACATATTCAGGAGACAAAGGATCTAGTTTTTAACGCGACGCATCCAATTACAATCTACTGATAAAGACACTAATTATAATAGAAGTCTACTGCGTGTAACGCTCATGTCCTAGAGAAAAAACTAGCCAATATGCCGTCAGTTGCCCCAGTGTGCACCGGCCGCACAGTGGTCATCCTTGGCTGGGGCAGGCTCCATGCACCTGTCATTGTTCATTTAAACCTGGCGACATATTGCCTTAAATAATTCCTCAAATTGTATGCTCGCATACAACGCGTATCGAAGTAGGTATTATTAAAAAAAAAAATACCATTCCTCTCTGTCTTGTCTGTTCATAAACTTTGTTGTTTGGCGCTAGTCGATAACAGATGGCGTTGCGCGAATGGATGCTCTTTTAGTATTCAGTTTCAGTTTACGTATTCTTCTGATGTTTTTTTACAATTAAAATATTACTCATCTCATCTCATTAAAACTAAGTATGGAATCGATTAAAGTTCTCGAATTACGACCGTCATCTCGAGACTGCTCGGATCGTCAACTAGAACACTCAGTACCAGGACAGCAGAGACTACGAAGAGCTTCTATGTTACGTCGCGTAGTTACGTACAGGCAATGCCTTCTTAGCATTTCTGAATACCGAGTGTAAGTGTAAGTCATATGAAAGGACTTGCAGGTTTGCTCGACCTGCCAAGAATGGGACACTGGGATTTTTCTTATAACCCAATAAAATTATTAATTAATATAAAATAATTGTTGTATGGAGATTTCGTTTTTGTTTGAACTCCTGTTTCAATAACAATTTGAAACCCGAATTTTTCAAAAATATATTCTAGGTATTTAATTTTCTTAATCCTTATCTAAATAAAGAACACGGAAGCTAAAATGCCTTCCTTTATTGTAAGATCAAGAAAAGCGAGTTATCTTCAGCTTATTACGGGGAGACGAGGTACCAGGCTCGCAGAGATTGCGGGAGACCAACTTGTGACGTACGTTGTAGTTTCAATGTTGTAGTTATATACACAGACGTAAGTACGTGACCACGTTTGGAGGTGTGCGTGAGCGCGTGTAGGCGCGTCACAATCACAGCGCCTGACGACATTTTGACGTATTTTTCTGTACAAAAAAAAATCGCGTATTTTTAGTCTGGAACAATAAGAGATTTGAAAAAATAAATTTAAAACAGCCAGTTAAAAGATACAGATTTATATTTTGAGAAAATTCCCAATCCTAAAAACGATGTATTTTATAAATCCGGGCAATGCGTCAAGGCGTGGTGTAAAGCGACTTTTTTCTAATTCGTAAGGTTGACGCTCTCATGTTCACACGGGGGCAAGCCTTCACACGTTCGTGTTCGTTGCCTCTACGAACTTGCCTATGCGGAAACACAACTTTGCTATTAACACGCGTTCCTTTACTATGAGATACTGCCACTTATGCACATACATACATACATAGTATACGTACGAGGAAAGCGTTTTCACTACAACACACAGGCATCCATCCAAATACAAGCAGAATGAGAGCATGCGCCGTGTACGCATGTAGATTTACACTTGTGTACGATTTTCCACATGTGAAAGTTGCGTTCATGTTGTATTTTCAGATTCGTTCGTGAGCAGTTTCTATGTTTCGGGTACTAGGGAAACAGAAGTTCCGAGGAGTTATTCACACACACGTGCTGGCTTATCTGTTGATGTGTGCGTTATCTAAACAGTGCTCTTATCTAATAGACACGACAAACACATCAATTCGTGTTTTGATTAGAATTTAAATTTAAAAATAGTTGGAAATTTTGTGGTACCATTACGTTATTGTTTCGGAATAGCATGTTGGGCGGTGTTGATAAGGTGGATGCACCTCTAGAGTTGATTGAACGCCTGCGATCTCATCATATCCTAGTATATTGGCGTTCAGTGCAGTCGTGTCAATGACTTGATCGATGACGAATCCATCAGTAGCCACGTCAGAAAACAGATAGGAGAAAAGCTATCTTCAGTAAATTAAAATCCACAATCCACAATTATTTTATCTTATAATGGATTTACAATGTTGATACTGGGTGACATTGGATGAATAATAATGGCTGTCTAATCTCGTATTAATTTATTATTATAGACGGCAAATTGTTGTAACTGTCCATTGGTAATATTTATTATACGCTGATGTTACTTGTGTATTTTTATATTATGGAAATTGTAAAACACGACACACGTGGTCATTGCGTAGATCGATTGAATAGATTCTATTTTGAAACATACACGAACACCGCGTGGAAAATACATAAATTATGTCCAAGTTTTAAAAACAGATCGTATGTAATTTTAGACGATAAAATAAATGTGCAATATATTATAAAAAAATACCTGAATATTCATCATTATAATAAAGACTGTATACGCAGTAGATTTTTTATGGACAGGCAGAACCTTGTAGCAAGAAGGAACAAAATAGAATAGACAAAGTACAATAAAAAAAAAATAGTAATCAAGAAGGTAACTAAAAAGAGTAAAAACAGACTGACCAATTAAATAAAAGTGCAGTTCAAATCGATCAGCGTAAAAAGGAACGTTCACGCGGATATTACGCCAAGCGATATGTTATGCAAACGCTGATGCAAGTCGGCTTGTATTGTAACGAGTAAGGTTGCAGATAAAATATTTAATTTTAGGTGTCTGTGGCCAATATTTGACCCACTGACTGCATTAACTGACCGCCAGTTTGATGTACATTCGGCACGAGTGCGGTAAATGTCAAATTATAAAGTTAAATTCGTTCCAACTCTTTGTGAATTTATTAATCCTATTAGTTTTAATGGGTCATTATATTTTAATGGTCTAATCCTAATTTATATGGTATATTTAATGATAATTTTAAAGTAACGTGTTTTGTTCTTTTTAAATATATGGCAAGAAAAGATAAAAATGTTATTCTAAATGAACTACATATAGCTATAGAAAACAAAGTCTTCGATTTACAGATTGTAATGACAGGTTACGAACATATCGCGTGCAACTATGAAAAGAAAAGCTTATGTAAGGAAGATAAGCGAATAAACAATGCAGTTTTTTAATTTCCAGATAAGCATAGATTATGAAATGTTGAAATAAATCAGCTTACCATAAATTGCAACATTATATATTTCGAATAAACCAGTAGCAACTATTTACTGGTTAAATTAGCGTCTTAAATAATGTCGAACGATCGAAATTGCACATGATAGCACAAGGCTTCGAGGTCACTGTAATTGTGAAATTATTTCACATTTTATCTCATACAGTTCCGATATACCTTTTGGTTGGTTGATGGTTCAAGTGAAAGGAGTTGTTATGTTTGATTTAAGTCGCTAATAAGTAGAGGAAACAGACAAAAATGTGACACAATTCATGCAAGTAACACTCAAGGCTACATTTTTATAGTCACACTTGCAAAAAATCTGCTGGTCCTAGTAACATACCTGCATAATTAGCACCAGGTTAAAAGGTTAAAACTTTGATAAATGAATTATTTGAAATTAATTTGCATCCTTTATTTAACCACATACATTATGATTTCCAAATAAGGAAGCTATTCTCAATACATTTATTAATGGATCTTCATTTTGTTTCTTTTAATACCATGGACATTCTTCAATGTTTTCGTTAATCAAAATAAAAAGTCCAATTAAGACTAAATTTTCAATAAATTCATTGATAACTAATTAAGCCTCGACTCGATATCTATCGACAATATAGTATTATCTTTTTTCTAATGTTTGGTCAAAGATGTGTTCAAACAAATAGGAACTGGTTCCTTACAAGTTTATTGACTCCACAAAACTACCATACATTCCATGTCTCATATTTTTTGATAGAAAATTAAAAACATTGGGTGATTGTACGTGTTTTTTTCCTTTGCCTCCTCGTGGTTATGTCATTATGTGACTTTGTATTCATTGGATGCTTCTAGATATTTCTAGAGTTTAGGTAACGCTGGTCGTGTTAGCTAACCTTTGGAATTTATGTTTGTGTTCTTCCTGGCACTGTTTTTTTTAAATTTCTGATTTTTGTGAAGCGACACCTACATCGTTTACTGACTAAATCTCATCTATTAAGTGTCCAATCTATCTAAAACTCCTTGAAGCAACAAAAGTGACACCCATTGGTTGTTATTAATTAAGAAATAAACTCGTAATCAAGAATTTGTACAGATAAAAGCTCGAGTCCGTGCGCAGGAGTCACATTAATTTGAATATGCAAACATCCAGACATACATAATTTCGAGCTGACATAAAAACTATTGTACACATATTCAAATGAGCTTTTCGAGCAATTTATCTTACGTGTGCTCAAGCAATAATAGCATCGAGACCATATTATTAATGCAAGTAATTTGGCATGTTCCTAAATAATGATTTTATACTTGCATAAACAAGGCGACACCTGCTGCATCGTACAGCGTGGCTTGGCACTGCCCACTTAATTATTTAAACATAAAACCTTTAATTAGACCTACCAGCTGCCATTCGACCTTGTCTTGCACCTTTGTAATGCGACAAGCAGTATTTTGCATCGCAAAAAGTATACATTTTTAACTTCAATTCATGTGCTGTTTTTACTTGTTGCAGAAAAAATGGCGATCTCCTGAGTCCCGACGTTCTTTGTTGATATTTTAAGAATCGATAACATTATTGGTCTAATTTGCATGTTAAACGGAATAATAAGTTGCTGTAGTACGTCCATTATTGCATCTGCTTGTGGCTCATGTGCATTAGCTTCTGTGCGTGTTTGTACTCTCTTGTCTATTATGTTTTAATGGACACCTGTATGTCAAACTACATGTTTCGTGTGCTTTTCGGACACATGTTGTACATTTAGACTAGAATTAAGATCTATTTCTGTCGTAGATAGTTTTACTTTGTAATTTTGTGCTGCACTGTTTATTAGGATAGGACTATAATATGTGCACAATATATACTTAACGGACGGAATATTGACTCAGCAAAGGCTTTAACATTTTGTTGGAATTTTGGGTTACATGCACTTAATTGTGTTAAAGTAAAACATTATCTCTCTTTAGTTAAAAAAGCAGTTTGAAGCAAGTATCTCAACAAATAACTTACAATCAGTATTTTAAACCTCAAATTAACCTCGACGCCCGATTCTTTATTTAAAAGTTCAAAACGAAAACCGGTTATTTTACATTTTAACCCTACAATTTGCGTATTAAAAATGTTTGAGAATTTTTCAAATAATGCATTTTATTTCGTCACAACGTTGCAAATTCTTGTGCAGTTGTCGTAACATTGATTGTTAAGTATGTGTGTCGTACTTGATTTCATGTTTTTGCATAATGTTGTGAAGTCTGTAGCAAATATCAGAGGCAAGTACTTAAAACTTAAATTCATTTTTTACTCAAATGTGTAGTAAGGTTTTAAGAATTGATTAGTTCGGGTCGTGCGACTTTGTGAAACAACTGATTCCCTGTTCAATGATCGTAATTTATGCACACGTAATGTCGGTAAAGGACGCGCAATAAATAGTCTATGGACAGCCACATATCATCGTTCGTGTTATTTTTATCGTCCAATCATGTAGGCATATATTTTTTTTATCCCACTGCTATTATCTATTCACAAACCAACTTTTTAGGAAACTTGTATCCGAGTCTTTAACCTGGCCATATAACGTGTTTTATGACTCCTACTTGCCCTAAAAAGAGAAATAAAATATATTTTTCCAACTCAAGTTTTATCACAATCAAATTACGCCACATTAAGTTACGACGCGACCAGTCTTGACTATATTAAGTTACCAAAATAGATGGCATGAGTTTAAATGGACTAACAAAGGAAGAAACCAACGTGCGGAGAATATTATGAGCAAAAAATATGGCGGACTAGGGTGGTAGTGACCTATGATGACGCAATGCCAAAAACAGGCCACACTGCAGCCGGCAGAGGCTCGCTGCCGAAGAGGGGTCAAGGAGGTTCATCGCGGAATATTGCTCAATCTCGTACAGACATGTGCGAACCTAAATATCACGTACTCGTGAATAGTCGTGAATCACCGTGACATCGCCACGAGCAATTAAAAAATTAAATCAGTTACCAAATTCAATGTTTCGAACGCGTTTATGTAACGACTCTTCCGTGGTGTTGCATTTGTCAAATATCTAGTTCAATGTTGCAATGCTATAAAATAGATATAAAATCTTTTTTGCGTATAAAATTGGTATTAATGTGGTAAAGTAACGACATTTTTTTATGTCGTCGAGGAGCGTAGTGGAATCGTGTCCGCGTCTATTTTGAACTCCCGATCGGACGTTCGCCCGGTTGTTGAACTGGAATAATTCGGCAAACACAGGCACATTACGCGCTTGATAATCTCATGATATTATGATACGTGTTGGGCCGTGTGCCGATTATAAAATACCTTTCCGCGTACTCGTCTACACACGCGGTATCTGTACCTACGTATATATACTTTATTACACCTAAACTATGTCTTGAAGGAAGTCGATACTGAAACAATATTAACTACAGATTCCTATCAGATAATTGAATATTGGAGTACCAATAAAGTTTTAAGCCTCGTTTTAAAAGTTGTTTTTTAAGTTCGCGAGTAATATGACACAATAATGATAATTAATTATAGCAACGATTACATTCGCAATACAAATGAGCTGTGTGTTGTGTTTACGCGAAGTGGACGCAAACATGCAGAGATGGGTCGCGACAGTGTGGGTGCGACACTACACGAGTGTGGGTGTGTAGTCTCTGTGTGTGTACGTGGAAGCGCGCGATGAAATAAAATATGTCCGGTCAATGAACTCGCGGTCGGTGCCATAAAAATCGCGATACTGGCCGAAATTCGGACAGAAAGCCGAATATTCAACCTTATAATTGATTTAAAAATATAAAGTTTATGGTAGCGTGCTGGTAGCGCGTGTTCTAAATTCAAAATTATCTTGTTTCGGTGTCCAAAAAGTCCGAATATGGCGGCCGGGGAATAGGAAGGATTACAGCTGTGCAACGAACTTTAATATGCAGCGTGCGGCTCTCGTGTCCGCCACGGCGACAGCTGTCCGATTCGCTCTTTGTCTCTCAGCACCCATCACTGAATCCTAATTTTGACCAACCCTTAAAAACGGAGGTGTCTGTCAAATAGAAAGGGCCATTCCATTATTGAATCAAAAATTTGACAGGCATCTCCAATAGAAAGAAATAAGAAAAAAAAAACTCACTTGAATTGAATTTTTGTGTTGTCCGAAATGAAACAGCGTTTTGCATTTTTTTCTCTTCCAAACGTTGATGTTGTTTCTATGGGTGTTCATTTCCGGATTGCACGCGGCGCGCGAGTCAGCTGATTTCCATCCAATGACCTTGCGAACACGTCCTCCCTTCATTTTATTCATAGTATTTACAGGCGATGAGTTGTTTATCGTTCAGTGGACTCGTTCGGCGGTGAACCTTCTCTTCCTACAGGAGGAAGTTTCCCCAGGACTGGTGCCTGTGGATATCCTGCGTCTTCCGCAACACATCTTGTCTCATCGGAGTTGGGGGGGTTTAGTATATTTCCGTGGGGTCTAAACCAATCATTTTCACTTTAGTATTGTCCAGTAGGGTCAAGTACTTTGGTTTCCATTTTTTTAATAAAGATTCTTATCGGATTTGGACCAGTGTGGGGTTGTAGAACTTGTAGAAGTTAGTACTGACCGGTGGGGTCCAGAGTGGTGTCCATCTTGGTGGTTGTTTTTTTTTAATAAAGTCCAGTTGGGTCCAGGGTAAGTATATCCATGTTAGCACAGTCAACACAACAGTTCGTTTGGTGCACGGTCGCGAGTTTGGTTCGGGGCACTGTAGTGAGCGCGCGTGCGTCGTGCCGGCCAATGAGACGAGCGCTGCGCCCGCGCGCTTATATGATAGAAGCGCGCTCTGTGGGAGACATCTGGCGGCGAGTGGACGAAACGTGAAAATATAGTCTTCCCATCGATGTTTATATGAAATCTTGGGCTTCAGAATTTTCATTTAAAAAAAGAGAAAATTTCGAAAAAAAATCATCTTTATTCTAGAATTATTTCTGATACACAGTGAAGGTCGTTGTAGTCTAAGCACTAAAAAGGTTATTGAACTTGCCAGACATCGTATTTCTAATAACTTCAACAGGTCTCCTCGAACTAGATCAATGACTGCTTCAACGAATGAAGGGTTAATGTTCATGCTTAGTAAACAAATTGGTATTTGCTGAATGTTGACATTATTACATAGGAGTTTCCTCAAAATTTTCCCCATGTCAGATGTTTTGCAGCCCATCGAGAGTGAATGAGTGGTATTTCTTTTGTTAAAACTATAAAGATGGAAAAATATGACCACGTATATTGATATAAATAATAACAATACTTAAGCTTTTTATTCCTAACTTCGTAGTATCATGGAGTACCTACCGAGAAAAACGAGTCAAAGTTTGAAACGATTATTTTATTGACGGACGCGAAATGTCCAAGATCTTCCTGTGTTTGTTTCAGGAGAGTAGCTAACGGAAATGACTCATTAATGTGATTATCTTTATAAAAAACACTTCTGTGTTTACGATAAAATAAATATGACTACTACCAAGATGTTTTAATTTTATTTTGCTTGAGTCTAAATTAAACATGAATGATACATAGTGTGCTGATTTAGGTATCATTCTAATTCTTACAACATTAATAACTTACAGAATTAAATAAAATTTCAATTAATTAATGGTCAAATAAATGTTATCAGTTACCTGATACAGTACTATTTCTAAAATGTGGAATTATAACATGATTTTGTTTCCATTTTCATCAAATTAAGATCTAACGTTTTTGAAAATTTTCGTCGTATTTTTCTTATTTTTTTTTTTCACTTAGCTCTGTGCTTGAATTCAGTGTTCTGTAAAAGTCTGAGTAAATTAAACAAATAAACGGCATTTAAGAAATTGTTTCAATATACTGTCTGTGTTTCACATAAACCTATAGGTATGATTGAAATGCCTAACTTTACTTTAACAAACGCCTATACAACGTGAAGACGACATAACGACAATAAATGAAAACAATGACTATACCGATGCATAGAGTATTTTGAAACTATCGAACAAAATAAATACTAACATCTAATAAACATAAATAATAACATAAATTAAAAAGTGATTTTGTCAAATAAACTAAATAGAAGTGATGGGCCGACTATGGGTTTTACAGATCAGTCAGCTATAGTGACTGCTATTGGATATATTTGATTGAATTTTTATAAACACATTGGAAACGTTATTAAATATACGAAGTTGAATTTACTGTCGTGTCCACCTTCGTATAGGTTGTCTGAACACCGTAAATAAGTAATGTAGACATAGGAAATACAATATTGTCAATTTAGTCAGCATAAAATTTGCACGATAATTAACGGTATTCTTAATCGAGGTCGCATTTAAATATTCCTAAACTTTAGCGCGACTTTTGTTAGTGTCATATTAAATTAAAGTTTACAGTATAATTAGATTATTTAATACCGTTTCTTACATATTATAAAACGACCGTTATTTTGAGTATTTATCATCTTACGAATCTTTTAAAATTTTATCAGAATTCTTCACCAATTTTGTACTTACTGAATATTTTCCAGGCTGTTCGCTTTCTAATTGTATTTTTTTACAAAAATCCTTGATTAAATTATAAAAAAACACTATAAAGAAATCGAAAAGTAAAACCTTACTGAAAAATGGTGCGAAAAATATTACCTACAAGATTATGAGAACTATCTGAAGCATTTGATTTAGTTCATCACTTCACAGAACACTGATTCGTAAATAAAATCGCTAAGAAGGTTCTTTTTATTATCTCGACCAAACAATCGAACCCAAGATAAAGTTAAACTCACTCACCCATCTCTTATCATTCATAATAGCTTAAAACTCACTAGTAAAATTAAGCATACCACAGGGCTCAATTCTAGGCCCTTATATCTTTCTCACTGTTGGGTTGTAAAAGTACCAACACGCCTTCTCTCTGTGAGAGCGGACCGTAGGCCATAAGTATAGCTAAAATAAAAGTAGATACAGAGTAACCGACATAATTTTGCGGTCAAACAAAATGCGTCAATACATAATTAGAATTTATTAATTATGCCGTATGTGATTTTGACTCACACGCACATTTTTGTTAAATATTCAATAACTACTTTAGTTACAAACAAAGGCTTTTGAAATGTGATGTTATTTATGTATAGCGAGTTTTATGAATGAGTTCACACATAGGGTTACGTCAAAACATGAGTATGCACGGAATCTGACCTTATTTTTTTATTCGAAAGTCAATGTTTTTTTTTGAAAAATATTAGTTATTTTGCTTATTTTAATCTGAGTCATTTTGAATCACAATTATAAACCTGTCGGATAATTGCGTTAAAGGGATATACAACGCAACTTCTTTTGACTTTTTGTTTCGTTCGTAAGGTATCGTGTTACCCAGCAACTGGGTTGTGGAGGTCAGATAGCCAGTCACTGTAAAATACGGGTATTCAGCTGCAGCGGTTAGACTGGAAGCCAACCTCAACATAACTATGTTGGGGTTGGAAAATGCTAGGCAGATAGAACCTAAACATTAATATTTAGGTTCTTGGACATAAAACTTGTTAGAGACAAAATTATGTTTTAATTATGTGTCGTGTTTCTTTAGTGCCAGTGCTGATTATGCGGTCCTTGGTTCAATTCCCAGGACCAGCACCTTCTTCTTTGCAGTCGGGTAAAAAGTCGGTAAAAAGTAGTGATAGCCTATAATGGTGTGACCGTCGGTTGCTCGACCGCCAAGTCATAGGTCTCGAGTTTGAGCCCAAGCCACACGCCTCAGACTTTTCGGATTCATCATGTGCGTATTGTATTATCACTTGCTTCAAGAACGGTGACGGAAAACATCGTGAGAAAACCGACATGCCTTTTATTTGAGGGTGGGAAATCAAATGACTTCTCTCGCTCTGGGCGAAGCGGCAGGGCGTGTCAGACTTTTACTGACTAAAACCTATCCGTGTTCCTTGAGAGATATTTCTTGATGGAATGTGAAGTCAAGTCAGAGGACTAAATAGGGCGGCATTAAATCTGACACGAGGTTAGTCACTAACCATACGAAAAGAAAGAAAGCAGACGGCTATTTTGTTGTTTGCTGGGGAGTTTGTTGCGCCTTTCCTTCTTCCCAGCTAAACCATTAGGAAGATGTGTAATTTTGACGTTCGAAAAGTGCTGATTCTCAGCCTAGTTTGAATAAAATATGATTTTGATGATAAAAACCGGCCAAGTGCGAGTCGGACTCGCGCACGAAGGGTTCCGTACTATCCTACTAATATTATAAATGTGAAAGTTTGTGTGTTTGTGTGTTTGGATGTTTGTTACTCAATCAGGCAAAAACGGCTGAATGGATTTGGATGAAATTTGGCAAACAGATAGCTTATAACCTGGATTAACACATAGGATACTTTTTATCCCGATATTCCCACGGGATCGAGACTTACGCGGGTGAAACCGCGGGGCGCAGCTAGTTATATATAAAACCAAGAAATAAATCACGTTTGTTGTATGACAGCCCCCTTAAATATTTATTTTATTCTGTTTTTTAGTCATTGTTGTTATACCGGCAACAGAAATACATCATCTGTGAAAACAACTTTCCAACTATCACGGTTCTTGAGATACAGCCTGGTGACAGACGGACAGGCAGACCGACAGCGGAGTCTTAGTAATAGGTAATCCCGTTTTACCCTTTGGGTACGGAACCCTAAAAAGTAGTACTGAGTCAAATTGGATGAGACTCGCACAGACCAGGGAAGCATGGCACAAAAGGGAGGAGGCCTGTATTCAACAGTGGGTGGAACATGGCTGCCAATGATGATGACGATGATTGGGTCAAATTGAGTCGCTCCTATGTCTACTGACCTAAATATAATAAACACACTCAGTATAAAGGTCACCAAATAAATAAAACATCTAAATAACAACAATTTTTATTATTATTATTTTGACACAATCACTAAACACAATGATTCATTTACATACGAAAGAGTTCAACGCGCTACGTATTTTACCAATGAACTCTATTTTGAAAGTGTTAAAGTTGAATATTGGTTGTGTTTTATTCAGAGCTGAATGTTGTGGTTTCCCAACCTGGAGGGATTTTTTAAATGTCGTGAACTTGTGAATGTGAACACAGTATAGTATTTTTTACAACTTCCTTGAAAAACGAAACCTTTTAACCACAAAATTATAATATAAAAAGAATTATACAAACGGGTTGTTTTTCGTTGCCAGTTCATACAAAATTATATTGATAACATCGCGACTGTATTATTAGATGGGGTAGGCAAAGATGTACTACAGCAGGTCTGCAATTCGCCAGCAATGTGTAATTCCCATGTAATAGGTGGCGAGCCTATTGTCATAAATAGGGCACAAAGCCAGACTCTAGGGAGCAGCTGATAAATCCTTGATAGAAAACCCAATAATATTTTGCCTGACCTGGGGATCGAACTCCAACCACCTGGTTCAGCATTCGCGCTAGCCACAACTAGGCCAAAAAGGCAATTTAATTTATGTTCTTCATTATATCCATACCAATTACCATCATTGAGTAAAATAAAAGAGAACTATTAAAATATACAAAAACAAAATAAAAAAACAACACAAAAACAAAATAAAAAAAAAACAAAACATCATCATCATTTGTTTTATTTTACATAATAAAAAATAAGTCAATCATAATTTACAATAAGTAATTCGTTACCTAATAATTAACAATGTCTTTCGTGCCCGGTTGATGGCAATAGGATCGCCCCTTATTACATCGGACCTTTATGTACATTATGTTATGTTAAAAATATTTCATTTGTTGTATGGACCATCGCCGAAAAAATCACCTTATGGGCGCACCCTACCTCAAATTGCTTAGCATGATCCTCCGTTATGCCGCAAATACTGCAGCATTAATTTTGAAATAAATATTATATGTTAAAGTTGAGGATTGATGCTAGGTCTTATGTTTGGCGAAAACACGATTACATAAAATTTTCTCTATAGAAAAAAAATCCAAAGTTACCTCTAAACAGAACTATAAACCGCTGGTATTCAAAAAATACTTCAAATTAGATCATGAAACTGCATAATAACTGAACTATCTATAAAGCAGGTCTTGTTTTTTATTATTTTTAAATTACCATTATTTTCGCCGTAAAAAGCAATTACTGAACTTTTCGACGCTTTAGAGCCGCTAGCGCCCCACTCCGTCTCGTTCTCACTCAGGTCGCGAGTATTATGGTGCGAGCGGGATAAAATCTGAGGTAGGGTGCGCCCTTAAGTACAAAATGGATGTTAGTCCTTCATTACGCTATCGCCATAAAAATAAAAGGACACAGATTAAATATTTATGAAAAATCTCTGTACCGTCATTGGAATGTCGAAGAAATGTTGGGAAAAAAGATCTGTACCGCATAGTTAGAGGGATCTAGCTGATAATGGTGCTAATTAGGTACTAGCTTCTGGGTGGTTTTTACTTTTACCTCATGTGCATAGAAGATTTACTACTCACAGGGGGCCTAGGATAGAACCTTGTAATACTAAAGTAGTATTCACCCCTCAATACACCACTGTACAATAACACTGACCAGTGAGTATGGGACAAGGTCATGATTATTTTTTTGTTTTGCTACCGTCAATTAAATTTAGAATATTTTTCATGTGGAATGCTTGTTTATTTTTAGGGTTCCGTAACCAAAGGGTGCCAAACGGAACCCAGTTACTAAACCTTCACTGTTCGTCCGTCCGTCTGATTGTCAGCCGGCTGTATCTCGTGAACCGTAATAGGATAGACAGTTGAAATTTTCACAGATATTTCTATTGCCGCTATTACTACAAACAATAACACATCCCACAGCTAATCTGTGAACAGCGTTGTGGGCTGCAATATTGTCATAAGTTTTGTATATTCTTTTATTCTATGTTTTATATTGTAGCTGTTAGTTGTTCCTATTGAATAAATAAATAAAAATAAAATCAAGTTAAAAATTAAAGGGGGCCTTATAAGAAAATTGTTTTTTATTAACGAAAGTATTTAAAAAAAATATGTATTGCTACACCCTCGTTAACCTTGGGCATAACACAGTGGCATAGTCAATAGCTTCATGTAACTCGGCCTTAACACAGTGACGTAGTCAATAGCCTCGGTAACTCGGGCATAACACAGTGATGTAGTCAATAGCCTTGTGTAACTCGGGCATAACACAGTGATGTAGTCAATAGCCTCGTGTAACTGGTCATAACACAGTGATGTTGTCAATAGCCTCGTGTAACTCGGGCATAACACAGTGACGTAGTCAAGGATTAGGTTGGGGGCGGAGAGATTTTGGTGACTGTGCAATGTGTGCACGTAAGTACATACAGGTGCCAAATCGGAAATTGTAATCCCCCCGTAATTGGGCTGTGGAGGTCAAATAGCGTGGCTTCGCAAAAATAATTATTTCCAGTAACTTTTGATGAGACTCTAGACATCGTACAAATAAAAGACTATAATTAGTTTTATAATCCTGTACTAATTTAATCCCGTATACTAATTTGACATTTTGTTGTTCGTTTTTCAATTTGGAGTTTGACATTAGCACCTGTCAAATTAGTTTAGGGGATTAAAAAACGAACTTCAGGTACGGAACTTATAAAGCGACTTAACCTAAGGTTTTTTTTTAAATAAAAAACAAACGTCTTAATATTACATTCGACATTAACTTCAAAAAAAGAATATTTTCTCTTTTTTGTAGTTATTTAACTTTGTTTGACCTGCACTAATTTGTATTCTATTTTATTAACGGCCAGTTTCTTTATCAAAACTAACAGCCAAAGTAACAGTCATTTGTTTAAAATGACGCCGAGGATTGAAAACACAACAATGCAAAAGAACAGTAGTCTGTTACTTTTGATGAAGAAACTGGCCGTAAATAAAGGTAAAAATTGTGCAGGGGCATGAATGTCATGGGGTAATGAGAAAAATTGTTTTCTCTATTTTCATCCGAGCAGAGCTCGGTACTTTATAATTATATATTGGGTCTCCACCTATGAAATTGGCATTTTTTTCTCACAAATGGAGAACCTCGTCACTTCTATGATTTAAAATATTCATCAATTGCTTGGTATTATATCGAAGAATGACCATCATAGACAACTACCAATAGTAAATAAACCTTATTACTTATTGTTTTCTAAACATAAAAAATACCTTATGAAATGAAATGAAATTGAAATGAAATGAAATGAAATTGTTTATTCTGTAAATAGGATATTGGAATCACTTTTACACGTCATATTAAAAAGTTGTAAAAATAAGCTAGATGAGATCGGCGTTTCCTATCTGACTACTCTGAGAAGAAAGGCCGAAACAAACTCAGAGGTCACCGTCTCCTTTAAAGTCCAGACATAATCTTGGTCAGGCCATATGAGGACCATGTAGATAAGAGTCTGAAATGGTCTTTTGAGGAAAGAACCACACAGATTTGAGTGGACCTGTCCAGTCAGGTAAAAATGACTCCTCATTTTGTTAGCCGAAATTACCACTATTGTTTTTTAACTTAGCCATTACTTATTTTTATCGCTTAATCTAAGTGGTATACGTTATCTTAGTTTTAAAACATTAGTGCATAAAAGTTTTAAAACATTAGGGTTTATGGTTGTTATATAAATTATGAAAATGTTTGTATGAAAAATGCAACTTTTTTATAATTCCCCATACAAAACGCTGATTTCATAGGTGGGGACCTAATATTATACCATGAAAATCAAGGATAATGCTTATAGTGTAGGCTTCATACATAGTTTTGGAGATTCCCTGTTGACAGTGAGTAGTACCCACGTACTAAGTATCTATTTATATTTGGTTTATTTATATATATTTTACAGAATACAGATTTACCTACTCCGAAGTTAGAGGTAAATAAGCTAAATGTTATTCAAATTACCAATTCATTGATACAATTATGAATGAATTGACGTAATTAATGTTATATTTATAATTTCAATCGCGGAAAACGACTTGGTTTTAGCTCGGTGGGTTTTAACAATGCTTCAGTAGTAAACATGTTTGGTTTGTGACTAATGAGCTGTTAAATAATAATGATGCAGAGATTATGTATGTTTATGAATGAAAATACCTGGCATTTCCAATTATTCCATTTCCTTATTTCCAATTAGGTATAAAAAAAATAATTTCTAGAAATCCATTTCTAATTTAATTAACTTTTCCTTATTTAAAATAGGTAATAAATGACCGAATAAAACGAAATATTTCATACAAAACATAACATCCCGCCTGTACTTCCCGGGTAGGGTTAGGCAGAGGTGTACATAAAGTACACCCAGATTTCTTTACCCACTCCGGGCTGTTAATGAGTAATTTCTGATGGAAAAACAGAATAACACTTGGCCAGACCTTTTTTTTTTAAAGGTGGGTTGTGAGAGCGCGTTTCAGACTTTTACTGACTAAAACCCACCC
Organism: Lithophane semibrunnea; assembly: GCA_947363905.1. Lineage (NCBI taxonomy): Eukaryota > Metazoa > Arthropoda > Insecta > Lepidoptera > Noctuidae > Lithophane > Lithophane semibrunnea. The sequence goes on along the minus strand of OX376209.1, from coordinate 10,338,773 downwards.
GTGTTCCTTCAGTTGCCTGTTGCCAAGGGTCCCGGTATCCCTTTCGGACTTTCCCGCATCCCTGCCAGGCATCGTTCCTAACGGACCTCGTGAAATGTGCTGCTTTGCCCGACCTGGGCATCAAACCCAGGACCTCATGCTCAGCAGTAGCGCTTACGACCAACTAGGCAGTCCTTTCTTTCTTCCTGTGTCCTTATTTCCTTATTATTTAACTATCTGCACCCCACGGTTTCACCCGCGTAAGCCTCGATCCCGTGGGAATATCGGGATGAAAAGTATCGTATATGTTAATCTAGGTTATAAACTATCTGTTTGCCAAATTTCATCCAAATCCATTCAGTAGTTTTTATGTGAAAGAGTAACAAACATCCATCCATCCATCCATACTTACTAACTTTCGCGTTTATAATATTAGTTAGATTAGAAGTTAGATTAGATTACTGAATAAGATGAAATAAATACAAATAGACGTAAACAAACTTTATAAATGTTCAGTCAATGTGAAAATAATTACGTATTAAAAAGCTGCGTTTTGCTGGAATGTGAGAATTTCCACTAACCTACCTTTAATTTAAAGAAATCTGTGGATATAAATACGAAGGTAAATCTCCTGTAGTGTATTTAAATAGAATAATTAAAAGACTAATTCAATAATTATACAAGAACAAAACACAATAAATCCAAAAATAGATTTCATTAATTAAAAAAACATTTTGATTTAAATGTCAATACTACAGAAATGCTCCACGTGTATTAATGTAGTGATGTCCTTCGATATATTGTAATGTCGATACATCCGTTTACATAATGTTGTACACAACGATATCGACAGATCTGCGGAAAAAGGAGGGAAACTGTTCGAATAGGGGGACAATAATAATAATAATGATGGACTTTTATTTCAATTTCCAAGATAAGGTTTATTTATTTAAATAAATTTGAAATTTTGCCTGGACATAAAATGGGTTGGTGCAAATAATACGTATACACTATCTTTACTAATATTATAAATGCGAAAACTCTGTCTGTCTGTCTGTGGCGCTTTCACGCCAAAACTACTGAACCGATTTAAATGAAATTGGGTACACAGATAGTTTAGAGCTGCTTCTTTTTATCGACATACCACGCGGGCGAAGCCGCGGGCAGAAGCTAGTGAAGAATATAATCACAGACGAGAACAAGACCACAACGACAAGTTCCTTTACAAGTTTTATTCGCGCATTTTATTTCAACGGCAGGCGTAGCATGAGCACCGTTTTGTCGACGGAAGAGTAGACAAAATTTACGTTTCCTGTAGACACTACGACTGAAGCAAAATAGAAAGACTCAGAAAGAGTCAACTGCACTTTTTACGCAATTCACTCTTTTACATAATTCGACTCAGAATTCTTTGTTTTGTCGGTTTTGTCATAGGATTTATCGGTTGTCAGTGTGATTTTGACAGTAAGGATAGAAAACTTTCTTCCGAAATAGTCTACCTACAAAAAGACGTAGAAAAAGATCGTTAGAAATATAAGACAAAATGACAGATTGTAGAAACATTTCTATGGTGGATGTCAAAAATGAAGAAACGAACTGTCACTTTGTATAGAAAAAGCTATGTCTATTCTTCGTAGAGATAGAAAGCGCCATGTTACGCCTGCTGGTTATCATAATTTAAAAGCTAATAGTCTTAAAATAATCAAAACAATAGGTATAAGTATAACAAAGGAGGAAAAAGAATTATAGGGTTCATAACAACTTCCACGGATATTTTATTTTTGGATTCACGATTACCATATAGCGTGGCAATGCTGCCAGTCTTGTGGGCACTTTTCCTGTTGACAGCGATGCGGACACTCCCCCCCTTTTATATATGCACATGTTATTAATATTGCTTTAAGTTCCAAATATGATATATTTCGCTTTATACACGGTGTTCTTTTCGATATCCCATAATTCTAGGGTGATAATGAGACCATGCCAAAGAATCAACTGGCATGTTTTTTTTTCCGTATTTTTTATCGTTTGTTTTTCATTAAGTATACCTACAAAAATAATACTACGTAGTCACGATTATTTATGTAAAACACCCTTATGTGAAATTAAAAAAAAATTCTGACCATAACAAAATATATTTTATATACAACATTATTTTTTGTTTATGCTTAACCCGAAAAGGGGTCATTGTGCTCATCATTTTGAACAACTTTTTCCATGGGACTAACCTTGAAATCGCGAAAAAAAAATCAGCTGTTCCATACATTTTGTCGATTTAAGTGAACACAAAATGCCCTTTTCGGGTTTATGCTAATAAACAAAAAATAATGTTATATAAGATGTCGCATTTTCTTAGCTTACGAATGATTGATTTGAATGAAAATGAGTTACTCGTACTCATCAATGAAACTTAGATACACACATCGAGAGTATACAGTTACGTGACCTTAAAAAAATTAAAATAATTTAAATGCCAGTTGATTCTTTGACATGGTCTCATTAATACCCAAATAGAGACCTTGACCCTAATAGAGTTATGGGATATCAAAAGGAACTCGTATAACAATGCAACTTATAGTTACTAAGATCATTTTGTATGTGGTGTTTGCCTGTAATTGGTTGTGCAGTTAGATTTAAGACACAATTACTAATATTATGTTCCTATCTGTAACAACTGTTGGTGAACCTTAATAAAATAAACTGAAGCTAAAAAAATATTGTTAGTTATTTAGTTCTCTTACTTTGTCCCACTATAATTCAGTCTCACAGCCACCCTACATGCCGGCAGCTATCAGGCGGGTCGGCCGCGACGTTTCCTTTTCCCTGTACGAGTGAAAACTGCTTTCTTATCTGACGATATCCAATCCGTGGGTACAGACGTACACGTAATCTTAAGATATTCTATACTTAGGTGCATATTACGAACGATCGCGGACTAAAAATGTTTACCAGCTTAAGGCTGCCTTTCCACCAGAGATGTGGATGCGTAGCGAGGAATGTCCGTAAAACTAGCCAATAACAACGCTAGCTTAGCTCAAGCTATGACAGTGAAGCGATGTTATTGGTTAGTTTCACACACATCCCTCGCTACGTATCTTCGCTCATCTCTGGTGGAAACGCAGCCAAAAACGTAAACATTTTTAGTACGTGGCTGGACATGCATTCGAAGTTACACGATAGTTTATGAATTAATCATGGAACTGATGCCGGGAATTTTCGGAATGAAGTCAGATGACATCATTTTACTTAAACTCAGTCACAAAATCCTAAAATTCTATTTCACAATACCGGATTTTCGCTCTAAGAGTTTTGAAATAATTTCCGGTTAAGTTTGTGTCCGGGATGCTCGAGGATCATAAATATAATAACAATACATCTAGACTGTATATCTAAATAAATTTTGAAACCAACTGTTCTGAGGGCCTAGACAAGTGACAATCGCTTCTAAAGCGTTTCGTATTTCTACAACGACTTTCAACAGGATTGACATAAGCTTTTCGATAGCGTACATCAGTCCTATACATTTTTGCATTTTCCGTCATCGTTATCGCTGATAGAATGTAAGTTTGTCTAGAGCCTCTGGACTACACTCTAGGTACTAAAACTATGTCTGTCTTCCTCTAACATATAAAACAAGAATGAGACGAAAGTATAAAACTGTCAAATTGGTTTACACGATAAATTAACGACATATTCTCCTACACTAAACCACAATTTAGCTTATTTTAGTTTTTCCGATTCTAATAACATAGTAAAATAATTAATTGTCTGGAAGTATTTTTAGTTAGAAGTTATCTGGAAAAGAACCAGAGTTATCAACATAGCCGCATAGTAAGCAAGCTGAAGTGGCAGTGGGCTGGCCATATTGTCGAAGGACCGATGGCCGGTGGATCAGACGAATCCTGAGGCCCTAGACAAAGTGAAATTCTTTCAGCGATAACGATGATGGAAAAGGAAAAAATGTATAGGACTGACTTAAGCTATCGAAAAGCTTATGTCAATCCTGTTGAAAGTCGTTGTAGAAATATGAAACGCTTTCGAAGGGATTGTCACTTGTGTTGTCTGGAGTAGAGAGCGTGTATCGACAAGCGTACCTACTGTGGGACGCCCAGCAGCTAGATGGACCGCGGACCTTCAAAAGGTGGCTGGGACAGACTGGATGCGGAAGGCAGAAGACAGGGTGTTGTGGCGCAGCCTGGGAGAGGCCTATGTCCAGCCGTGGACTGCGATAAGCGGAGTTATTATAATGATTTGTAGTTGATACTGTACAAAATCAAGACCACCGAATATAGGTGCTATTTATATATGTATTGCATGCATGAGGGTGAATAAACAAATGGTCATTTGCTTCGAGTGACGTCAATCTGTCACGAATTCACCATTTAACGAATAAATCTGAATGATGCATCCCGGTTTCGGCATATTTGTATATGACTACTTTAATGAAATGCTAAACTGATACAAGTCAATGTCACTTGGTCCCCCCTAAAGTTGTGGTTAGTCCATTGATTATTCTACCATGGTTTTATTTTTAAAGCGGTACGTTTTGGAAAAATGATTTGATTCTTTGCTGTTTATTGTTTGTTATTTTGATCGCTATTATTTATCATCATCATAATCAGCCTATAATGTTCCCACTGCTGGGACACAGACCTCCTCTCTATGAGAGGGAGCGGGCCGTAATCTACCACGCGGGCCCAGTGCAGGTTGGTAGATGTCAGATGTCTTCGAATTTTTGGTTCTAGGACATGCCGGTTTCCTCACGATGTTTTCCTTCACCGTTTTGAGAGCAGTGGCGATGAAATAATTTACACAAAGTAATGCGTCTGTCAGGGTTCGAACCTACGACCTACAACTCATATGTCGTGGCCGTTACCACTGGGCCACCACTGCTCTTACTGGGCCACCACTGCTCTGATCGCTATTGGTATGCAGTTAACATCATCATCACTTTAGTCGAAATACGTTCACTGCTGGACATATGCCTCGCCCAAGCCACCACCATTTCGACTGGTTCTGATCTTCTCCTATCCTCTTGGCATGAGCTTTGGGTAAAGAACTCAGTGAAAAGTTTAGCCAATCCGCGAGACTGGTAATGAACACCAGAGCGCACCAATCATACTTCAGAATTAGTAGCATAAGTATAATTAGCTTATAACGTTCCCACTGCTGGGACACAGACCCCCTCTGTAAGAGGACGTGCGCCATAATCCGCCTCGTAGACCCAGTGCGGGTTGGTGGATGTCACATGTCTTCAATTTTTAGGTTCTTCATCAACTTTTTGAGAGTAGACGTAATCGTAATTACAATAAGAAAGAAAAGAAAGTAAGTAAGAAGATAGATAGATAGATTCATTTATTTGCCTGAAATATGGTATTTTACATATTTTATAACACATTACACAAATGGTTCTTCATATTCCGCCTACTTAATTTGGCATGCAAATTTTTTGACAATATTATTGTTTATTGAACAAAATAATTAAATTACCATGTCATAAAAAAGAGTGCTAATTCAAGAATTGTCTACGTATCAAATATTACAAATGTCAAAGAAGCAGTATCTTGTACTCAAAATTATAATGCCATAACTGTATGATTTTTACTGTGTATACATAATTAAATAAATAAGACAAGAAAGAAATAAAAGAAAGAAAATAAATAAAGAAAGGAAAAAAAAACACGATGATGACAATGATGATGGTTAGACCATCACCTAACAATGAAGAAATACATGTAATAATTACAAATTGCACGTGATACGGACGACACGTATTTTTTGCCGACGTGTTCCATTCCAACGTTATACATTGTGTCACGTTACGACATAGCAGGGAATACCTTGATGTCAGTTAGTCATTGTGTAGGTAAACATCGTCTGATTAATCGCAAAGTGTATTGACTTCGAGATTACGATGATTTCATTTATATAAGTATTAGGTTTGTTTCATCATTAAAGATACTGGTTATGAGCGTGACGAAATTAGCATTGCCATAGTTTGGGTACTTATTCTTGAACGTCAGATTCATCTTTGGGACTAGTAATCCCTATTTCTTTTTTTTGATTGTTGAAAATCATCCAATGACTTCTCCCGCTCTGGGTGGAGCGGAAGGGCGTGTCAGACTTTTACTGACTAAAACCCACCCGTGTTCCTTCAGTTGCCTGTTGCCAAGGTTCCGGTATCCCTTTCGGACTAACCCGCAACCCTGGCAGGGGGACTAGTCATCCTAACTATCCTAAATAATATTATAAATGCGAAAGTGAGTTTGTTTGTTTATTTGTTTGTTACGCTTACACGCTAAAACGGCTGAACGGATATGGATGAAATTTGGCACAGGGGTAGACGATGACCTGGTATAGGACATAGGATACTTTTCATCCAGATAATCCCACGAGATCGAGACTTACGCGGGTGACACCGCGGGGCGCAGCTAGTATTACATATTTTGCTTACAGGAAAAAGAAACCAAATATGTTTTTGTTATTGTTTTTTTTTAAACAAGGTCACAACATGCATGTATTACTTAAGTAATACTCAACTAAAAGCTACCAAAACATTTCAAAATATTAATATTTTGAAATGTTTTAGTAGCTTTTAGTTGAACCTAAATTGACAGCTCAACTTATTTCCGTCCCTTTCTTATTTTGTTTGCAGGAAAAAGACATTCATATTCTTAGTATAGCTTAATCGAAGCCAATTAGAACCGAACACGTCCTAACTTGGGTTATTACCTATGAAATCAGCGTTTTGTATGGGGAATTTTAAAGAAGTTGCATTTTTCATACTAACATTTTCTTAATTTATACGTATTATAACAACCATGAACACTAATGTTTTAAAACTTTTATGCACTAATGTTTAAAAACTAAGATAACGTATGCCACTTAGATTAAGCGACAAAAATAAGTATTGGCTAAGTTAAAAAAAAATTGTGGTCAATTCTGCTAACAAAATGAGGAGTCATATCTTTATGTTTAGAAAACTATAAGTAATAAGGTTTTTTTTTACTATTGGTAGCTGTCTATGATGGTCAATATTCGAATACCAAGCAATTGATGAATATTTTAAATCATAGAAGTGACGAGGTTCTCTATTTGTGTGAAAAATACGCCAATTTCATAGGTGACTCATATTATAAATGCGAAAGTGAGATTGTTTGTTTGTTACGGTTTCACGCTAAAATGGCTGAACAGGTTTGGATGAAATTTGGCACATGGGTAGACCATGATATGAGAGGATATAGGATAGGACCTAGGATACTTTTTATCCCGATATTCCCACGGGATCGAAACTTATGCGGTTAAAACCGCGGGGCGCAGCTAGTTATTCTATTAAATAAACCAACTTGAACAGATTTCTACGCGAGTGTACACCAGTTATTAGAAAACAAGTATATACTATAACTTAGATTTCTAGTTCCTAGTTTTCTAATCCATAAAACCCGCCTTTTTATGGTGTCCTCACTTGAACTACGCATATAAGGAATTCCGTAACGTGTTGTAAAATTAGTGGAAATGCCTCGTTTCCATAATTGCTAATTTATGCTAAAACTATTGGTAAAAGGTGTTTATGTCATGCAGATTAACATCGATAAACTGTACAATTGCGGAGACAATTCAGAGAAGCATCTGCATTTTTATGTTGTGTATAGTTGTGGTTCTGTTTAGTGTGAAGTCCTGGGTTCGATACAAAGGTCGGGCAAAGTGGTAATAGGTTTTTCCATCTGGAATATCTCAGTAGCAGCGTGGAGTCCAGATTCGTGCTCGGTTGATGGCAATAGGCTCGCCCCCTATTACATGGGAAAAGTGGGTGTACTAAAACCGCGGCGATTCCATTAGGCAAGTACCTTGTATGCAATTTGCAACTTGCACAAACTTGAACAAACCTGCATACAAGCTACAACTTGTATGAGGTAGTTTGAACTTGTACATTTTTTTATTCAAGTGACAAACGTCGACACGTCGCAAACGTTAGTTGCACGTTCCGCAAGCAGCACCGACCACAGCAGCATGTCTTTCATGATGTCTTACTCATTTGTTGAACATCTCCACTTGTATGCAAGTAAAACCTGCATGCAATTTGCACACTCTCGAAAACATGTTTCCAATGTAAGCAACTTTGATGCAAATGTGACGTCATACTTGCATGCAAGACTTGCCTAATAGAATCGCGCCTTTTTAAGGTACACTCAGCCTATCCCTTCGAGGAATATAGGCGTGATGTTATGTTAAGTTGCAGTGGTTTGCAGGTTTAAGGAGACGTTTGTAAAGCCCTGTGTTGAAGGTTAAAAGTAGGAGTATAAAGAAGGATTTTTGAAGTAAATATTTTTATTGGTAAAATATATACATTGGGTAACTTATTATACTAAATTAACTAAAAAACAATTATATATTATATAACAAAATTAAAAAGAAAAAATAAAGGGGAGGGGCTCATTGAGCATCAAAAAAAAAATTGTCTTTTGCGTACTTACATGTTTCTTCTTTTAATTCCCAAGGAAGACATTCTATTCATCTCGCGATATCTTTCGTAGACACCTGCAGCAGCTGTTCTGACTCGTTGCTTCACAGCTCCACTCATGACGATGAATAACATTAAGAGGATCCTTAGGCTTATATATTGTCTGGACATTATTGCCAACCCGAAAAACCCATGTTGGACACTCATCCGATCTAACACCACGGCGGACTACCTGCAGTATCGTTTCTCCTTCTCTCTCATACTAAGGTTATCTGTAAAATATTGTGATACCTTATGTATGACTTTCAAATGTTCTTTGCTTATGTGTTATAGAAATAGAAGATTGTTTATTGTCCAGCAGGCGTAGCATGGCGCTTTCTATCTCTACGAAGAATAGACATAGCTTTTTCTTAACAAAGTGTCAGTTCGTTTCTTCATTTTTGACATCCACCGAAGAAATCTTTCTTACAATCTGTCATTTTATCTTTCATTTCTAACGATTTTATCTAGGTCTTCCTATACGTAGACTATTTCGGAAGAAAGTTTTCTATCCTTACTGTCAAAATCACACTGACAACCGATAAATCCTATGACAAAACAAAGAATTCTGCGTCGAATTATGTAAAAGAGTGAATTTCGTAAAAAGTGCAGTTGACTCTTTCTACTTTGCTGCCGTCTTGTACTGTCTACAGGAAACGTAATTTTTGTCTACTCTTCCGTCGACAAAACGGTGCTTATGCTACGCCTGCAGGGGGCCAAGTCTACTAATTTACAAACGTGTCAGTGGTCTCACAATGATGAGTTTTTGACAGATTTTGTATGGCATATCTGTCAAAAACTGATCATTGTGAGACCACTGACACGTTTGTAAATTAGTAGACTTGGCCCCCAGGTAAGACAGTAAGCTGGTTTACAGGTTATACAATATTATCTATATGGAAGATTTTACAAGGTTACAATATTAAGCAGGTTTGCAGGTTACTATGATATTAACAATAGCTAGGTTACACAAATTATTTACCAGTGAGCCCCAAACTGTATCTTGGGGCTCGGGGAACGACTTACAGAGTGGAGACTAGATAGGTGATTTCAAGTGTTGTATGGTATTTTGTTTGTGTATGTGATGTGTGAGTATGGGCATGTGAGTATGTGATTATGGGGTACAATAAAGAGCCTTCTACTGAACTTATTCAACATACTTGGAAGAGGAAGATCAATTAACACCTATTATGCTAATTTAAATGATTACATAACAATATTTCGCGTGAGGGATGATTAGTCATCGCTTTACTGAGTTGCTTGCAATGTTGCAAATATTACTTTGATTAGGCAACGTGGAAATTGATTTTCCTGTTGCATATTCTTGGCTTAATAGCAACAACATGTATCATAATATTATACTGACCTGATGGTTTCGTGGTCACAAGCGCGACTGCTGACCGTGGGGTCCTGGGTTCGATTCCCGGGTCGGGAAACGTGTTATTGGGATTTTCCAATAAGATTTTCTGAGTAACTATATATAACTTATACCAGCGTACCTCGGAAAACACGTTAAGCCCTCGGTCCTGCGCCTGATCTGTCTCCGGTCGTGTCGGATTGCCTTCCCATCGGAATATAGTAGTGAAGGAAGAGTGAGTGCACCTGTGTCTAAGCACATACTTGTGCGCTATAATAGGTACCTCCCGCGCCGTAGGCGTAGGCTGGTCTCCGTTGAGATTGGTCGCCGTGGCAGAAATTAGGTCTGGTGGACCATATAAAAAAACCAGCCAAGTGCGAGTCGGACTCGCGCACGACGGGTTCCGTACCATTATCTATAAAAACGGCAAAAAAATCACGTTTGTTGTATGGGAGCCCCCCTTAAATATTTGTTTTATTTTAATTTAATTATTTATTTTTAAAGAGTATATGTACCTAAATACTCTGTGAATATTTCAGGCGTCTACCTGTTGTCGTTTTCAATATCGAGCAGAGACGAGCAAAAAAATCACGTTTGTTGTATGGGAGCCCCCTTAAATATTTATTTTATTTTTGTTTTTAGTATTTCTTGTTATAGCGGCAACAGATATACATCATCTGTGAAAATTTCAACTGTCTAGCAATCACGGTTCATGAGATACAGCCTGGTGACAGACGGACAGACAGACAGACAGCGGAGCCTTACATAGCCGTACATTTATATGTTTGTAAGAAACCTAATATCTACAAGTAGATACCTTAATGCAAACCACAGTAGCAAGATAATACGGTAAACAAGGTGTCAATACGTTATATAGTTCGGTAGCTATTAGCGAGGCGGTACATAAGCGGTGAGTTTTCACCGCAGTGCGTACGCGCATGTAATAGTAATGCACCCGTTTAGCTATGCACTCCGTGTCCCCGCGCCTGCGCAATGTTCTGATATCCTCCATTTTACAATTACGATAGATTTACCACGACTTTGTTTTTGTATATTTACATATTTTTTTATGTGGTATTATTTATTTATCACGTGCCGAATTTGTTCTGCGTTCACGAGAGAATAATTTCACATAGAGCGGCTATTATAGAACTGTGTGGATTGTGCACCAGCTCTAAAGTCTGTTTATTAATCTCATAGACTAATTTGACAGGTGCAAATGTCAAACTCCAAATTGAAAAAACAGACACCAATCACTTGAAATGTCAAATTAGTCTACGTAATTAAAAAACAAGCTTTTCGCCAAAGTCTATGTAAATTCGCTGAAACTGCGACGCAGACGTAACTTTCGGCTACAGACACACAGGACAATGACCTCCCAAGTTTATCGGAAATCTGTGTCTTAATTTAGAAACCGAATTTTGTAGGATTCTATGTATGAGCCTGAGTAATTCGTCAACTCGTCCTACATGCCTACGGCCCATTAAGGACGTTCTTTTGATTTTCTGCAAGACTTCCTAAATGGGCCGTAGGCATTTAGGACGAGTTGATGAATTACTCATGAGCCTGATACGAGGTGGACTTTGTTTCTCTTCTTGGTGTTTTTTGACCTAATCCCAAACTGGGTAATTCGTCTACTCGTCCTACTTGCCTACGGTCCATCTAAGACGACTTGCAAAAAATCAATAGAACGTCGTAAATGGGCCGTAGGCATGTAGGACGAGTTGACGAATTAGGTACTCCCCTAACTTCTAGCTACTGAAAACTTTTAATGTAATTGATAATACTTTTTTAAAACTCATCTTATGCGTTGTACTTGCGGTTCCTAAGCCAATAAGTGAATTAGAATAGGCTAGGCCCTTGACACGCCTAGGACAATATTTTACTTCGCCATGAGGGTTTTCATGGCGAAGTAAAATAGTGTCGTTTTCGTTATTTATATTGTCGATAGTTCATAGTAAACATGACAGGTGACAGCACTTACGTGAATATATTATGTATTGGCATTTAACAGTGTGTTTAGCAGTTCATTAAGTTGTACTAGTATAGCCGGAGGCTTGAATAGCTTGGCATTATTATTTTTTAGTAATTCATCATGTTTTATGCTCCTAAATTGGTTTAAGTATTAGAATATTTAATGACATCGAATTATCATTAACTAGCGACCCGCCCAAGCTTCGCACGGGTGTTATCTATTTCTGTAGCTACTAATATCTTAGTTACATATTAACGTATTTTATACATAAATAACGATGGTGAAAACCGTATCAAAATTCATTTTGTAGTTCAGAAGATCTAAACGCTCACACAGACACGAAAGACTTTGTTTTATTTATACTATTTTTAGATATACAGCGATAGCAGCGGGCTAAAGCTAGTGCTTTAGCCCGCTGCTTCGCCCGCGGGGATGTCAAAAAATATCCCATTGGAACGTAGTACCGGGATTAAAAGTACCCTATGTGTATTAATTACGTAAAATTTATAAAAAAAAACATATTTTTGTTAGGTATAAGTACCGTTTAAACTTTCATATGCATTTAGTAAAAAGCTATGCAGCTAAGCTAAGCAGTGATAGCCTATTGGTGTGACCGTCGGACTGCCAAGTCATAGGTCTCGAGTTCAAACCCAAGACACGCACCTCCGACTTTTCGGATTCATGTGCGTATTGTATGATTATCACTTGCTTTTAAAACGGTGAGAAATATTTCTCGACGACATGTGAAGCCAAGTCAGAGGCCCTGGGGCGGCTTTAAAACAGTGCCACCAGATAGTGTGGTTAGCACACGAAAAGAAGAAGAAGTAAAATCTCTGTTATTTTTTAGTTAATTTTTTTGAAGAAATCCTCCTTTGTGTACGTCATACTTGGTTGTTTATGTATGTTCTCCTGGCAGCCAGCTTGTAGCCTCTGCCAATAGAAAAAAGTCGTGAGCAATAGATACATATTGAACTTTCTAGGAAAGTATTGCGTAGTTAGTTTATTGCAGGCAAATGGTTAAATCAGCTTTTTGATAATTTACCTAGTATTTCTTAAAACGATGTTATAAAAGGGTGCTTTTAAGTTAACCATCTTTTTCTTCTCTTTTGCCAGCCAATCAGCATGGTACTTGCGTAGCTCTAGAGATTTAAGAGTATATAAGCATTATATATGACGGCATATCGCCAATCGTGAAGGCTCTTTTTTTAATGCACCCCAAATAATCATAAACACAACTCTTGATAGTTGAGCAATAATGGTCCTATAGTAGCTCCCTGTGGTAGACCAATCGCTTTTTATAATTATTGTTACAATCTATGAAGATGTTAAATCAAAAATATAAGCAGCCACGCCTCCTTGACTACTAATCACAACATAACGCGATTATCAACTCAAATGTTTTGATTTTGAGTGGGATTCTTAGGATCGTGGGAGTCATAGGTTGTTCCATGATTTGTAGAAGTTAAACTTAATACTTAAATCTACGATACGTTTCAATTCTTAAGCAGGGACCGGTAATACAGTGTGTTAGTGTAAACACCGTTATCCTTGAAACCAGTGGTTTGGTTTCATTTATAGAACGTAAAATCAATGGAAAAATACAATTTTTTTTTTAAAAAGAAAATCTACATTTTTCCACAAGAATATTTCACCCTACACGCAAAGGCAACGACCGGCCGCGGCCGGCGGTTGGCGGGGGCGGGCGGGGCGCGCGGGACGTTACATGACCGGCCGTCAGCTGTTTCGCAGCTCTCTCGAACGCGTTTCCATGAGTATCGGGACAGTGACGGATATTTTCTTTTTAAAATCTTTGAATGAAAATAAGGTTTTTTTTTTGTTATTACTGGGTCTTTTATTTTTATATTTAAGTCAACTACCCATGGTTTGAGTGACAACGGTGTTTACCCTTGCATACTGTATAGAATTACGAGTATTTCAACACTTAATTAACTTTTCAATAGTTTGAATTGAACGGCAATGCTTTAACTTCAACATGTCAAAGATCTGAATCGTGAAAATATGTAGGTAGGGGAATTTCTTGAACCATGTTATGTAGATGTAATTTCATATTAAATCTGTGTTTACAATAGCTTTCTACGAGCTAGTATGTATTTACCAGCACATATTCTAGCGTCGTCAGCCAATCAAGACAAGATGGATTATATGATTTTTTAGGTAATTTTGTTACCTACTATAATCTACTAGCAACCCGCTCCACGTTTTTTACGACTTGACTAAGCATCGAGATTTCTTAGTTATAAGTAACTTTAATAGTAACGTCATCATCATCTGCCTAGCTTTTCCCAAGTATATTGGGGTCGGCTTCCAGTCTAACCGGATGCAGCTGAATACCAGTATTTTACATGGAGCGACTGCCTATCTGACCTCCACAACCCAGTAACTGGGTAATACGATACCCCTTGGTAAGACTGGTTGTCAGACTTTCGGGCTTCTGACGACCCGTAACGACTGTCAAAGATCCACAAAAGACAGCCGTGACCAACAGTTTAACGTGCTTTCCAAGACACGGAGGAGTCTTGGTATGTAAAGATGGTCACTCATCCACGGACCAACCGCGGCAAGCGTAGCTTAACCTGATCGATCCACCCAAAAACCAATCTGCCTAGCCTTTTCCCGACTATTTTGGGGTCGGTTTCCAGTCCCAACTGATGCAGCTGTACCTATTAGTATTTTACATGGAGCGACTGCCTATCTGACCTCCACAACCTAGTAACTGGGTAATAAGATACCCCTTGGTCGATCCACCAGTGCAGCTGTTATTATTTAGCCACAACACTCTTATTGCTTACCAGCTAATAACATTTATACATCTACAAAACAAAGTCACTCTTGTCTGTCTGAGTGACAACTTATGAGATCTCTAAACTACAAAACAAATTTTAATTAAAATTCACCTTTATTATATACCATCATTCAGACCATTTATTCCGGAACGTTTATGTTTTTAGAACATTAATATTTAACTTATATTGTACAGAAATCTGGATAATTTGACATATCACCAAGACAAATAACCCGCCTGCAAAATCGCATAACGTAAATGAGAAAAACAAATATTATAATCTGTAGAATTTTGATATACCAGGCGGGTAACAAACAAAAGTTACACCATATTTCAGGTTATTGGTTTGTTCCCCGCCTGTAATATCAAAATTCTACAGATTATAATATTTGGAATCAACTCATTACCTACTAGCTTTTATTTGATAGGTACCAATATTGTAATTTATTTTAAAAAACAAAACCTTCCCCTCCTTTGTTTTTGTTTGCAGATGAAATATATTATATAAAAAAATTATAGCCTATGTCACTCCCACAATTAAGACGAACCTAACGACACCTCATATGTTAAAATCCATCAAGCCGTTTAGGCTACAGAGCGTGCCAAAAAAATAGACATACATACATACAAACATAAGTACATACATACTCTCGAAAAACATTACCCTCCTTCTGGGGCAGTCGGGTAAAAATATAAAAAAGGATTTCGATGTACGATAGCTTTCGCTGCGACAAAAAAGTCGTGTTGACTGCAACTATAATTCGCTTCTAAGAATGTTTACTAATATAGATTTGACGTAAGCACTCAGGTAATAGCGACGGTGGCGTTAAGGAGAGAGTTCAAAGTAGTCACTTAAGATGCGCCACCTAGCTTTGTTTAGATGCATTTTTGGATAGAGGAAACTGTGGAGCCGATGTTTTTTACATAAAAAAGATTTTGGAAAAAAGAAATGAGCTGTTTATTTTTTCGATTAAAGATGAATGAACAAAAATATATAATGCTTTCTTCAGACCAGGTATTATTTAGTTTTATATTTTTCAAACAGACGAAGTTTGAAAAAAAAAATGTCGAAGACGAATGTAATAAAAATTTGGTGAAGATGATAAATATTTAGGAGAATCCCTTAAGATATAATATGGTATTTTTTATTGAGGAAAATCATAATTACAGCGAATGCAATGTCTAATACAAATCATTGGGCTTTCCAGTCATGCGTGCATTAGGCAGATGATTCTAGTTTCACACGAAATGAAAAATTCCCGTAGGAAAATGTAACTAATACAACAATAAAGAGGAATACCCGAATAATATAACAACCGAAGGTGGTTTTGACCCTAATATCGTCCTGGGTAGTATTTGGCACTCTTTGACTTTGAGTTTTTTATTTATATAATAGGGGCATGAGGGCGCAGTGATTGCAGTTTTAATTCCTATAATTAGGACTATTTTTTGGTCCTAAATTAGTAAACAAACGATGAATATAATACTTAAATACTACTAATACTTATTTTTATTAAATCAAAACACTGGCTTTCTATACGTCTACAAAAAAAACAGATAAATCAAGATTTTTACTACGAAAAGTAGAGCCTTTCAAATAGTCCCTTTTTGTCAATTAATCAAAAATAAAAGTTAAAGTAAAAGAAAAAAAAACTGCCACGAAGCTCGCACGTCTCAGTCTTACCGTGCGCTAAAAGTGGGTTAGCGCAAGAAAGCGTCGCGTCGCACCGCGCATGCGCGAACTGCCCACCTGCGCGCGCGACGCATCCATACTTTTTACTATTTTGTTTTGTGACTTTGTAGGTCTGTACTTTATGTGTTCGTAATTATTGTTTTTAAATGTAGAAAAGTGACGGATGTCTTTGTTTTGTCATTTTGTATGTCGTGATGAAGCAAGAAAACTTGGTGTGCCGATGCAGTGTTACAATAACTATGTTAAAATAATTGAACCTCTTTTTTACTTGTTGGCCGTTTCTCACAGTTGATCGCAGTAACTTAGCTAGTACACCACGACCAAATGGGTTAGGTTAGGTTAGAACTGTGACCACCAGCGCGCGAGCCGAGCGAGCGACGCGAGCGATTCCGCCGAGCTACATTACAGTTGGTCGCAGTTACTTGGCTATTTAATATTTTTGGGACCCCAAAATAGTTCACAATCATTATATTAGAGTGTTCAATAATATTTTTAGGGGCGCAAAATGGGATATTAGAGGTTTGATAAAATTCATGCCTTTTAAACATTATTGTTAAAGATAGGTAACCTACATGAGCTAAGTCACGCCTATAAACCCGCCCATAGAGACGTTAGTCCTATTGTTTATAATAACTTGTGGGTTTCCAGTGGTTTACTTCGACGTTATGTATTTATTTCGTTGTTTAGGTAAATTCGCCTGAAAACTACGCAACAAAACCGCATAATAAATCATTAGGTATTTCTATTTCACTTTTACGGAGAAATGTTATTGTTTTCGACGTTTTTACATATTTAATTAATGTAAAAGTGGTTTTACGTCACGTTAGTGGAAAATTATTGAAAGTGAAGGAAGGAAGAGGTTTGTTTGTTTACACGTTTCCAGTTCTTGGTAAAGACTGGTCTACTGGTTATAGTTATGTTTTACTAGCTGTTGCCCGTGATGTTGTTTGCGATCCAAGATGAAAAACAGCCTATGTCCTTCTCCAGGTCATGGTCTTCCCATGTGCCAAAATCCGTTGAGAGAGACGTCTAAGCGTGAAAGTGTAACAAAGAAACCGACTTCCGCATTTATAATATTACTAGCTTCCGCCCGCGGCTTCGCCCGCGTGGTATGTCGATAAAAAGTAGCCTATGTCCTTCCCCGGGATGCCATCTATCTCCTTGCCAAATTTTATCGATATCCGTTCAGTGGTTTAGGCGTGAAAAGGTAAAATACAGACAGACAGACAGAGTTACTTTCGGATTTATAATATTATAAGTATGGATAGTTAGGATTAGGATAATGTCGTATTTCATTAAAAATTGTGTTTCCGTTTTGGTAAAAATGACAAAAACAAAAAAAAATGAAAGTAGAATATATTATGAAAGTTTATAGGGAGGTTTATCTGGACAAAATCAAACTGGTTGCTAATCTAGTTGTATAATTTATTATTTGTATATCATAGATTTTTTTACATTTTATGATTATTAAACTCACACACTGTCCTATTAGTATTACTTGTAAGTTTGTAGGAATATTGTGATATCGTATACTTTTACAATGTTTGTAAATATGTGAGCACCATGTATCTATCACATACTTAATTTATTTGTCATTGCTCCATTTTTAATTCTTTTTTACCTATTGTGGTACAGTAATTGTATTCTCGGTGCATCGTCTTCACATGTGGGTAATTATATAATTGATGTATACCAAATATTGTAAAACATTTTTTTTTTTTTAATAGTAACGGTGGATTTTCTTGCCCATTCTTCTCCATACGAAAACTACCTTTTGGAAGGGGCAACTAGAATCAGTTCTGTTTCTATTTCTATGTATTTGACGTTCAAAAGTGCCTTTAATGTACTACTTGAAATAAATTATTTGACTTTAAGGTAACATTTTGCTTATTTATTTATCTGTTTAAAATTAATAAAGTTAGTAATAGTGGCTTTTTAAAGATAAAGTGATGCTTCACCAATACTATTCCACGAGTTCTAATTCAAATTCCTAGCAATTTTATGATAGAATAGGTTCTATCATAAAATTGCTACAGGTAGGTACTATAGGTAGTATATGCAATTGCAGGTAAATAGGACATGATAATATGGGTTTCTGGCACGAAGCCTTGAGGCAGTGGACGTGCCAACACGTAAAGACCAGCATACATCATACATCACGATACAATAACATAAATATAAGCGAAAACTTTTATGGGCTATAAATTGTCATACTTTTAATAATGTACTTATAATAAAATATAGCTCGTGGCTAAGTAATAACATCCGCATGAGTCGATCCATCAGGTTAAGCTACGATTGCCAGGGTTGGTCAGTGGATGTGTGACCATCTTTACATACCGAGACTCCTCCGTGCCTCAGAAAGCACGTTAAGCCGTTGGTCCCGGCTGTCATTCGTGGATTTTTGACAGTCGTTACGGGTTGTCAGAAGCCCGAAAGTCTGACAACCAGTCTTACCAAGGGGTATCGTATTACCCAGTTACTAGGATGTGGAGGTCAGGTAGGCAGTCGCTCCATGG
This sequence comes from Lithophane semibrunnea, assembly GCA_947363905.1. NCBI lineage: Eukaryota > Metazoa > Arthropoda > Insecta > Lepidoptera > Noctuidae > Lithophane > Lithophane semibrunnea. The sequence continues at coordinate 10,319,947 of OX376209.1, read as the reverse complement.
AAAATACTGGTATTCAGCTGCATCCGGTTAGACTGGAAGCCGACCCTAACATGGTTGGGAAAAGGCTAGGCAGATTGGAATAAAATATAGCGAACGAGGCAAAATGAGTATGTAAGGATCGTGAGTCCTTGTGTGTATGGAAAATATAGTGCTTCAGTTGTATCAGAAACTTTGGGCCTACCACCACCGCTTACAGCAGTATTATTTTACATTCACCTTGACATAATCATCTTATTATTTGACATTGTATACCTACAATTTGGTTTTAACTCCTTATTTTAGACTTTTGTGGATATGATAATTGTTTAGATTTGTTACAGTTGTAATGGCAATCATGTCATTTGGTTCGAATAGATTTTCATTTTTATTATCTTACTTATATTTTGTATAGATTCTTTTCCATTCTGTGAATGTGAGAACGATTTAGGCTTAGTGGACTGTAGATATTTTTTTTTACATTTTCTATCTTGTTAAGTATTTACCTGGTACCTACTTGTTGAAAGGCCTACACTCTCCTCCCATACCTAATAATACTAACACTGTAATTCAAAAATATTGTAGCAGCCAATTATTTTTAAAAGAATAACCATGGAGTTTCTTGCCGGCTCTTCTCCATAGGAAACGACCAATTGGAACCGTGCAACTAGCTTCCGACGTTTCATAAGTGCCCATGTAGGTTTATGTGAAATAAAATATTTTGATTTTGATTATTTTCATATTACTTCAGTATAGGACAGGGATGAAGCTCTACAGAACGTATAGCTCTATCTCTTTCCCCCACGAAGTAAGATTAAAATAATACTGCTATGTGGTGGTGGTAGGCCTCCCGGACTTCCCGAGTGTGTGAGAGGTTTTGATGTTGGTAGTGTTTAGCCTACGCAAAAGGCTGTTTTCTTCAATCCAGAAACTTAATGACTAATTAACGACGAATTTAATAACGTCACGGCTGACAATGGAGAATGGAATAGAATCAAGTAACATGGGACACCGGCATCTGCAGGACGAAGAAGATGAAAGTCTCCCAAGACTATGATGGTAACTGTGGTAAGTACCTACGACCTACTTATGGTAAGTGAGTTTGTTTCTTACGCTTTCACGCTAAAACGTCTGAACGGATTTGGATGAAATTTGGCACATGGGTAGACCATGACAGGATCGCAGACGAAATCGCAGGCAAGAGCTAGTTGTCTATAAATGCATTATAAAACTTCAGACTGATTCGACTGTAAGAAAATGATTAATGTCATCCGTTGTAATTTAATTACCACTTTGATGTTGACTTTCTAATTATAATTGACACAAACGTGAGTCAAGTCACTTTACAATAAAACTAAACACAAAAATCGAGGTGCAACTATCACGACGAGAAAGTACGTACACAGACATTATTTTGTCGCTAATATCAAATTAAAATAAATAACATTGATCTCAATTATAATTTATTGCTAAAATTATATATTGATCTCAGTAATTATTAATTTCAATCTGCCTAGCCTTTTCCCAACTATGTTGGGGTCGGCTTCCAGTCTAACCGGATGCAGCTCAATACCAGTATTTTACATGGATCGACTGCCTATCTGACCTCCACAACCCAGTAACTGGGCAATACGTTATCCCTTGGTAAGACTGGTTATCAGACTTTCGGGCTTCTGACGACCCGTAACGACTGTCAAAGATCCACGAATGACAGCCGGGATCAACGGCTTAACGTGCTTTCCGAGGCAGGGACGAGTCTCGGTATCTAAAGATGGTCACCCATCCACAGACTAACCCCGGCAAGCATAGCTTAACCTGATGGATCGACCCGTGCGGCTGTTATTACTTAGCCACGAGCTCCTCGATCCTCAGTAATTATTAATAAATGCTCTAATTTGTAATCATCTAAACTTAATATTTATTTCTAAAAAAAACTTAACCTATTACATATTGGTTTTAGCCTCACAACGAAAACCTCTCAGGGTTTATCTGTGTGTGGCGAGCCGTTCACATACTTTTTTACAAAGATGTTACTTACATACTACGATAATAACATATTTTTTTTTTTTTTTTTTTTTTTTTAATAATGATGATAATAATTTGTCTATTTGTTGTTATATCTATTTATGTTCTAACGTGTCTGTATGTAACGTGTTGTTATTCTATTGACGTATGATGTGCGTATTGGAAATTTGGATGGGAAAACAATTAAAAAAAAACATAGTTGCTGCAGTTACATCATGTGGCCGTAAAGGTAAAGTGTAACCACAGATTAAAAATGTTGTGGTTTGACGTACGAGCGACGTGGAAGAGGTCTTTGTTAAAGAGTTAATTCGGGGAAGAACTATCACCAGGCACTAGGTACACACGGCTACACATCAACATTTCCAGTATAAGCTGACCTCGCATTGTACAGAAATCCTATACAATGCGAAATCAGCATAAACTGGAAATGTATAACTTGATGTGTAGCCGGGTGTACCTATTTCTGCTACCATCCAGTGTTGTGTGTTGTAAAAATAATAAATGCTAGGAGTTTACGTCAATAAAATACAAAAGAAGTAGATATATTTAGTATAATAGGTAGTTATTATACTATTCCTAAAGAGACCCTGTAAGAAATCGACACGTGTGTAGGTGACACACGTGTCGATTTCTTACAGGGTCTCTTTCAACGAGGATCTTCAGGATGACGATTGACTTGTCGCGAACCCGAACACGACGTGTTACCACGCGAAGCGCTGCGCCGCCGCCGGACGCAGAGTGAGCCATAACCCCCGACGCACGTCAATAGTGCAAAAACTGGGTTCCGAACCGAACACACGACCTCTTCCATCCGATCACTTAACCAATGGACTATTGCCACCTACTAATACGGGATACCTAACTACTATTAATGTTTATGAATGGCCAGTATTACAACCGCGTCACATTTGTAAAACCCTCAATGGATCCCTCAAGGAAGTAAACAATATAAAGTCAATAAATTATTAATCAAAATAGGTTTTATTGTTATGAAGATGGACACATAACGGTGCAGGAAAACGATTGTTTCATTAATGTTGTATAATAGTTACACGGTATACGTCAGAGAGGGAAATACGAGACAGCGTCATTACTGCAGTTTAAGAGGAAGGAAGATTCTTATGAATATTCATTCAGCTTCTTCATCTCAGCGTCAGATTCGTCCTTATCAGTACCTACAACGGTACTAGGTTAGGCGCGTGATCTAAATCGGAACTAATGCCGCCATCTTGTTTTGTCAATATAATTTCAGAAAATGTTTACCAATAACGCCCCCCTGTCAATGTCATTCAGACGCCAAAAGATCTGGACCGGAAATGTCCTGTTTCGAGCGAATTGGAGAAACATCCATTATACCCTAAATGCCTTAAAGTTTAGGGCCTTTAAGGTATAACGGATGTGGTTTAGGGCCTAAACCATCAGTCCTTCTGAGCTGCATTATATTTGGGTCCTTTTAGTACAAGCACTCTAATGAAATTATACGTGTAATATTGTAAAGTCAATAAACGCAATTTTATTTCTTCTTTTCTACCAACTTTGTTATTGGCTATGATTTTTAGCACAGTATGCTAGCGCCCTTTACTTTTCTCGTACCGACATGAGACACTAAATACCTACTTTATAAACGTGTGCATGCTGATAAAAGAAGGCCTCCGCTGTACGTACCTATAAGAAAAAAATAACCGGACTTATTTACCGGACTACTAGATGTACTGCAAGGTACCAAAGGCATTGGTTGATATGCCGTCCAGTCCTACTCTGCGTTTCTCCTCCACATGTATTATACGTACACCGCACAGCCAAAGTGTGAACTCTCTGTCACCGTCTGTGTTCCGTTCCACATAAAAGCTGTCTGCCTTCAAAGCAAGAGTGAACAGGCAGATGCTTGCACCACAGGATGAGGTCTATGATGGAACAATCATGCCCAGAATCTTCTGGGCATGATCGTCCCATCATAGACCTCATCCTTTGCTTTCCATCAGGCGAGATCGAGGTGAAGAGCAGGACCATAATGGTTATTAAAAAAAATGAAACGTTTGTTTTTAGGAAGGCAAATGTCTCATTAGCCATTTCGTCGAAAATGGTTGACAGTTTTAGTAGTAGTTCCAAAAGTATCTGATGAAAGTGTAAACAAATTAACAAACCCTGTTCATGTTAAATTCTTACGCAATCACTGAATAAAGGGAATTAATAACACATTCACACTTTACAGCATACCATTCCCAGTCCAAGGCCCAGAGGCAGACTCAAAACAAGATGGAAGGCTGTAATGATAAAGAACATGAAGGGGAGTCAGGTCTCCGAAGACGATGTCGAAGATAGAGCGAAGTGGAAGAGGAAGAACAGGAAAGCTGACCCCACCACCATGTGGGATACATAGCTAGTAAGAGAGAGAGTAACACATTCACACATTAGTACTTAGAAGATTTCCACTTTATATCTCAACAGTTTTTCCAATAATTATTGTCTGAATAACATTATTAAATTGTAATTGAAAAATCATCAACGAAAATTAACCCCAATTGTCACATGAAAAACATGTGGTGATTTAAAATTAGAATTCCAGGTTTTAGTATTCAAATAATCAAATCAAAGCTTAAATTGTAAATTACACTACAAACAGTTGTACAGAAAGCCTATACAATGCGAGATAAGCATAAACTTGAAATGTATAGCTTGATTTGTAGCCGTGTGTACCTATTTCTGCTACCAACCAGTGTTGTGTGTTGGTTTGGCTCCTTTAAAATTACAGGAGATTTCGACAGTGTCCGACAATAACGCATTGAAACCCCAACGTTCCTGTATACTTTCCACTAGTCCAGGTGCAGGTTAAGTGAGAATGGTTTGTTCTAAAGTATCTGATAAAATGTAAACATATGGATAAGAAAACGTACATCTCTATGCCAATTTGTAGTGTCATTTACACTTTAAGTGCTTTGATTTGATTATTTGAAAACCCTCATGGGGGATCCATTGAGGGTTTTCAAATTCGAAACAGGACATTTCCGGTCCAGATCTTTTGGCGTCTGAATGACATTGACAGGGGGGCGTTATTGGTAAACATTTTCTGAAATTATATTGACAAAACAAGATGGCGGCATTAGTTCCGATTTAGATCACGCGCCTAACCTAGTACCGTTGTAGGTACTGATAAGGACGAATCTGACGCTGAGATGAAGAAGCTGAATGAATATTCATAAGAATCTTCCTTCCTCTTAAACTGCAGTAATGACGCTGTCTCGTATTTCCCTCTCTGACGTATACCGTGTAACTATTATACAACATTAATGAAACAATCGTTTTCCTGCACCGTTATGTGTCCATCTTCATAACAATAAAACCTATTTTGATTAATAATTTATTGACTTTATATTGTTTACTTCCTTGAGGGATCCATTGAGGGTTTTACAAATGTGACGCGGTTGTAATACTGGCCATTCATAAACATTAATAGTAGTTAGGTGTCCCGTATTAGTAGGTGGCAATAGTCCATTGGTTAAGTGCTTGGATGGAAGAGGTCGTGTGTTCGGTTCAGAACCCAGTTTTTGCACTATTTACATGCGTCGGGGGTTATGGCACACTCTGCGTCCGGCGCGGCGCTTCGCGTGGTAACCTTCGCGTGGTAACACGTCGTGTTCGGGTTCTCGACAAGTCTATCGTCATCCTCAAGATGCCTCGTTGAGAGGCACGTGTCGATTTCTTACAGGGTCTCTTTAGGAATATTATAATAACTACTTAGTATACTAAATATATCTACGTCTTTTGTATTTTATTGACATAAACTCCTCGCATTTATTATTTTTAATAGGCATGTATTTAATCCAATACAATAAACACTCTAATACGATGAATGCGCATCTTTTTGTGAACCTCAAATAATTCCAGTTGTCGTGTCCTAAAAATACTTCATAATTGTAACTGTGACCAACTTGGATGTAGCGCTCGCCGGCTGCTGCCGCGCCCGCCATGTCGCTTTATCGTTTTGCCAATCAGTCGACTAGGTAAAGTGACTAATTAGATTTTATTGAATTTTTGTTTGTAGACTGGGAACGTCATTATTAATTAAATACTTAAGTAAAATATTTTATAAGAATTTTAATTCTGTCGGTATTGACGTCCCCACACTGTGTAGTATATGTATTGAGGGGGAAGTAGAATAACCCGTAAAATGTGGTTTTTTATTCGTTAAATTCCTGGTTTTCTGACGCTGTTTTCCTTAAATTTAGTTAAGTATTTACCTAATATTAAACTGGGACGGTTAATAACCGTTTGTAGTTGCAAAGGTGGAACTTGGCGATTAATAAATTATAATATAATCGCAGTATCCTATAATCGCAGTATCATAAAATCGCAGTATCATATAGTCCTAGTATCATATAATCGTAGTATCATATAATCGTAGTATCATAAATATAATCGCAGTATCATATAATCGTAGTATTATATAATCGCAGTATCATATAATCGTAGTATCATATAATCGTAGTATCATAAATATAATCGCAGTATCATATAATCGCAGTATCATATAATCGTAGTATTATATAATCGCAGTATCATACAATATAATCGCAATATCATTATAATCGCAGTATCCGTGAGCCAGTACCGGCCCGGTTCTGACTCGCGGATACTGCGGTGTCCATCAAAGCCCTTTACATTAACTTGGGGTTATGTAATGGATGCCTCCGTGCCTCCGGTTGGCGCCTTGCGGTCTGTTGATAGAGTTGACCTCTTCGTTAATAATATTGAGGTAGGTATGTTTGTAAATTCGAATATTGGTGTGATAAAGGTCGCAGAAACGATGCAGTTCTTAATTTTATGTCGGACAGTTCGGTCATAACTCATCATGAGAAAAAAAACGTGGATGTCGTCGTTATTGTGAACAGGATAAAGCTACTGGTAGTCAGAAGGCGAATTCCCGTAATTAAAAACATTCAAATCAATCGCATCTCAGCGACAATAAATATCAAACACTTGTTAAAAATGTAGTGAAATTATAGGTATTTTTCACAGATAGAGGCTGAGATTAAAATTTGAACGTGCATTGCTCTCACGTGAATATGTGAATTGCTCTTCAAATCTTGAGACAAACTTTACAATATTTATGGACATTTGCACAACTATCTAAAAGAATCCATTTCTTAATGAAATGGAGTCATATAGAGCATGGATTTTGCATAAGCAGCCGATAACGTTCCCACTGCTGGGATACTTGGCCACGCGGCCACACACGCGGGCCCAGGGGGAGTTGGTTGATGTTACATTTGTTAGAATGTATGGTTCTAGAATATGCCGGTTTCCTCACGATGTTTTCCTGAGCAGTGTGATGACATAAATGATAAAATGTTAAATGCCTGTCTGAGTTTATTTCATGAATTTATTGTGCCTCGTTCACCTCAGCTTAGTTGTCCACAGCTGGACATAGGCATACACATTGGCGCCACCTTCCGCATCCAGTTTGTCCCAGACTTTATTGCGCATAGATATCCAATCCAAATATCAACAACTTGTGTTTTAAGTTCAAACAATTCAATCACGATTGTGAACAATGCAAAAACAAAATAGAATTTATTATTTATTGTTGCTGCAGGAAGTAAAACACAAACAATCAGAATAAAAAATATCTCTTAACCATACCCCTAGGGACCCTTCAAATACCCTTCATTAATCGAATAATAACATTTCTCCCAGTAAAATTCGCAGTTGTAAAATATATGTAAGAATAAGAACTTATACAATTTTCCATCGCTATTGAGAACTCGATTTCATTACGAAGATAATAAAATTAGAGCTGTGTCATAGCTCCCGCATTCATAAATGATCACTTTCAAATAACAATGTGAATGAGATCAGTGCTAGAAACGTTCACATATTCAATATAATTTATTGTCAACATGTTTATTCACTGTTCTAGAATCTATGTATATGTATGTGGATTGTGATTGTGGCGTAGCTTCTGTCTTCAGTCATTATTCTTAAAAACAGTATTAAAAAAAATTGCGTAGTTTACAAAGGATGATGCCTATTTGGCTTCGCCCCTCTAATAAACAATACATCGTTGGATAGCTCTTTATAAACTCAATAGAAGTTACTCAATCATACCTAACCTTTTTTTCCTAGCCGGAACCGGCCTTTTTCTATACCGGCAGTTATGTAGTTATACTTGATGAATAAAAACTAGCAAATATAAGAAGATATTCTTACAAAACATGTAGCATATAAAAGTAAATTAAAAAAATGCATGTAAATTTACAGCTTGGCAAAAAAAAGTATGATGCGGTGACAAATGAAACTCAATATTTTACTTTGGTAATGCAGACCTATGATGTTGGCACTACTTTGCCGACAAGTGCTACTACGTTTTTGAGTCAGTACAAGCAACGTTTTTAACTATTTGTTTAAATTCTTTTACTTATTTCCCATTTGAAGTACCTATATGCGGTAGTGGCCCCCTCATTTTTTCCAAACTCTTTTTTGCCAAGCTGTAACTAAGGAGGCAAACTGTCTCTCCTTAATACAAGTTGCTATAGGACAAAAGTAGTTGATCCAATTTTTTTATTTTCTCTTCATTCTCTTTGCTAATTGGTCGGTCCGTGTATGGGTACCATCCATTACATTTTCAGATCACCTGTACCACCAAAGCTTCATCCCGGCTGTCATTTGTAGAACTTTGACAGTGGGTGTCCAGGTAGTCAGAAACAGTCTGACAAACAGTTTTGCCAAGAGGTATCGTGTTACCCAGTAACTGGGTTGTGGAGGTTAGATAGGCAGTCGCTCCATGTGAAATACTATTACGCAGCTCCGGTTAAACTCGAAGCCGACCCCAACAAAGTTGGGAAAAGGCTAGACAGATTGATGTGTTGATTGAGTAAGCGGCACATGATCCTAAAATCCGCCAAAGTTAAAATCCCATAACTAATTATTATACAAGCAACCCGCCCCAAACTTCGCACGGTTGTTACAACTTGAAAAACATGTGAACTTAAATTTACGTATTATACGCATAAACCTTGCAGAATAAATTCTCAAAACAATCGTGAAAACCGTGATCAAAATCCATTGCGCAGTTTAGAAGAACAACGCGGTAACAGAGACAGACACAAAAAGTGACTTTAATTTATAATAAATGTAGGTATAGTTATAGAAGTATTACATTTAGCAATATTCACGTAAATTCCGCGAAGGGCCACAATTCGTTTGACCTCGCACAATGTCATCATTTATATTCAATTATCCGAAACTGGTCGGTGGCCTTGGTAGCGATTTAATTAAAATATGTGTAAAAAATCATAGTTATTTTTGATGGGATTGTGTTTTGTATCATTGGCGTTTTTGTAGCATCATGTTTGCTATTGCTGTTGTTAGGGGTCGATCAAATCTTAGGCTTTAAGACGAGGGGTAGGTTATTTAGTCTCGATAGTGTTAAGCCACTGGGGCGTCGACAATTCCTAGCAGATTGATCCCTGAGAAGAAATGCCGAAACAAACTAAGTTTAAAGTCCAAACATTATATTATGTTAGTCTAACAATGCAGGTCTGAAGGAGGCTTGTCGAGAATGGTAAACTAAAGTTGGGTAGCAATAGTTGCTAAACATGTTATTTACCAACATCAAGTATTGCTGGTAACAATGTTTCAATAAAATTAATCTTTAAAAGCTGCGAGCTAAACACCGTATTGCCAGCAACTCAAAAATTTCATGTTTTTGCAAAGATGTTGCACAACTTTGACTAAAAGATTCCACTATATTTACATGATCTGATTTTATTGAAACATTGAAAATAGTCATTTCAATAAGACCAAGATCCAAGCAATAGTGAGAAGGGGAAAGAATGGAGGAGGCCTTTACTCAGGAGTGGGGTACATAACGATAACAAAACAATAAAAATAACAGCTGAATAGTAAATAGGACCGCTCATTTAAATGGAAAAAGTTTATGGATGGAAGGGGAGAGACATAACAAAGAAATTATAAATGAATCTTGAATCGTGAGGGTATAATATTATGAAGGAAAATTTAGTGAAAGATCGCGTAACGGCTGATTGGTAGAATGGAAAACCAAATCATTTTTCGCCGACCCCCAAGTAACATGAGATAAGGACAGGCAAAGAAAGAGGCCTGTGGACACTGTAGTCATTTCCACGAAAATGCCACGACAGTGTGTCTAAACAGTAAACTGAGGTCACTAAAAACCGTATCGCCACTCCTTACCAGGCACCCTAGTATTCATAATTATCCTTATTTATTGAACCCACAATATAGTTAACTAAATTCTATACTTTATGTGCGTTGTCCAGCTAAATTGTTTAAATACAAAATAAAGATAAGCTTAGTATATTTGCGTTTATATTTAAGATAAGATGGTATCTTTACGTTTAAAGTATCCAATTGCCACCGTAAGTTAGTCGTATTTGGGAATTCTAACAAAAATAAAATCATATCAATATTGTCAAACTTTTTTATTGGTCGCTACTTTCCTCGCTACTTTTTTTGGTATACCACTTATGGATACCATATTTTGTCTTTTTTTTTGTTGTGTGTGCGTTTTGTTTGTGCAGAATAAACAATTTTTCTTTTTTTCTTTCTTTCTATTTGTAAAACATTTAAGTTTTTCAACATCTTGTTGACTGTATATTACTTGTGCATTAAAAAAGCCACGACTACCTCGTTGATCTACTTACTGGTCGCAAGAGCCTCATGCTTAGGCTCTGCTGGGTAATTTCATAACACACTAACAGTAGCAATGGCTTTCATTTTGACAGTTCAACAACATTCATTGCGTTATTGAGCAGATAAAGTTTCGAAAATATCAAGCAATGAATGAGCAATAATATCCTTTAAAACCATTCAGATTGGAATTGAAATTTGCAATTAGGGTGCTGGGTTTCGGGCAAAGTATTCTTATTCGAGAAAGAACCGACCTGAGAATCTGCTACCTACAATAAATTGGCGAAGGAAAACATCATGAGGAAAACATCATCTACGAAGAATAGACATAGCTTTTTCTATACAAAGTGACAGTTCGTTTCTTCATTTTTGACATCCACCGTAGAAATCTTTCTACAATCTGTCATTTTGTCTTTCATTTCTAACGATCTTTGCCTACGTCTTTTTATATGTAGACTATTTCGGAAGAAAGTTTTCTATCCTTACTGTCAAAATCACACTGACAACCGATAAATCCTATAACAAAACAAAGAATTCTGAGTCGAATTATGTAAAAAAGTGAATTTCGTAAAAAGTGCAGTTGACTCTTTCTACTTTGCTGCTGTCTCGTACTGTCTACTGTCTACAGGAAACGTCATTTTTGTCTACTCTTCCGTCGACAAAACGGTGCTCATGCTACGCCTGCTGGCGTGCCTAAGAGATATTCAAACTGGCATGATTCGCATGTGAAGCCAAGTGCCCATGGGCTGCATAAAAACTCTAACGCCAGGTTATTCACTATAACCAAACGAAAAGGAAGAAGATGGCAATGCTTAGCCACTGGCCAAGGTAAAAGCCAGCCATTGGGTCACGGGAAGTGTCAACCAGCCGTTTGAAAATTTCATGGAATAATGCATGAGCACTCGGTCTTCACAGTAATTATATGCTCGAATCTACACTGAACTTGCGTGGAGGATCCTTCATAGACAGGAGACCCGAGTCTCAGTCGAGTGCAGTCTGGGGAGAAAATTACATGCAGATTATGGTAATATGATATAATATGTAACTAAGTACCTACATTTATAAATAACATTTCGTGCAGTTCAGACAACACTATCCCTCGTCCATGAGCACCAAATCGCTTTCATTACAATGTATTAATGTCCCTCCCGTCCTCGTGTGTCATTTGATAGCAGAATATAGGTATATATGCAAATACACTGGATTCAAGCTGACCTAGGAATTAAGTACGACAATGTTGGTTTATTGATATTATTTGATGATACATTATTCAGCACACGTTGACTCTAATGCGGGATTCGGAACGTGGATGGGTTCGTGGGTTTATACTTGAGAGAGGCAGGTCAAATATTACGTGGATCTATTCTATTCTATTTTTGAATTAAAGCAAAGCTGATGTCAACTATTCTGCCAATGTCAGTTGGAAAATTACGTGGATCGTTTTTGACGTTTTGAGTTTTTTTATGACAGCTGTCATGTTTACCAATAGCTGTCATCACAGGCCGTCAAGAACAAAACTTAGAGACGTCGTCAACCTTCTAGAATGTTATGGAATCCTGGTATGATATTTTGAGAACTTAGAAATGTTCAGTCAGATTTCTAGATGTTTCAAGTAAAATATCGACGATATGATAAAATAAGAGGTACACTTGAACCGAAAATAACTTAAACGTTTAGCGATTTATAACATCGTTCTGTTCAGTCAATCGTTTGAAAATAATAGAGACAGAATTAAGTTTTACATACGACAACACGCCTTGTTTCCCCGAAGGGAAGGGCAGAGGTGTACCTACAGTACATCCACATTTCGCCAGTTATGTTTGAGTCCCATAATGTAATAGGGGGCGAGCCTATTGCCATCAACCGGGCACAAATTCAAACTCCGGACTGAGAAATTCCCGATACAGAAACCAAATAACAGTTTGCTCGACCTGGGAATCAATCCAAAGCCTTATGCTCAGTAGTAGCGCTGGCGACCACTAAACCAATAAGGCAGTTCATGTTTTCTCACAAATAGAGAACCTCGTCACTTCTATGATTTAAAACATCCATCAATTGCATCTAATTCCTATTAGAATTGCTAATTCCTATTATATCGAATAATGACCATCATAGACAACTACCAATAGTAATAAAACCTTATTACTTATAGTTTTCAAAACATAAAAAATACCTTAAAAATGACTCCTCATTTTGTTAGCAGAATTGACCACTATTTTTTTTTTAACTTAGCCACAACTTATTTTTGTCGCTTAATCTAACTGGCATACGTTATCTTAGTTTTTAAACATTAGTGCATAAAAGTTTTAAAACATTAGTGTTAATGGTTGTTATATAAATTAAGAAAATGTTAGTATGAAAAATGCAACTTCTTTAAAATTCCCCATACAAAACACCAATTTCATAGGGACCTTTTCACGTCAAACTTGAGGACGCTTGCCTCATACTTCCAGAACTAAAGAAAGTACTCGAAGTATAAAAATAGGTATCTCATAATCCCGTTCATCAATTTATACGAACATTAATTACGAATATTATTCCTACTATGTGTATAGCACATGTCACTTCGGTCGCTAGTGCATTCTGCACACCTGTTCGGCCGTTCATTGTATTAATAATTGCTTTATATTGTTTAAACTAATCAGTATTTATGAGCAGTCAGAAGTTCTAGGAATTCAAAGGACTATGAGCGACAACCTAGGACCTACGACAGTGTATTCTCCAGTTATAGTATTGATAAGCCCGACATAGCCCGAAAAATTGCCAAACTTAATTAGGCAGTGCACATTGCTCGCAGATGGCCGATGGGGCTGAAAAGTCTTGGAGTGGCGACCGCGTACCGGAAGACATAGCGTTGGAAGGCCTCCCACATGGTGGACCGGTGAAGGCCGCAGGAATCCGCTTGATGCGGGAAGCGCAGAACCGTCCGAAGTGGCGGTGCTTGGTTGAGGCCGTGGCAGTGGACTTCTTTCGGCTGAAATGATGAGTATTGTTTAGTTCAAATGGCAATGGCAGTCACTCAAATTCTGTAAATTCCAAATAATTCATTGCACACGTTACGTCATTGGGGAATACGCTTTATATAGGTGCTCATAACGACTAATACCTACTAATTTCTTACGGTGCTCCCTCTTCTTTCGACTGGCTAACGCTTACGTTGTTTGTAGTCTCAAGGTTGGTCCACATTCTGTAAAATATGAGTCCCTGCTCAATTTTTTTTATCTGTATGGCTTCTCGCAGTTCAAAATAAGAAGTCGTCTGTTGCGTAACCGGGCTATCCTGTGATGCCATATTAAATAGTTCGTCCGCTCGAAGACCCTTTCTCGATTTACATGGTTCGAAAAACGACAAGTTATTGGCGGTATTGCGATACTATCTACAAAATACTAAAAATTCAAAAAAATTATGTTTGAGAAGTAATCAATATTTTTGTATTTTGTATATTATTAGTTTGTAGATGTCCAATTGTCTATTAGCTTCTACCTGCGACTTAGTCCACGTGAAATTTCGGCCCCCGGCTTACCGTGTCATATGCCATCGCCCGCCCGCTTTTGATGTTATAGCAAGAATTCGTCTATCTAATGGAAAAATATTTTTTAAATCCGTAGTTCCAGAGTTACCTCTTTATAATATTAGTTTATATAAAGTAATAGCTGATGCCCGAGGCTACGAACGCGTGGATGTCGGTTATTATATACTAAAACCTTCCTTGAGAACCATTCTATCCATTGGTGAAAACAGCATGAAAATTGGTGCAGTAGTTTTTGAGTTTATCGCGAACAGGACGACAGACAGACGCGGCGGAGGCCTTTGTTTTATAATAAACTAGCGACCCGCCTCGGCTTCGCACGAGTGCAATGCTGATACTAAATACTAATGGATTTTATTATACATACAAACCTTCCTCTTCAATCACTCTATCTATTTAAAAAAACCGCATCAAAATCCGTTGCGTAGTTTTAAAGATTTAAGCATACATAGGTCAAAGTCAAAGTCAAAGTCAAAGTCAAATAATTTATTTCAAATAGGCACATATGACGTTCAAATATTTTGAACGTCAAAATAAAGAAATAGAATTGATTCTAGTTGCCCCTTCCAAAAGGTAGTTTTCGTATGGAGAAGAATGGGCAAGAAACTCCACCGTTACTCTTTTTAAAAATGTTTTACCTACAATATTTTGTATACATCAATTATATAATTTATATGTGAAGACGATGCACCTACAATAAGATTACTGTACCACAAAAGGTAAAAAGAATTATTAATGGAGCAATAATTAATAAATTAATTACCAGATGGTAATTAATTTATTAATTAGACATGTTAAGGAGACATGGTGCTCACATATTTACAAAGATTGTAAAAGTATACGATATTACAATAGTCCTAACATTGTTACAAGTAGTACTAATAAGTAAGTGCGTGAGTTAACTTAAACTGACAGAGTGTAAAAGTCTATGACATACAAATAATAAAATAAAAAACTAAATTAGCTATCAGTTTGATTTTGTCCAGACACTAAATCGTCCTATGGAGCAAGACCAGCATGTTTCCAAGCATTCTTATCTTGGATATAATCCTCTAATAAGGGATATAGGGACAGAGAAAGCAACTTTGTTTTATACTAGGTAGTGATGTAATAATAAAATTCTACGTATAAACTACGTTGGCGTATTTACTTTATAAGTTATTTTGTACGGTATGTACAAAATAACGTATACATTACTTTATCTGTCCTTTCCTCACAACACTTCATTTAACCAATTTACCTTGCGGGTTAAGTAGGTATACATCTAAATGATCGTCGAGGCGATTGACCCATTGTAGCCTGAAATAATATGTTTTTATTTAAATACTGCCATGTTTTATTTAAGAGATTTGTTATTCTTAAAATGTGGGTTTTAGAATTTTGATATTTCAAGTTACAACGTATAATGATGTTTTTGTAAAGCCATCAAGAGCTTCACCAACGTTTCGAGTAGTTATGAAGCTTCGAGACTTCTTTTACGTGCTGTGTTTGAAATAAACCTCTTTTTAACGAGAGCAAACTGGCAATATTAGCAGTCGGTAGGTACTTACCTAAAGTACTATCGAAGCCATGAACTTCCTTCACTGCTTACCTTTTTTCGGTATCAACTGATGTAATGTTATTATTTTGTTTCACGAGAATGTTTTCTACGGTGTCATTAACAAGGTTGAATTTCTACACTTTCAAAAATCTTTCTTATATTAGAGTGCAGTCAACTGCTGTTAGATCTTAGTTATATCTTTTATTTTAATTTTTTAAATATTTTAAGAGATGTTTAATACCTATTTTATTTTTTGTAAGTTAAGGTTTTTTAAGTTTTTTTTAATATTTGGACGTTTTTATTTTTAATGTTTTTTTAAATATTTTAAATTATTTTAAAGTTTTCTTGAATACTGTTTGACTTTGTAAATATTATCGAAATAAGAGTATTTTGGCATTTTTAATTCACTGACACTTTCAATGACAATCACTTAAGGAGGACCAACATTCTCCAAGATGTGGTAGCATTGCTTGCAAACGCCTGGCTGATGCAACTTGAACCAAGTTCTTGTAATATAATTATTATATAAATGTTACTTATTTAACATTTTTTATTACAAAAAATCATTTTCTAAGAGTTTGGTGACATTATGTATGTTATGTAAAAATGTATTTATATTTATTGTTAATCAGTCATGAGTAATCAAAAATGCAACTCAGGCTTTGTGTTTTAAATCAATCTAAATATTTGCAAGTTAATGTGTTTCATAATTTATGTTAAAAATTATGAATGTGTGCTGTGTTGTATGCGTAAGTTAGTGTGTAAGGATTTCATAAAAATAATAAAATTAAAATATAAACAACAATTTAAAAATTTCAAATGTATATTTTCTACATTTTTCAATGCTTATTCAGCAACAATTAGCTAGAGTATTCATCTAACAGTCTTATTATTTTACAAGAGTATAAAATCACTGCCACAGTCGAAAAGAAATGCAATGGGTACATAGAAATGCTAGAAATACCGTTCAGTTTGGTTGACAACGAAGAACATCACAAACATAACATAAATGATAACACAGAGTTGTCACACCAACTCTAGATATTTCAACTAAATTATTCTACTTACCTACTGTTAGTCAATAAATAATCACTTACTCTAAGGTAACTTCAATAAATTAAAGAACATAGTCGTTCCTAGTCTTCGACCAGACTATAAACAATCAGTTTATTAGCAGATAGGCAGTAACAGTCTTTGGTTCCCTATTTACATAATTACAAAGTTTAATTTACTTTAAAATGAAATAATTTCCTCTTCTTCCTATTTGATGAAAATGCAGTTCTGCTGAATGATATTAATTTGTGGCGGATTGATGAACATATTACTGACATTTTACTAAAATGAAATGAATTAAATTATTTGATATGAAATGGGATGCGACATTACGCTAACCTAACTAATAAACTCCCGTAGGATCTAGACCCAAAGCCATTTTGAAGGAGTAACAATAAGACGAAAATAAGAATAAAAACTAAACCTAGTACACATTAGTGGGGTCAAGCGCGACCATTTTGTTTGTTAATTAACAACACTTAACACTAAAACAGTTTTTTTTCAGTACACTCCGGTGGGATCCAAGCCCAACATTTTGAAGCACAAATTATATTCTTCACACGAAACGAAAAAATTCTTCAGTACACTCCCGTGGGATCGAGCACGAACATTTTGAACAGAATGCAGAAACTCCAAAAAAAAGTAACTCAGGATATTTGAGATTAATATCCCAAATCAGTAGACACCAGTAGGATCCAGGACAAACATCTTGATCACTTGAATAATTTTCTTGAAAAAATTAAAATCTTCCGTAACTTCAGTTTAATTCAATAAACTCCAGTGGGGTCCAAGCCGAACATTTTCGCAGATTTTTCTTTAAATATCAATAAATTCTCAACTTGATTGATGATTTTTGGGATCTTCAATAGATGCCAGTGGGATCCAAAACTTTGATATCCATATTAAATTATTCTTGAACTTGAAAATATCGATCTTATTTACGATGTAGGAGCGCGCGCGGAATAGAGTGACGTGCGATCGCTTCTGTGGATGTCTCACGACTGTGGCAACGCGACCACGTGCCTGCCTTTTATAACGCGCTCTCGTGCGCACTCGCGCATTTTTTTTGCGATTCGAATTTGGAAGCTTTCAGCCGGGTGGGCGTCGATGCGCCCCCGCCCTTACAATACTTTTTTTGCAATATTTTTTTAATGCCACGTTGCTAGTTAGCACATGCCGTAGCAGATAATGCACAATTTAAATATTCATTAATTTGGTCAATAATTTTACGGTTGTTGGATTTAATTTAACCAATAGGTAGTTGATTGATTTATAAACATTTTTTTTTGTAGTATACTTATGCTTGTTGGCGTTTAGTTCATTATAATTTTTAGGTTTTAATTGATTCAATTCATTAATCCCGTTGCGGCTAAAAGTCATCCATATATGGCCAATAACTGGATCACACAACCCAATTTCAAAGTGCCGTAAAAAAAATAACCACGTTATTAAAATATTTACTATTTTACATTAAAAAAATTTAAATTAAAAATGTATAAAATAATTAGGTCAAGTAAAATATTGTTACGGCTTGCGTTAAAATAATTGAAATGAACTCAATATACTCGTAATCTGCTTTGTAGAATGTTTAACAATGCTGTTATTTAAAATACGTGATGAATGAGATCCATTAAAATGTAAACAGACTTATTGTTATGATTAATCAACATTATGATTAAATTCTATCACAGACTGCAAAAGTGCAATTAATTAGGTTTGTGAAACAAGTTAGCAATTTCATTACAACCTAGTTATTTGTTTATTTATTTTATATATACATATTTTAATAATCTATTCTTGTTTTGCTTATCCAGTTATTGTTATGAATTGTCATGAATGAATGAACTATTATTTTTTCAGGTACAAATGAATATTTTAAGACATAATTTAATTTTGAAATATTATGTACTTTTTGGAGAAAAAAAGGATTAAATAATAAAATTATAATACTATTATACTTATTGATTTTCATTTTAATGATTTCATAAAAAGTATTTAAGAATGTGATAATCGTCGCGACATCGGGAAACTAAGTTATAAAATTACCTGATTGAATTTATTTAATTTAACATTGTAAGTACATAAAATATATGTATATCATATTAAATAATTAAGCATTGCATTGGTAAACTAAATTAAATAATACATATATAGTGTAGGAAATTAAATTTAAATGTAATAATAAAGTCTGATAATGGTTAATGGTTTTTCCATACGATACCGTATTACGCTAGTGACATACAAAACATTGTATACATATTCATGCATATTATTGTTTGTTGTTTAGCAATGCCATACGAATATTTTGATAGCCTTTAAAAGCATGTATGAGAGATTCATTGAGGAAACTTTGTGAATGAAACTTGTTTACTACGACGATTTAAATAATTATTATACCAGTAACGCACGCATTCAAAATGTTAATTAATATTATGTTTTTATTGAATATTTGCTATAAAAAGGTAAAATTAAAATAAGAATATACTTTTTTACTTTAAATATTTCGACATGTTAAAAGAGCATTAAAACTTTTTAAGTGCTCAAATAATATTTATGAGGATATTTTTTTATTTTATTTTTAAAGAATACTTGGAAGTGACACATACGATCTTTCACACTTGTCACTGTCGAGAACTCGAGATCTTCGCTCTCTGGGACTTTGAACTTGTCTCGAGAGAAATCTTTACGTCGTGATATCTCAATATTGGCCATAACCGATAATTCACTACTACTTTTTAAGATCGTAGTGACATACTTTTGATGTATTAGCAAGTCTTACTCAAGTTCTATCTAATCTTTCTTTTTAGAACGGCAATATAAAGAGTAAGAAATATTTATTTTTGTTACTACTAACCTGACTAGACATAAATCCTTTAAATCCTTTGCCACTGTTTCTCCCCGCAAATTCTGCAACCCATCCCTTATTATAATCCTGTAAACGCTACCGCTTTTGTTTTACCATTCCGTAATTTTTCCAACTAAAATTTAAAAAAATTAAAGACAATATTTTAAAGTAAAATATTATTCTATATTTGCGGGATTAAAATTTTGGATTTTTTAAATCTGTCGACGGATTAAGATAGTCTGTAGTGGGATTATAATCGGTGACGGATTAAAAGATAACATAATAGGTCAGGAGCTTAACAAAAGATTTGATGTTTGACAACAATATTGATATTCCGACAGACTAATTTTTAATCCCCTTCGGCGCTTTTTAGGGTATGCGGGTGGTTATAAAGTTAAGAAGACGACCAAGAAAATTGGCATCGCTAAAGAGGATTATAATGAAGGAACTTTTTGCTGCCTCCCGGTGTTCTCGCCATTTTGGGTCCGAGAAACAATTTTGCATTTGTTTAGTATTAAGTTGGTATTTTATTTAGGGTAAAATGACGCAAAAAAATTGTGTGGTAATAAGTAAATGTTTTATAATAATTTTATTGTGTTATTTTCCTGTGGTCAATGGACGTCACAATAAAGATTTATAAATCAGGTATTTTTGTGGCAAAGCAATGAGGTACCTATTGAAAAAAAAAACATTATTTTTATGCAGACCTACATTTCTTGCGTAAATCACTCTTGAACACTAACACAAAATGATTTCAATCACGCATGGCTAGAGATTTTTGCTATACTTACATGATAAATACTCAAAATCAAAATATTTTATTTCACATAAGCCTACACGGGCACTTATGAAACGTCAGAAGCTAGGTGCACGGTTCCAATTGGTCGTTTCCTATGGAGAAGAGCCGGCAAGAAACTCATAGGTTACTCTTTTAAAAATAATTGGCTTTTACAATATTTTCAAATTACAGTGTTAGTAGGCATGGGAGGACAATGTAGGCCTTTCAACAAGTAAGTACCAGTAATACATAACTATAATTATCATCATCATCATCATTGGCAGCCTTGTTTCACCCACTGTTGAGTACAGGTCTCCTCCCTTTTGTGCCATGCTGTCCTGGTCTGGGCGAGGCTCATCCAGGTCTTCCGCGCGTTCTGTAGATCCACCCACCAGGCTATTGGTTGCTCCTTATATCGTTTCTCAGCTACCATTCCGTAATTATCAATGCCTACTAATAAATACAACTTAATTATTGTAATGGGAATGCTCGTGGCTAAGTAATAACAGCCGCACGGTTGATCCATCAGGTTAAACCACGCTTGCTAGAGTTGTTCAGTGGATGGGTGACCATCTTTACATACCGACACTCCTCCGTGCCTCGGAAAGCTCGTTAGTTGGTCCCGTTGTCATTCGTGGATATTTGACAGTCATTACGGGTCGCAAGAAGTCCGAAAGTCTGACAACCAGTCTTACCAAGGGGTATCGTATTACCCAGTTACTGGGTTGTGGAGGTCAGATAGGCAGTCGCTCATGTAAAATAGGTATTCAGCTGCATCCTGTTAGACTGGAAGCCGACCCCAACATAGTTGGGAAAAGGTTAGGCAGATTGATTTTTTGTAACGGGATCTTCACTATTTTTTAAATCAAATGGAAAAACTACCTATATTATAATTCATGACATAGGTAGATACCTAATGATATCAATATATTACTGACCAGGTTCCGGTTTTTGACGTTTAAGTGATACTATAATGGGAAATATTAATGGCTCATCAATTTGTGGTTAGTACTGCAGGTTCTTGTTTAAAACAATGCAACGATAAAACGTTTCTAAACTGTTTACTTTTGTTTTTGACATGACAATGTCACAAAAGAGATCCGCTATTTTGTGATAATGTCATGTCTTCCTACGTTATTTATTTACTCATTTATTCAGGGGATTTTTTTCAGGATTTACGTATTAATTTTCCTAATTATTATTTAATAGGTATCATTATTTGCATTTTGCTTGACATCGCAATTCGATACAAAGATGATGTACAATCTATTGTTGCACTTAATTTGTACTTTAAACTTTAAATGTACATTACATGACATGAAGCACACACGAATAATATAATTGTGGGTTAATTTATATTATTTATTGTGAGTATAGGTACTACAGTAAAGTAAAAATAAAGCCAAAAGTTTTTTTTTTGTTCCAAATAAAAAACTTTTTACTTTATTTTTACTTTACTATTTCAAGGCTATAGGTAAAATATTGTTATAAGTACCTAGTATACTTCACTTTAGATTATCTTATATCTCTTAATTGTAGAGTCACCATGATTAATATCAAACTTAGGTAATTTTATACATATTCTATTTATTAATTTTTCGCTTATTTAATTGCGCATTAACACATCGCGGCAGACCCAGATAAAGATGGAGGGGCGAACTTGAACTCTTATCGAAAGGACTGGCCCACAATGGCAATAGACAGACATGTGTGGAAAAGGGAATGGGAGGCCTTTGCCCAGCAGTGGGACATTACGGGCTCATCGTCAGCCTACAGCAGTCCTCTGCTTGACATAGGCCTCTGCAATTGCACGCCATTCAGCTCGATTCTCGGCAACTCTAATCCAGCTCCTACCAGCCACCCTGCGAAGATCGTCGCTTCACCAAACCTGAGGGCATCCTACCTTACATTTCACCTTCATCGGTTCTACGGCTAATATGGCCGACCCATAGCCACTAAATAGATCGATAGATAGAATTGCAACACCATACATTGATAATAACGGTTTACACAAAAAGAGACCATTTTTAGGGTTTAGTACCCAAAGGGTAAAACGTGACCCTAGACCCTGTCCGTCTGTCATCAAGCTGTATCTCATGAACCACATGATGATGGTATCTCATGATGATAGTTAGACAGTTTAAATTTTCACAGATGATGTATTTCTGTTGCCGCTATAACAACAAATAGGTACTAAAAACGGAATAAAATAAATATATACGGGAGCTCCTATACAAAAGTGATTTTTTTTCCCGTTTTTATAGATAATGGTACGGAACCCGTCGTGCGCTAGTCCGACTCGCACTTGGCCGGTATTTTTTTAATCTTCCAAATTACTCATTTTTCTAAAACCACACACATTTTTTGAGTACGTCTTCTAAAATCAATTAAATGATTTGATGGTACAATTAAAATGGCCGCGAACCATTGGCTGTGCTGCTTCAACGTTGTTTGAGCATTAAACAGGTATTTTAATGACTTTTATTAATTGTTAAGTAAATAAGAAAGTAATTACTATCATTTAAATATAGATGCAAGCTGTTATCAATTCATCCTGACTATATAATTAATTGGTCCTTTCGTTACTAATATAATGCCCCATTGGTCCCGTGATCGTAAGCGTAACTGCTGAGTAGGGTCCAGGGTTTGATTCGCAGGTCAGCCAAAGTGTTATTGGGTTTTACTATCAGGAACTTCTTAGTAGCCGGAGGCCTAACAGCCCGGAGTTTGGAGAAGTTGGCGGTTTAATACCCCCGTGTCTCGGATGGTCCTGCGCCTGATCTCTCTCCGGTCGTGTCGGATAGCCGTCCCATTGGACTATAAAAGTTAGAGTAGAGAGAGTGCACCTGTGTCTGCGCACACACTTGTGCATGATCCGCGTACATGGCTATAATATGTCCCGCGTACATGGCTAGTCTCCGCTGAAATTACCGGCCATGGCCGAAATTCTGTCTGGAAGACTATTATAATTACGGAGGACGCAATATAAAATACTAAAGAAAAGAGCAGTCCTGTTGTTTTGTTGTAGTGTTGCTTCTTCTAACTAATCTAATAATGAATATAGAGATTATTGTCTTAATAATTTGTTTATATTTTTGTCAGCTCATTTATAGTTTTTTTTTTTCAGTTTTTTTACACATTGATACAGTATTATGGAACGCAATTTGAAGACAATCAAATGAATTATTGTCGATGTATACCTACATCTTTTTGAGGCTGGATGTACGTACACAATTTTCTCTAAAATAATAGTCCAGTAGGTTCGAATAAAAACTCTTTAGTGGAGAGTTTTTTTTTTGTGACTTAACTATTTGGCTACTGTATTTGCTTTGATGCCAAATTGCCAAATTACACGCAGGGTTCGGTCATGTTCACAAGATATTATTTTATTTCTAACTCATTCCTGAGAAATGTCAACGGCAAAAGTTCTAAGAAAAATATAATAAAATTCGCCGTGTACCGAATTTTGATGATTTGAGGGTTTTTTATTAGTGTTGTGTTTTAATCAAGAATTCAAACATTCGCCATCAAAAACGGTATTGGACTTTCAGGCATAAGCAGGTAGATGCCCTCATCATAGATATTCGGAAATAACAAGAAAAAATAACATTTAAAAAAGGTTCACAGTACCCATTAAATTTTTAATAACTTACAAACTTGCGCAAATAGTTTGTATACCAAAAAACAATGATTTTATTACTTTTTATACCTCCTGATAGTATTGCACTTTTGCGTCATTCTTTGTGCGTTTTTTAATAGTTTTATAACCCCATAGTTGCATTGTGCAAATGTTTTGAAGGTCGCCATTTTGGATATTTGAATTGTTGGCAACAACGAATTTTTAATTGCTTTTTATTGCCAATACGAAAATAAAAATACTCTTTGTGTGCTATTGTGCAAATAATTGCAACCTTTTTAAAACTTTTTGAAATTAGAAAGCGTAAGGGCTGACTTTCTTTGGATTCTGGGAAAAGAGATGTTTTTTAGCGAAATAAAAAGATGCGTCAATTGTGGGAACATTTTTAGTTGACGCCACACCTAAGAATGACGTCATTCAATTTCTCTGAACCTGTTAGATGTTGTTTCTGTAAAACATGCACATTTGTATTACTAAGTAGCTATATTTTGTAATTTTAGCTGGTATTTTTTTAATCTTAATTCTTACGGTTTTTTTTTGTGAGTGTAGGTACCTATGCATATTGAATTTAATGTTATTTACTTCTGATAGCTTCTCTCTGGCGACTTAAAATTTCCGGCCCCCGACATACCGCGTCGCATCGCATCGCCCACCCGCTCTATTGCTTCGATTTTGCCCAGCGTTCTTTCTGTTTTTTTTTATGCTCGTTTCCTTAGGTTCGCAGCGTGATTTTAAATAGCATAAAAAGTTATAATCTTTCTCAAGAATTGGGCTATCTAATACAAGAAGATTCTTTCAAAACCGACTTGTAGTTACAGAGTTATGCACATTCAAACAAACAAACGCTTCAGCTTTAGTATATTATATAGAGAGGTACGCACGATACCAACAATATTGTTGTTATTATTTATTGTGATTGTAACTATCCTGTTTTTATTGTAATGTTGACGTAGATAATTTTACAGCATTAAAAGAGAATGCGCACGGGCAGACGTAGGCCCATACGTCATGGGTAGGTAATCGAATAAATACAACGTTTTACAGCATCTTCCTTCCTGTAGCATTTTACCGAGATAATTTAAGATGTATGACACATAACGCTGATAAACAAGTAACTATGATTATTTTTTATTTATTACTATGATTGTTATGCCATTATGAAACGCAACCACAGGTGATTTAATAGATGTGACGTCATTTCTTACCACATATTAAATTAAATTATATTTTTCCTCATCGTCATATTCCAAAATACCTAGTTATATCGTTAAGCTTCACAGTTTTTATCTCAACTCTAATAACAATTATTGAAATCTATTAAATTCTTAATTTATTATTTATTTAAATCTATTAAATATTTCTTATTAAAAATAATTTATTTATTTTCTTTACAGCCAGTCAGTTATTAATATTATTATTTTATTTATAAGTACATTTTAGGGTTCTGTACCCAAAGGGTAAAACGGGACCCTATTACAAAGACTCTGCTGTCTGTCCTTCTGTCACCAGGCTGTATCTCATGAACCGTGGTAGTTTGACAGTTGAAATAAGACAGCACCCTTCATGCGCTAGTCCGACTCGCACTTGGCCGGTTTTTATTTTATAAGAAAACTACCTACACTTTTAATTAATTTATTTTTAATTGTTCCTTTTTTATATGTAGTTACAATGTGTTATATGCCCTGTCTGTGCTAAATAAATGTATTTTCTTTCTTTCTTTCTTTACCGAGATGACTACTAATAGAGATGTATTAAAGAAAAGTACACGTTTCGCCGACCGCAAATTAATTGGGACAAGGGCAGGAAAATGACGTTGAATATACGGTTGTATATATTCAACGTCAACCTTAGTCAGCTATCTAGAGCGCCATATAAACTAACCACTATGCGTCTTCAACCCTCTCTCTGCTGCACCCTTTCTTTTACAACCTGTCTTTAGTTGTTCTATTTACTTTCTGTTACTTTTCTATGGCTAAATTATTTAACAATCTGTCAGTTCGACTACCGGGTAGATTGTTTTAAATAATAAGCCTGTCTGAATGCCCCAATTGTTAGCTTTGGCTACCGAAATGGAACAATAACGCGCATTGCTTGCGATTTTTTGCAATTTTTCGTGAATAATGCTAGAGGTTTGTTATTTTTTTGTCTCATTTGGAGTTGTTTGCAAAGTTTCCAACTTCTGAATGTAAATTTTTGATTACTTGAAACACCTGTTGAGAGAAATTATTAGCATTTTTTATTAAAATCTTTTGATAGATTTAATTTAATCGATAAAAACTGCATTACATTATCATAATGCAACAAATTAAATGTTTTTAAGCATGGTACAACATTAAAATCGAATAAAATACTTCATAATCGATAGAATCCAATTAATTAAAAGTTTCGCTATCGATACCCAGTGACAATATGTCATAAATATATGTTTTATCGATAACATTATTGATGAAAAATTGAAAAAAGCTACATAATATGAACATAATTTATATGTCAGCTAACTTAATATACAATTATATTGGTTTCACTACGGACAAATTTGAATAAAAGAAAGCAGACGTGAACTCAGTTGGAGAACGTTTTTCGCGGATAACCCTACTAAGTTACGTAGCACCCAATTTTGTATGAGAAGTACGAAAATACCTGCCTTCAAAATTTCGATGGGTTATGCGAGGCCTAAATTAGAAATGTCAAAGTCAATGAACTGAGACCACCATGCGACTAGGGTCACAGATTAAATAATTGCTATTAGGTTATCTGTGGGAGAAAATGTTTGTTTAGAAACTAGCATTTGCTTGAGAATCTGCCAAGTATTTTATGTTATTAGTGTGGGTTTACGCTGTCTACTAATAATGGCTAAACAACATAAGTCTAATCCTGATTTGGGACCTGTTAAAAAATGTTGTTCTTCTTGGCGAATTTTTACGACATTTTTGAAAAGAGAAACGGCGGGTTGTCTATGGGCAACCTGATATTGCACTACTGCGATCGTTAAACCCGACACGTTGCTTGCATGTGGCTTCGAGCGGCCAACGCACCTATTGCTGGGTACCTCTTGAAAGCAGGTCACCCCACAACAGATGAAAGGATGAAGATAAATGAGAAAATAATTCAAAAAACAATAAAGCTGTATTAGGAACAGAAATACCTTCCATTCTTGGAGTAGGTACGAAAAATATTTATTTTCAGAGCATGATCAAATTATTAAAAAAATGTACTTACTCCGAAATATAAAAATAAAAGCTGCGAATGCACACACATTCATTTAAAAGTATAAAAATATCAATAAACGAAAAAAAACATTTAGCCAAAGTACTAGGGTAGCAGAAAGCATGAGAAGGTTGTTCAAAATTTTCCAAGAACAAAAAATCCACGCGTTTGATAAAAACACTGTTTTTGACGAATTCAAAGTGGGTACGAGGAAAATTGGAGCGCATCGCTTTCCCGTATCTTGAACTCTTGGTTGGTTGACAAGGAACAATGCCCCGCAAGCCATAGATAAATGTGTCTGCGAAACTGATATAAACTTATTTTTGGAAAATCGTTGTTTTTCTACATCCGAATTTTAAAGTTTTAAATTATTTTATCATTAAAAACTAGTGCCCCTGTTTACGACTTGACACAACATCGAGATTTCATTATTTTGTTGTTTAAGTTTGATATGAATGTTTATAGATACACATAGACCTTCTGGAATAAATTCTCTAAATGATGGTGAAAAGCGAAACAAAATCCGTTGCGTGGTTAAGAAGAACAAAACGGTCACACAAACAGGCACGAGAAGCGACTTTACAATACGTATAGAAGATAGAATGGGTACAGATTTTAGGATTATAATAATAATAATAATCTTTTATTTCGACCAACAGTGGATCATATACAAAAATACAAAATTACAAAATAAATCAAAATAAAAACACACAAAATAAAAACATATACAATATAAAAAGACAAAACATATTACATATCTCGATTGCCTAGTATGTGAACCATACAGCAATGGTTCAGGTACTGGCAATCGAACCTCTGCGCGAATGCCCTCAGGATGCCGCTGGAGCTAGCCCGAACCCTGCGAACCAGGGATGTGCATCGTTTTCGCATAGTAGCATAAAAACAGTCTACTTGCGACTCGGCGAACATACCTGATGCGCTACAGAATCGGGGCAGCCCCATCAGCACCCTGAATGCATTATTATATTGCACACGCAAGGCATTGTACTGTCTGCGCGTGTATGAGACCCACACGCTGCTCGTGTAGAAAGATGTACAATATGCTCTGAACAATGTGGTTTTCACTTCAGTGGTACAACGAGCAAACCTGCGGGCCATCATATTCGCCCTAACAGACAACGCCCTGCGTTCTCGCTCTATGTCTGCATCATCTTTCAGATCAGAGGACATCATATGTCCAAGATATTTAAAATGTTCCACCCTCTTCAGTGGTGTTCCACATAATTTTATGGCTGGTATTGTTGTTGGACATTTTCCTCTGGCCTGAAAGACCATGCATTCACTTTTTTTTTTATTATGTTTTAACCCTCCACAGACAGAACTTAAAAAAAAATACTCAAGAAACACAAACCTTCATGGATCTATGCTTGCGAGCAGACGAGATGTCCCAAAATGCGTGATATTCTACTACGCATTTTGTGACATCGCGTCATCGTCATGATTTCGTTCGTCAAATTCGTAAAGGTACTATAACGTAATTTTATAATACAATTTAATTTTAATTTACGTCATCCAGCATCCGACTTAGCAACCAAATCAATCCAGGAAAATTCGGAATATTTAATAATTTATTCCGGTTAACATAATGTAATACTTAATTTCTTTTAATCGTTAATATTGCGTGGGTATACCCACTTAGACGTAAGTAAAATATAATTAAAATGATAACAAAATTTAATAATTTAAATTTTAAGTTTTAATCGGGGAAGACCAGACCGCAGTCGAAACGATATCGTTTTAGTTATTACTTCAGACATTATTTAATGTTTTATTTAAATAATAATAATTATTAGCTATGAGGAAATTGCATGGCAATATTCCGGCAATTAATTTAAAACGGCATAAATGGTGACGAAAATGTGGGTTTTACGGCTTAGGTACTTCGTTAGGAAACGCCCGGGTGTCACCACTGTGTGGATCGCCCGGAGGACACGGTGGAGCATACGGTGGAGGTCTGCCCCGCTTGGGCGGAGCCCCGCCGTGTCCTCTTGGAGGCGATTGGCGGCGGTGACCTCTCGCGTCCGGCTCTGGTCCAGGCCATGGTACGGAGCGAGAGGGCATGGGAAGCAGTCACCTCCTTCTGCGAAGCAGTAATGCTCGCGAAGGAGGAGGCGGAACGCGTGAGGGAGAGGCAAAATTTGCGCCCTCACGCCCCTAACCGCCGCCGCCGCTGGAGACGCCCGGGGCGTCGGGAATCCCAGGCGGATTCCCGGCCACCATAGGCGCGGGCTTGCGGACGGCGAGCAATGGGTAGCTTGCCGTCCGATCAGGACCAGGCCCGGGTCGATGGCGCGTCGTGTTCCACGCGCGCCTCAAAGAGATGTCAGCACAATTGGCGGGGTCCGCTAGGACCGATGCCTGCCAGGGTTGCGGGTTAGTCCGAAAGGGATACCGGGACCTTGGCAACAGGCAACTGAAGGAACACGGGTGGGTTTTAGTCAGTAAAAGTCTGACACGCCCTTCCGCTCCAAAAAAAAAAAAAAAGGTACTTCGCCAAACTCTTTTTTTACAGAGGACTAACAGTTAATCAGAAGTTATTATATAACACATTATACATAAACGTACGCCTTCTTACAGTAGGCAGAAGCTTTAGAACGCCCCAACTGCCCCTTACATAGGTAAGTACTCCTTTAGCTTCGTTTACATTCATATATTATCTCTGGGGGCCTACCACCACCGCTTACAGCAGTATTATTTTAATATTACTTCGGTGTAGGAAAGAGATGAAGCTCTACAGCAGGCGTAGCATGAGCACCGTTTTGTCGACGGAAGAGTAGACAAAAATGATGTTTCCTGTAGACAGTACGACGGCAGCAAAGTAGAAAGAGTCAACTGCACTTTTTACGAAATTCACTCTTTTACATAATTCGACTCAGAATTCTTTGTTTTGTCATAGGATTTATCGGTTGTCAGTGTGATTTTGACAGTAAGGATAGAAAACTTTCTTCCGAAATACATAGTCTACCTACAAAAAGACCTAGACAAAGATCGTTAGAAATGAAAGACAAAATGACAGATTGTAGAAGGATTTCTACGGTGCGATGTCAAAAATGAAGAAACGAACTGTCACTTTGTATAGAAAAAGCTATGTCTATTCTTCGTAGAGATAGAAAGCGCCATGCTACGCCTGCAGGATGTATAGCTCCATCTCTTTCCCCCATTAAACTAAGATTAAAATAATACTGCTGTAAGCGGTGGTGGTAAGCCGGTCATACACGCACGCCGGTTGCGAGTACTACGCACCTGACCTTTCTGGAGAACATCACCAGTAAGGTCACTATACAGTATGTTAACTAACAAAGGGCGTTCCCGTTAACCTGCAATAGTATAGCGCCTACACATGCTAAAAAAAAATATTACCATTAAAAAATGTTTTTTTTTGTTTTTGTATAGTAAAATATTCACAAAAAATATTAAATTGTTACGGAAAATAAACTCTTTGTACACGCCCACTTGTCACACTTGTTTTTCTACGTTGAAATACAAGTGTGCGTGTACAGAGTGTTTCTATTACGTTTAAATTTAATCGTTTTGTGAACATTTCACGACACTTACAAACAACATTTTACGTTTTTTTTTTTTTGTGTTAATATTTTTTTTAGCTTGTATACACGCTATACTATTTCAGGTTAACGGGAACGCCCTTTGTTAGTTAACATACTGTATGTCTATGTGTTGCATCTATGTATGTGTGTGTTATCAGAAGTTCATTAGTAACTATTTTAGAAATACTCACGTTTCCGTACTCCAAATATTCTAACTGCCAGCAATGATAGACTACTAGCTTCCGACCGCGGCTTCGCAGCGTGGTATGTCGATAAAAAGTAGCCTATGTCCTTTCTCAGGCTCAGACTATATGTGTACCAAATTTCATTTAAATCGGTTCAGTAGTTTTGGCGTCAAAGTGCGACAGACAGTCAGATAGACAGAGTTACTTTCGCATTTATAATATTAGTAAGGATTTTGTCAATAAGTCGCCAATAATCTTATAAAAGCAACCGCTGAAAGACCATTTCGGTACAATATTTCTAAGCGTTTTAAAACAATAGTAATCTTTTGGAAATCACAAGCTGATGGATTAAGATAGTAATGAAGTAGCCGAGGATTATTTTAAGCTCATGGATTACTAATTGAATAATAGACTCTAAGACAGATTAACAAATTACCCTTTGATGACAACTGCGACAGACTCCAAGTGAATGACACCATTTTTTTTCATAATTTTACGAAGGACTTTCAATGTTTTGGGTTTTCAGTACTGTGCAAAAAAATAGGGTTATGATGTGCAAGTTTTTTCATGTTTCGGCTAGTTTAAGCATTTGTACTGATCGTGGGAAGTTTGAAGGGAAAGAACTTTTACTTCCCCAAATGACTTAATACTTTTGTTTTTTTTTTCTCTCGTGCATCTCGCAGCTCAACATACGGTTTTTGGGCTATTCTGGCGATGCCTTATAAACAAGACCTTCAGCTAGGAACTTTCCATCAATATGCACCAAATACTGTAGGTACTGTATCGTTGGTCTAGTGGTCGCGAACGCTACTACTGAGCATGAGGTCCTGGGTTCGATTCCCAGGTCGAGCAAAGTGTTATTGGGGTTTTTATCTAGAATTTCTCTGTAGAGCCTTGTGACATTCTATCAGCGATAACGATGATGGAAAAGGCAAATATGTATAGGACTGACATAAGCTATCGAAAAGATTATGTCAATCCTGTTGAAAGTCGTTGTAGAAATACGAAACGCTTTGGAAGCGATTGTCACTTGTCTAGGCCCTCTGGAGTCTGAGAGATTTGAGCCCGTTTACTGGCGAAATGTGGGTGTACTATAAGCACACCTCTGCCCAACCCTTCGGGGAATACAGGCGTGAGGTTATGTTATGTTTAAGAATTTTTTAAACCACCACAAATTCTCTGACACATTTTTTGTATTGTAATTTGTACCACGAATTATCTGTCAATTTTTTTTTGTATTGTAATTTGTACAACTAAAAACATATTTAGGTGGGTACTAAAATAAATTTAAAAAACTTTGTCACGTACTTACAGGAAATGACTAAAGAACCCTTTACTCCAATTTAGTTAAAGCATGCTACTAAACAAACTAACAACAAAAAGCCAAAATTAATCGCTTGCGCACCAAAAATTCAAGGACAGTAGTTTAAAACGATATAACTTTATACAGGGTGTTAGGGTAAACACCGTTATCCTTGCAACCAGTGGTTTGGTTTCATTTATAGAACGTAAAATCAATGGAAAATTACAACTTTTTTTTATTTTTTTTAGATCTAAATTTGACCACAACAGACGCAAGTTCGTTGCCCTATGCGCTAGGGCAACGAACTTGCGTCTCAACACGGGTGGGAGGTAGGGGATGTGACCTGACCGGCAGCGAGCGCGATCCCTCCCTTAGTCAGTCGGCTGTTTCGCTAGCAAGCACGGTGTCAGATAGAAACGTTTTAAAATCTTTTAATGAAAATAACGTTTTTTTTTATGTGTTCGGTCATTTATTTTTATATATAAGTCAACTACCCATGGTTTGAATGACAAGAGTGTTTAACCTTACATCCTGTATTTAATTGTTATGCAAACACAATAATTACAATATGAATAAAAATAGGTAACCATTTTTCTTCTTTTTAGTTACCCTGCACGTTTTTTACCGAACTTTGGCGGTGTTTTACTCATTTTTATTGCGGTCCGAAGGGATGTTTTTTTTACCTTTAATGGCGGCCATAATCTAGGTAAACAATATTTTACTAGTTAAGATCTCAGACCAAATAAAAAACCAAGAGCGCTGCGAACAATACAGTGAAGCATGCCAAAACTACACCAACGCTCTGTGCGTACACGCTCAAACGCACACATTTATAACCATTTACAATCAAACTACACCAAAATATGAGCACACATGTTTACGAAACCGGCTTCACGTCACTGTTGACAGCGCTCTGTCTTGGTTTATTATTTAGTCTGAGGTTAAGATATTAATAAAATAGCTTTGAAAAGGTAATTTTTAAATCGTGTTTGCAATATTTTTAAGCTTGTGCGAAATAATATGATTCGGCTTAATCCTTCGAGTAATACAGGCGTGATGTATTGTTATGTTGTTTACAGGTCAGTTATAACTACCATAATATATCCATAGAATATCTGACAACTGTCTGATATTCACGCAGAAATTCGGTAGGTGATCGTGTTTTTGTATGTTGTGCTGTCTTTTGTGTGCACCAAATAAACGTTTTATTTATTTATTTATTCGCACTAAAAAAAGGTACAAAGGCGGACTTAATGCCTGAGGCATTCTCTACCAGTCAACCAAGGGTGGTGAAGAGATTAGATGGAAGGTGCTCTAATTGAGAGGAACAAAGAGAAAAAATAATAATAATAATATATCGTATTGCATTATAGATAAAGCAGGTTTACAGTACATAAATAAGCTATAAACTTATGATACATATACTTACACATATATTTACTATAATAAATACTGTCTATCTATATATGTTTTATCTATCTATCTATCTTTTGGATTTTCCATTTTGGTCATAGAATACCTATTTTATAGAAACATTAAGTCTAGTCTCGATTATGAAACAAGGTTATAGTTTTTGAAAACAACTGGTAGATGGTTTCGACGACATGACCAACCTGAGTTTTGTGTTGTTTACGAAAAATATCTGTCAGAGCGCAGCAATTTGCAAAACGAAATTTGGGACAACGAAAGATTTAAAAATGTTTTAATATGTAACAGATAAACAGTATGTTATGTAACTAAGGGCTTTGCCGTTAACCTGCAATAGTATCACGTTAAAGACGCTACGAACAAACAGCATGTCCTAGAACCAAAAATTCGAAGACATGTTACATTTACCAACTCGCCACTGCCCTGCCCACTCCCTCTCACCGAGAGGTCTGTTTCCCAGCAGAGGGAACATTATAGGCTGATTATGCTATTAAGACGACAACTAATCCGTTATTTCATTAAAATTTATTTGTCACTAAAATAATCAATGTATTGAAATCCAATTTTGTTCGTGATTTAAAAAAAACAATGTATGTTAATTCCGCATAATTCGACTTAGCACTGAATAAACTTATACCCGGGCAATGGCTGGCTCTTATTGGCTGTTTAGAAATTATAATTAATATATTCTTTCACGAGATTTGCGTCTGTATTCAAATTATTTCTCCAGTCGTTCAGAATTTTTGATTTGAGCGGAATTCCGTTTCGTTTCAGCCGTTTGGTTATAACCTTCAATTTAATTTCAGAAAAAACAGTAATGTAGGTTAGATAGTTCAATGTTACTGCTATTTATAGAAGAAAATAGCGTTGGACAAATGTATACCTATCTGTCGAATACAACGTATTGTCCAATATCCTATCCTAATAATAAATGCGAAAGTGAGTTTTTTTTATGTTTGTTACTCTTTTACGCTGAAACGGCTTAACGGTTTTGGATGAAATTTGGCACATGGGTAGACCATGACCTGGGTTAGGACATAGGATACATTTTATCCCGATATTCCCATGAAATCGAGACTTATGCGAAACCATGGAGCGCAGCTACTAACGAATAAACGTAGATAATTAATTACCTACAGATTTGTCTAGATAAAACGTCTACCATGAATTATACTGTGTTCTGTTGCTTAACAAGACCAAAAGTTTTAACGAATAATTTAACTTCAGGAGATATCATCATCGGCCCAGCCTTTCCCAACTATGATGGGGTCGGCTTCCAGTCTAACCGGATGCAGCTGAATACCAGTAATTTACATGGAGCGACTGCCTATCTGACCTCCACAACCCAGTTACTGGGTAATAAGATCCCTCTTGGTAAGCCTGGTAGTAATCCTGGTAGTTTCTTGGGACGAACGCTTTCAAAAGAACATAAAAACACTTATTACACAAACTTCTGCTGAAATAAACAAACAAAAACCTTCCTCAACACACGAAAAATATACAGAATGAACCATTCTTTCTTCTATAATATAAGCACTAAGCAGTACATATTATGAAACGTGAAAGAAAAACGTGACAACACGTAGTTTCACAGTTTCCGGTCGAGTTTTTAGCGGGAAATATTTTACTGATCCTTTAAAAACTTATTGAACTTCTAATAATGGACTCTTTTTAAATAAATGAACCTCTAAATATATTTTTTAGTTTCTAATGATGCACACTTTTTTTAATGATTGAGCCTCTTTTTAACATTCTTGCCTTTACTCAGTTGGTCGTAGTACTCGCAGTTACTAAGTTAAGGTACCTGGACCAAATGGGTTATGTTAGGTTGGAACTGTGAACAACCGCTACATCCAAGTTGGTCTATTTAGTATGTTTGAGATCCCGAAAAAGTAATTATTTGAGGTTCACAAAAAGAGGCGCAATCATTGTATTAGAGTGTTCAATAATAATTTTAGGAGCGCAAAATGGGAATCATCATGACAGCTTGGATTTATGATATTTGCAAAATAATAGGCTAATATATGTACATAATAAGCTTAAATATAATAAATATATTTAACTCATATAAAAGTTTCATTAAGTCAAATAAAAATTGTGCACATAATTTGTAAGAGTACAGTTTTAAAAGAAAAAAAACCCGCATAATTGTGTACTATCTAAGTGAAAAAGATGGACTAATAGGTTAATAAGTTTTTAATGGTCATTATTTCAGAATAATTGTTCCTTTTAGAATAAAACATAAGAAGATTAACAGAGCCACGTACCTACTTTAGTATGTACTAAACATATTAAGAAAGAAAAAAAGAAAAAAATATTATTATTAATATTCTCAGTATGGGTCAGTTTTCGCGGCTGAAAAACTGAAAAATACATTCTACATTGTTTTTTTTCTACGTTTCTAGAATATAGAATACTGGCCTGATTGAATTTGAAATTTTCAGCAAGGAAAACAAAAGAATCGTAGTAATTTTTCAAACTTTTATTTTAAAAACATTTCAAAGTAAGTTCAACCCGGTGTGGGTTGAAATCGAATACGAATCGAAATACGAAAATTCATATTTCTTCATGCCATGTGACAACTCATTTTGATCAAATTCCACACACATTCATGCCAATTTAATAAAATTGTTTGAACCCGCTGTTTGATCTAATTTCTAGAACGTCTATAGCCCGGATAAGTGAGTAGACTGCTAAAACTATAATGAACTCCTGACTTCAAAACTAGGTAAACATCTATATCTTGAAAATCAGTGCTCTTCCGTGGTACATTAGGTGCAAAATTAAATGACTTGAACTAAGGAAGAAAGTCTAAACAAACAAAGTAACATCTAGTGTAACGATAATGTACTTATGAGGAAAATATTGCACGAAATGAAGATTACTCAGCATCCGTTGAATGCAAGTAGCAATGATAGAGGCGCTAATACCATGAAACTACTTTCTAATTTCTCCGTATTGTTTTGCCGGTGCAGCATCGACCCGTGCTGGGATACTCAGAAAAGCTTATTAATTGATACAAATCAACGAAAGATATGTTTAGAAAATGGCTTTATGCAACATTATGTTGGAACGAAGTTCTATAACGCGAAAAAGCGTTAATTATGCCCGAAAAACAACAACTTTGGCACTTGAAACTTGAGACCATAATAAATGGCTCCGTATTAATCCATACTAATATTATAATTTCGAAAATAACTCTGTCTGTCTGTCTGTCTGTATGTTACCTTTTCATGCCTAACTAAACCACTGAACGGATTTCGATAAAATTTGACAAGGAGATAGATGGGATCCCGGGGAAGGATATAGGTCACTTTATCGACATAACACGCGGGCGAAGCCGCGGGCGGAAGCTAGTACATAATAAGGGAACTGTGTTCCAACTGGGAGTCCCACGACACCTCCTGACTTTTTATTTTATTTGATCTTGTATGAGCTATTTTATATTATTATTATTTTTTCAATTTTAAGCACTCGTGGGCTGCACCTGAAAATCAGCGTCAGGTTGTACACTTTGTGTGTCTACTGACAATAATGCTGAGTTGAGGCCTCTATTTTTGCTGTAATGCCAATAAACGCATTTTTCTTTCTTAACATTATATTTTTCAGCATAGGTTTAATTAAGTGATGATTATAAGATGCTTACAGTATTAATAATTTACGCAATCATTGCGTACACTGCTTAAAAGAGTATTTTTTATATTTTATTTTTTTATAATAAGAAAGAAAGAAAGAAAAATATTTTATTTGGAACACGCACAGGAAATATAACAATAGAAACAAACATTAAATCTATAAAATCAGTAAAACAAGTAATAGAATAAAATAAAACAACGTTAAACAGGAAAAAAAAACCTGTGCGAGGCCAAAAAGGCTCCTATCTCAGCATAATGCTACGATATTTGAGAAATAGTAAACAAATACCGCAGCGCTGATATTCTGATATAATCACTTACAACTATTATTACAGGTTATTTGACTGTGAAGTACGTTACCATAATCACCCAAGACTTTTTACCCAGCATTACAAGGCACAGTACACACACCACCACAGTTATAAAACGAAAAATGTGGGTAACCAATAAAAACCCTTTATCTCAAAAACGATTACTACAAAATATAACCCTTAAAATGCGATAGTTTTATACTGTACTGTAAAACTTATTTCTCCAAATACCACTATACCAGTATAAAATTTGGCCACGGTACCGTTTCACCCTTTCTCCTTGATTTACGATTATATTGCCAACCTTGTGCTTTTACGAGGGTTGGCACCGTTACTTTATGAAAGGGTTTGATTATAATATTCATAAGACAAGGGATGTTTTGTTTTTCTTCGCTTGTGTGACAATACTTGGCTACTGAAGGCTATTGTCACTTGTTTTTGTTCAAATCTGTGACTGGCTAGTCCAATTCTTTGTTATTTACTGTTTGAGGAGCTACTGTGAGAGATAGCTTGATTTAGTTAAAAACTCTTGGAAAGTCATCAATAAAAAAAAAAAAACTGTGTTCCTAACTCAATCTGCCTAGCCTTTTCTCAACTACGCTATGGTCGGCTTCCAGTCTTACTAGATGCAGCTGAATACCTGTCAGTGAATCTGTGTTTTTAACTAATTAATCAGTACTAATACTAATATTATAAATTCGAAAGTAACTCTGTCTGTTTGTCTATCTGTATGTTACCTTTTCATGCCTAAACCGCTGAACGGATTTCGATAACATTTTGAAAGGAGATAGATGGCATCCCGGGGAAGGACATGGGCTACTTTTTATCGACATACCACGCGGGTGAAGCCGCGGGCGGAAGCTAGTTTTAAATATTAAAGGTAGCAACAGACAAGACTTATATAAGTATCAGTTTTTATTTAACCTTATATAAATGCTTTGTGTTTTTGCAGTTTAGAGGTGAGATAGCCAGTCTGTGGTTAAGGATTCCGGGTGAAGCTCGCTTCCACCTTCGGCCTGATCATCACTTACCATCAGGTGAGATGGAAGAGATTGCCCAGTGTGGTTAAATAATAATAAAGATCAGGAGCATCAAACACATATAGAATTTAGTGTGATGCAATAAATAATGTAACATGGCAATATAAACTCAAACATAACGCATTTATTTCATTTACAGGCACTCTTGAATTGTCAAGGAGTCGGTCAATCAGAAATATGAAGCTATTCCAAAGCGGTAGTATGTAGTACCACTACCCACGGAGAAGAACGGACATGAAACTCCATGGGCACTTTTTTAAATTATATTGTTACAAAATATTAGTTACATCACGTATATTAAAGACCATACTATAAGAACAATTAACAGGAATAGGTATGGTTTTGATAAAGGTAAAGGGAAACCGCGAAATAATTATTAAAGTCGGATAATTACTCGCATAGTAGCAACACATAATTTAGCTTTAAAGTAGCCAGTTCTCGGAAAAACCGCAGTCACAATCAATTATTTGAAGTTAGTATTATTTAATAATTAAGGGAAAATTAATTTTAATGTTGCATTTAATAAATCATTGCGAATAATCTTTATACCTACTGGTATAATTTCCAGTATTTTCATAGCTATTTGGCAAATATTCCATAATAGTCAATCACTTTCTGAAATTTTCTGAAATTGGTCGTTTCTGGAAATAAATTAACTAATTAATTAATTATTTTAATTAATTAAATTGGAAGAATTTAATTAATTACTTAAATAGAATAGAATAAACGTATTTTCTTTCTTTCTTAATTCACAAGAATAACTTTAAGTAGGTACTGAAATTCTAGTTTCGCCAAAATTGCACTTGCAAATATGTTTATTTCGAGTTTTTTACTACATAAGGAAAATTACGTTTATACATTTGTCGTGGGACAATTAGGGCCAATTTCACCAATGAAGCTAAACGCTATCAACACATCTAAACCGCGTTCAAGAACTGTCATTGTCTTATTTCTTAAGGAATATTGGCCCTTAATGTTTTACCAATGCAGTATAAAATTTATTACATGGACTTACTTACATCCATACTATACTAATATTATAAATTCGAAAGTAACTCGGCTGTCTGTCTGTCTGTATGTTACCTTTTCACGCCTAAACCACTGAACGGATTTCGATAAAATTTGGCAAAGAGATAGATGGCATCCTGGGGAAGGACATAAGCTATTTTTTATTGACTTACCACGCGGGCGAAGCCGCGGGCGGAAGCCAGTATACTATCAAACAACACACATCATTATCATCATTGTCATCTTCATTTTTGGTATTATATTATGTCAAAACTAAATCACCTTATTAGTGAGGGTCATAAAAGCGTAATAATTTGGGACATTTCGACACATACAGTCATATTAAAGAGAAATACGTGACTCACCGTATCGCAGCTCAGTCGAGTTTATCACTAAAATATTGTCACACTATGTAACAACAAAGCCTACCCGAGCGAATGGCCTGTTGACTTGACCAAATGACAAATGTACGACCACCACAATTGTCTATAAACCACCCATTATATGGAAACATGTCTTATTCCAAGGAAATATAGTTTAAAATCGTCTAAGATACGTTTTACAGCCAGCATTTGAAAAACAAATGCAACGTCATCAACCCAATGGAACTGTCACCAAAAAAATCAACCCAAGTACAGTTTTACAAACGTTCCCGTTCATTATTATTTTTGTTTAATTTACGATGGTGCGGGCCCACTGTGTCAACGGTATCTCAAACAAACACCGCTTTTGAACAGTGGTCTAAACGGCGCTCGTGGTAGAAAAAAAGTTTTTGTCGATTTTTTCGTAAAACAACTAGAATCTTTGGAAACTTTTATTGCATGAAATTTTGACGGTGGCCATTTCTGAAAATTCTATTCTATTTTTGAATATCATTATCCTTTATTTAAAGTAGCTGGGAGCGATATCATAACACGCCGAACTCTCACAAAAAAAGGCTCCATCAGCCACAATGCATGCAGTTATGAAGTAGGAATAAAACATTATTCTTGACATACCTTACCTTCATGGGAAAAAGGCAATGTTTTCTCGGCTCTCTACTAGGTAGAACTGCCAAACTTATGTTGCAGTGGGTAGGGTACATTGTTCGCAGAACAGATGGCCGATGGGGCCGAAAGGTTCTGGACTGGCGACCGCGTACCGGAAGACGTAGCGTTGAAATACGTCTCACAAGGTGGACCTTGTCCTGCCAGTGCTGCGGGTTAGTTCGAAAGGGATACCGGGACCTTGGCAACAGGCAACTGAAGGAACACGGGTGGGTTTTAGTCAGTAAAAGTCTGACACGCCCTTCCGCTTCGCCCAGAGCGGGAGAAGTCATTGGATAATTTCCTACCATCAAAAAAAAAAAAAAAGGTGGACCTTGTAAAGGCCGCAGGAATCCGCTGGATGCGAGGACCATAGAACCGGTCGAAGTGGCGATGGTTGGGGGAAGGCTATGTCCAGCAGTGGACTTCTTTCTGCTCAAATGATGATTGATGGTGTTGACCTATCTACGTTTGTCCAGTCTAACCTAGTGGTATATGATTTCGAGTATATGGTGGTATATGGTATTTATTGCCTACGAAAAACTAAACTACCAAATAATCGGTTTTATAATTTCAGAAGAACTTTCATAGCTAACATTTAGCCCCCGCTGAGCTTCTAGTAAATTATAAAATTTGGTTAGGATTCAAATAAACTTTAAAATAAAATATTTAAAGTTAATATTTATAAAAAAAAAAAAAATATTTAAAGATAATATTTAATTAAATATTTAAAGTTAATATTTAAATAAAATATTAAGGGCCTTACCACAAAAACTTGGACACTTGTTAAACGCGTGTCTAATGTCAGTTTTATGTCAAACTCCGTATAGAAATGTCATGTTTAAAAGGTGTTTGTTTGGACCTCC
The DNA here is from genome assembly GCA_947363905.1 of Lithophane semibrunnea. Taxonomy (NCBI): domain Eukaryota; kingdom Metazoa; phylum Arthropoda; class Insecta; order Lepidoptera; family Noctuidae; genus Lithophane; species Lithophane semibrunnea. The sequence goes on along the minus strand of OX376209.1, from coordinate 10,278,323 downwards.
AACTGTCATTACGAGACACAATAGAATTTTAATTGTTATCGGCCATTAGAAAACCAATCGACAGCTAAACACGGTTTTGTGGTAATATGGTTAAAGTTAATCCATCATCGGAAAAATATTGTTAGGCAACAAATATATTTGGAAAAAAAAAATGTTGTTATAGAAACTTATTTTTTTCACAAAAAATAGCCTAACATTTTTTTTTACAAGAATCTTCTTTGCTTATGCTTGTATTGACATTGTTTAGAATTTCACTGACTTTGATAGTTTCTGAAAGATAAAATTATGTACTTACATGTTTTATTTAAAAAAAATGAAGTTGCAATACCTATAACATAATATTAAATGGGTTTCTTATAAGAGCGTAAGCCAATTAGAAATTCTAATCAGACTAGGTTATTTTGTAAACTGAAAAATACTAGAACACTCGTTATCTGTGATGTCGGTCTTGGTATGTAAAGATGGTCACCCATCCATGGACCAACCACGGCAAGCATAGCTTAACCTGATCGATCGACAAATGGGAGTGATATATAGGGTTGGTTAGTTGGTCAAGGTTAGGTAGTTATTGCGACCAAACTGTGAGAAAAGGCCATAAAGCTAAAAATGGGCTCAATATTTAAAAAATAGGCTCAATGTTTTAAAAAAGAGGCTCAATATTTTAAAAATGAGCTCAATAAGAAGTTTGTAGGGATAATTTAAATATTTCCAATTTTATAGAAAACTAACTTCCGCCCGCGGCTTCGCCCGCGCGGTATGTCGATAAAAAGTAGCCTATGTCCTTCCCCGGGATGTTATCTATTTTCTTGCCAAATTTTGTCGAAATCCGTTCAATGGTTTAGGCGTGAAAAGGTCATATACAAACAGACAGACAGAGTTACTTTCGAATTTATATTATTCGTATGGATGGATAACAAACAAGACGTATCGCGAAACGCCGAAAGCATAAACACTTTAGCGATACATACGTAGGTATAAGTTGAAGTCTTTATCGATGATTACCATTGGTAAGTAGCAAACGACTGCTGAATACCAACATGGTTCAAGGAACGGTCATTTCGGTTTAATACAAGTAAATTATGACATTATTGACTTCGAAATGATCCGTTGCGTAAGCGCGGGGCATTTATTTGAATATTTTTTTTAGAACAGTCGCGTTCGGCGCGTTTTTTTTTTTGGGTTTTACATAGACTAATATTGTTGAAATAGGTACTCTTTGTGTTTTGAAAAATGTGTGGCGTTTTAGTTTTTAGTGTTTTTTCTCACTCACGCTCTGTAATATCAACAATTAGCTGTTGCCCGCGATTTCGTCTGCAATCTAGGATGAAAAGTAGCCTATGTCCTTCTCCGGGTCATGGTCTACCCATGTGCCAAATTTCATCCAAATCCGTTCAGCCGTTTTAGCGCGAAAGCGTAACAAACAAATAAACTCACTTTCGCATTAATTTATAATATAAGTTAGGATGATCAGAAACTTGTACTAATTATGGAATGACAATATTTTAACTATACTCGAAAATATAAAATAAAATTTTAAGAACAAAAAGTGTCTAAATCCGGGTCACTGGATAAATAACCACAATGGGAATGTCTTTATTTATTGTCATAACTTTTTGAAGTACTTTTGATTGATAACATCCGGTGAAAGAAAAAACTCTCGGTAACGACTTCTCCATTGTTAAAAATCAATTTTAATCTTAAAGTATTTTACACGTATTAAATAATGATTTACTATCTCTTTCACACCACATAATATAGACCAAAGTGAGAACGGGAGACAATTAAAAAATTCCGTCACGTAATGTATGAGAGCTAGCCAAAAGTGTGGATATGCTCGCGCGGGGTCAATGACCTGCACTGCAAACTTCGATTTTTAAATAAAAAGGACACCCTTTTTATTTAAAAATCGAAGGGAAAAGAGGTAGAAACATAAATACCTGTTTTTTTTCGTAGAATATTGTTTTATATTAACCATTATTTTTGGTTATGAAGGTGGTTTAAAAGAAAACAAAGATTCTTGCAATAAAATACATGGGATCCTTCTCAGGAATATTTTTTCTTTCTTTTTTAAGCAGGAGTTATCTCGTTTCTTAAAGCTCTATTCTATTATGTCTAGTTAGGGCTGATTTTTCAAAAGTTATATAGCTTTAAGCTGAAGAATAAATATGACAGTTTGACATATTTTCTACATAAAAGCTGGCAAGCCACAATACTTATACTACGAATAAATTATCTGACTATTGAAGAATCAGCCCTCTACGTAATGCAAGCCCCGAAATTTTAATTACCTCCTTCGTTGCCATGAGTCGAAGTAAAAAGTTCGTTCCATTTTTAAACTACACGACAGGTATGAGTTTTCACTGTAATTTATTCGGCCGCTAAACACGACAAATATGGATTTTCATACAAACATTCCCATCCAGTACAGCATTTTCGATTTATCTTGGAGAAGGGTGTCAAAATAATGCTCGAATTTTCCAACATGTTTAAGAAATAGAACGTTTTAAAATACAGGAATTGGAGAGAGAAAATAAAAAAGAGACGATCTTTGGCACCACTTGAACGAACTTCAGACCTTATAAGGTCTGAAGTCCTATAAGTCGATTATAATCAACTTATAGGTTTCCTCTCATTACACGAAGTAAAATCTGGTGAAGAAAATATGATCAAAATCTATCAATCTTGGTATAAAAATCGTGATTCACGCTACTTCCGATCACATACGGGGGTCATTGACGCCTGAAAATCGTACGTTTGACTAGCTGCCTGTTATAACAAAATGTAAAATGGTATTTCAGTTCTGAACTACGAAAGATGACTTTGCAGAATGATAATTATTAATATAAGTCAAAAGAGGTATTTATAAGTTAAACACGCTTCGCAAGTGACTCGTCAAAATTTGGCTAATTAGCCACATTTTCTCTTCGTTTTGTCTCTTTTTCGCTTACGATAATTACGTTATGCCGTCCTACTTCCACATGTCATATAATAGTGTGACATTGTGCCGTTTTTGAAGATCAAATGTTGAGTAAGTCTCTGCCTCTTTCTACTTAAAATATCATTGACTTCGGATATTTCTTTTTCTATATCGATCATCATCAAGTGATGAAAATAGGTAGGTAGTAATCTAGGAATTACCTAATACGTTCTACATTGACAACTGATTCGTTTCAGACCATTGCAATGATTACTGAAAATTCAAAATCTTTTTCCGTAATAGGTACAATTTACCAACCGGACTTGTCGCTCATGAAGGCTGTGCTTAGAGTTTCGCTGCGTGATTGAATCGGAAATAAAGAGGATAGGAGATATCTCCCGAACTATTGGCAAACTTAAGTAGCAGTGGGCAGGGAAAATTGTTTGCAGATCGGCACCCTAATTGCATAATACACGATCAATCAAAATCAGTATCGATTTAAAAAAAAACTGCTTAACAACGTAAATAACGCAATGAATTTTGTTGAACTGTCAAAATGAAACAGCTTAGCTATAATCGGATAGCGGCTCGCCGATGGGGGCTTTGGGTTTTGGAGTAGCGTTAATCTACCTATTATAACGTCATTGGAACAGTGTAGCTCCAAGCAAAATGTTGGCATTTATACATACACATTTTCATCATCATTTTCATTTCTTTCACACATTTTTTTATTTTAGATTTTGTTGTTATTTAGAACTGCATTGCTTCTCTGTCCATCTCACCGTGAAAACTTACGTGAAGTGAGCTGCCATTGTCACTGATACCTACTGATGCTAAGCCAGTGACAGTTCACTTCACATAAGTTTTCACGGAGAGATATTTACAGAATACCACTGTTGGACTACTCTGTACACCAATCATACGATTGGTGGAATAGGTATTACCTATTAGATAGGTATTCATTGTGTTTTATTCGTCGCATTTGGGTTTGACAACCGATAGTACATAGAAAGTAATAGGTTGATAACCTATCGTCTGTGACTAAAGAGTCATACACCTCACAATCTGTCGACAGCCAGTGAGATGGCTCCTAGGATGAAAGAAAATATATAATTAATCTGAACAAAATCAAACTGATAGCTAATTTAGTTTTTTTTTATTTTTTATTTATTATTTGTATGTACTACTTGTAACAATGTTAGGACTATTGTAATATCGTATACTTTTACAATCTTTGTGAATATGTGAGCACCATGTATCTGGTAATTAATTTATTCATTATTGCTCCATTTATAATTCTTTTTACCTTTTGTGGTACAGTAATCTTATTATAGATGCATCGTCTTCACATATAATTATATAATTAATGTATACAAAATATTGTAAAACATTTTTAAAAGAGTAACGGTGGAGTTTCTTGCCCATTCTTCTCCATACGAAAACTACCTTTTGGAAGGGGCAACTAGAATCAATTCTATTTCTTTGTTTGACGTTCAAAAGTGCCATATTATGTGCCTATTTGAAATAAATTATTTGACTTTGACTTTGACTTTGAAGTATTATGTGTAAAAATTACAATCTTTTAGTATATTTTCAAACAAATTGTCTACTTATATAATATTATATACTTACTAACACTTCCAAATGTTGCTTTTTTAAATGTATTCAATATTATTTTTAAAATAGTTACAGAAAAAGGTCAATCTATAGAAAATAAAAATGGAAAACCCCTTTCCGACTGTCTGAATTACAAATCGACAAATTACGCACTGCGCATTAATTTGTCAATTTGTAAGGTGTAAAAAAGATTATGATTTTGTTTGAGAAAGTATCCAAAAGTTTTAAACTCCGTTTTTTATTCTCTTAGACTAATTAGTCATGGGTGCAAATGTCAAACTCCAAATTGAAAAAAAAAAACCACAATCACTCGAAATGTCAAATTAGTCTACAAGATTAAAAAACAGACTTTAATATTGAAAAAATTAAAAACTATTAAATAAATACCCAATATTTTACGTGCGTATCTTATCAATGCGTGTGATTTCCGATACCATGCGTTACAAGGTCATTGACCGCTGATATTTCGCTGACCACTACTGCTTCGGAATCCATAGACAATGCAGAACGTTAACGACTTGTATTGGCGATGGTCGGGGGGTCAACGGACTGGCGTAGCAACTGCCGAAATGTGCATCATCTAACGAGATGGCTGCATATACTAGGTACCTGTAGTCACACAATACCAAATAAAGGCGTTCGTTTTTGAAGAATATTGCCGAAAAGTTAGTTATGTAAGACGTCTTAGTCACCCCCTTTTCCAATAGAAATTAGATTAGGTTAGGACTTATAGAACGTCTTTTGTTTTGTGTTTCTTGTCGTACACGAAAAGCTAGAAAGCGATTAAGCGGATATTCTGTCATAATTTCTGTGAAACTCCTGGGGCCTAAGTCTACTCATATACAAATGTTGCAATTGTCTTCCCATTGCCCGTTATTGACAGATTTGTTATAAAAAAAACGGTCTAAAAATTACAATTGACGACCCTTGTGACGTTTGTTAATTAGTAGATTTGCCCCCCTGATCTCAAACGGATATGAGAATTCTCTAATACCCGTTTGAGAGTATGAACTTAGCAGGTTACAACTTTCTTGTAACAATGGGACTATCTGGAAATCTATGACCTGATTATTAATGGATTTAAGAGGTATTTCGACTTTTCCGAAAAAAAGTTTAATTTGTTATCTGTGCTTTATTAAAACGCATGGATGATTCATTTTTTTGAATGGATCGAATCTTTACGACTGTCAGCCTATAAAAATGTCTATTTGTTAACAGCAATATAACGTTACCTAATTTCACCACACAAAATACGCGCAAACGCTTGCTAAGCTGGATTCAAAAACGCACAGTCAGTTCTGCGTCAACTGTCAACAATGCCAATATTCAAGGCCCTATTACAACAGACATTCCAAAAGTATCTGATGTAAAAATAAACATTATGAATCAGAAAACTTATAAGTTTATGGATGCCAATTTATAGCGCCACTTACAAATTAAGTGCTATGATTTGATTATTTGAACCCTAAATTCCAATTTTAAATCACCTGACAGTGGGTTTTCATTTGTCAATTGGCGCTAAATGAACCTAAATGTTTGTCGATGATTTTTCAATTATAATTATGTTATTCAAACCATAATTGTTTGGTAAGTGGTGAGATATAAAGTACCTAACCTAGAACCTTACTACCTAAATACTAAGTACTATCGTTCTAAATAATATGTGCACCCCGCGGTTTCACCCGCATAAGTCTCGATCCCATGGGAAATGTCAGTATAAAAAGTATCCGATGTCCTAATCCAGGTCATGGTCTACCCATGTGCCTTTCATTCAAGTCCGTTCTGCCGTTTTGGCGTGAAAGCGTAGCAAGCAAACAAACTCACTTTCGCATTTTTAATATTAGTTATGATTCCCTTTAGTGAGTGCTTGCGTAAGAATTTATCCTGAACAGAGTTTGTTTACACTTTCATTAGATCCTTTTGGAACAGACTGTACATTACAACAGACACTTCTATGATTCCGCATCACTTTACTAAAGATTCAAGGAAAAGTCTGAGTCAGCTGTATAGTACACTTTGTCGATTTGTAAGTAGTTTGTAACTTTCGCAATACGGTAACGTAAACAAAATCTTACTTTCGTAAGTCTCAGGTTAAGTTCGATGAGTCATTCGTGACGTCAAAAGTTGAAGTTCACCTCGAAAGGTGAAGACAGATAGTTGGCTGGAGTTTTGCTGAGCGAAAGCGTTGCAAGGGAATACCTAAAAGAGTGTCCGTGGAGTTTTTTGTCCGTTCTCCTCCATAGGAACCTACTACGCTTTGGAATGGGCATCTACCTTCATCTTTCTGACTGACCGACCCCTTGAAAAGACAAAAGTGCATTTAATTGGTTTATTTGAAATAAATGCTTTGAGTTTGAGTTTGAGTTGACCTACTGAAAATGTAGAGCGGCGGCTTTTAGCTTACAGGGAAACTTCGATAGATTTAAAATAAAACTAAGTAATTTATTTAATGGAAATTAAATAAATATCGTTCGGTTTTTATTAGTCTTTTAGTTTTACCAATATATTTTTAATGTTATTTATTTATTCATAAACCAGTTCGCATTTTGTCTGAAATATTTTGCACATTAATTAACATATTATAGCTAAAAATAATAAATTATGAATTTCAAACAGTGGTTTCACCAAAACAGAAAAAAAAATATATATAAAATTTAAGCTTATGTATGTAAATAGTGGAATAATAAGTATGCAGTATCTACATCAGTTTTGCACGAATTTTCTTACGAATCTATTTGACCCAATTTGTCATTATAAAAATAATAAAGATTTATTTATTTCCGTGTAAATTAGAATCTAATAGCTTAGAAATAAAAAAAATATTATAAAGACTCTTACATACCGGCGCGACTTGTCACGCGACGCGACGCCGCCGCATTGTTCGCCGTGAAGTTTTCTCAGAAATTGTTTTGTTAAAATTCGCGTCGCACGACAAGTCGCGCCAGTATGTAAGAGCCTTTCGGTACCTACCTACCTACTCTATCATTTATTAGCACTGAGAAACGTTCAATTGGTTAACAAGGGAAGGGCTTGGAAGTTTACAGAACAGTCATTCTGCCTAGCATTTTCCCAACTATGTTGGGGTCGCCTTCCAGTTTAGCTGGATGCAGCTAAATACCAGTATTTTTACATGGAGTTATCTGACCTCCACAACCCAATAACTGGGTAATACGATACCCCTTTTTAAGACTGGTTGTCAGAATTTCGGGGTTTTGACTCCTCTTAACGATTGCCAAAGATCTACGAATGACAGCCGGGACCAACGGCTTTTAACGTGCTTTCCGAGTCACGGAGAGGTCTCGGTATAATATAGATGGTGAGTTGGTCACCAATCCATGAACCGACCTCAGCAAGCGTTGCTTAACCTTGAACATCGACGGCTGTTATTATTAAGGATCCCGCAGACAGGCGCGACGTGACTCTCATAGAAGTTCTTGAAAAGTTCAAGGATTTTGTTCTACTAGAATTGCGTCGCACGGTGTCACATCGCGACTGTCTGCAAGAGCTTTTAAGTCACGAGTCTCTTGAAGTTCCCCTTTCGGTAACCTTGAAAAAAGGTTTTTCTTTCATGTTATTATGTTTACTATGTAACACATTGTTATTGTGTTCATAACAATAACATCTCCTGGACCATAATACTTGCTCGACGGGAAACCCTTCCAGTGAGTCACATGAGGCGTGTTACGTATCGAGAGCTCAGTTTCATAACAAACGCACCATTATTATAAACATCCTCGTTTTTATCATATCTTCTGCACTTAGTCATGATTTTAGTGTTTACTAGCTGATGGCGGCTTCCCCCGTTATTATATACTAAAACCTTCCTCGAGAACCACTCTATCCATTGGTGAAAACAGCATGAAAATCGGTGCAGTAGTATTTTAATTTATCGCGAACAGACAGATGCTGCGGAGGACTTTGTTTTATAATATTATGTATTATAGTGATTACTGTTTAAATTATCCATCACTACATAAGAACGAAGTCCCCCCGCCGCGTCTGTCTGTCTGAACACGATAAACTCGAAAATTACCGAACGGATTTTCATACGCTTTTTAACAATGGACGGAGTGATTCATGAGGAAGGTTTAGGTGTATAATTCATTAAGGTTTTTGTGTAAATTCGCTGAAATATGACGATGTCGGAAAAATCATGCCAACTGGGAGCTTTATGCCGCGTAAACCAATTGAGTTATAATAAAAACAATGTATTACGGAATTGATACATTATTTAAAAAAAAATAGGGTCCGATTTATTTCTCATGTGGTAGATAACTGACGATGGAAAAATCTACAATTCTCCTACAAAAATTTGTTCCTTTTTCAAAATCATTCAGCCTTTGGCCTACATTTTATCCTACCTCTGGTTACGGCCGAAACCATAGCCGGGCTTTCCCACCGAACATTTACGATGTCCAAGCCACGCCTGCATTTTATAGCCAGCCAGTGCCTTCCGTCCACTTTTACATGAGTGATATCATTATTGTCTCTTTTATTTTCGATACGGATTTCCTTTTTCAAATTCTTGTAATTTTATTATAAGAAGTTTTGAATTAAGAATTTTTTTTTTCACCAACTTTTTTATTGTTTAGATTTTGATAGTTGAGTTTGAATCACAAAAGAAAACTAAAAAAAAGGTTATTTTTATGGCAATATTAATAATGATTAATTTCTGTTCAGCTAATGCACAGGAAACGGAAAGTATATACCTACTCATGTAGGTAGGTATATATTTTTTTTAATTTCAAATACGTCATTCGGCCTTTTTAATCTTACAAGGAAAGGAACCTATTTAAAATTGAACGACTTATACGGTTATAGTCGGTTATTTTGTTTTTGTAAAGATGGTCATTTCACGTCATAGTGACGTTCTCGGTTTCACGTTCCTACTGAAAAACCATTGTAATTGCTTTGAATGTCATTGACGGGTATTTTACGCCACACTGACCTATTTTCCTTGTTGGGTAAAATAATAACAAGAACCCTCGCGCGATTTATTTTTCAGTAATTATGTACCAAAAAATAGGTACCTACTCTAAATAAAAACTTATTTTTTGGTCAACTACCTAGTAAGTATATTTGCGTTTACATAAAATGACAGCTTTCATAAAAAAAAACATAAATAAAAACTTAGATTTTTGTCAAATACATATTACTTACATTTGCGTACTAATGACAGCTTAGTCATCCAAAAAGAGCATAAATTAAGTATCGAAATATCGTTTCGCGAGAACGAACCTTCGTGAACTCAAAGAAAATGGCGTCTGAAACCTTTCAGTAATCTGATACACATACATTTTCGTACACCACAAAAGACGTTTGAAATGTTTTCTAACAAAATACATTGGTTTACAAAACCAAAAGTAACTTAAAGAAAATCAATGTCCACCTTCCTCTTTAAAGAACAAGTGATTCTTAACGCTAAGGTAACCCAAATACGCACCGTGGAAAAAACCAGCTGTCACTAGAACCATTCATCATCACGACTACAGGGCGTGATACCGTACACCATCATCATTTAAAATCCAGGTCACCTCTCAGTCACAAAAAGAGTTCGCCGAAGTTCAAATGGATCTTTCTAGACTTCCCACCAGCAACCGACGACCACCGGTGGTCGCCAATCTGGTCGTTGACCAGTCTCTCGACCCAGATTTTGTACACACACTACGGGCTTGACTCACACTACACGAAGCGAATATTTTGACAGCATTAATTTTTGAGTGTCACTGTTAAAGAGCGTGTCTAACTTAGAACATTTAAGTGTCTAAGGCCACTATTCTTGGTACATAATTGGACATCACTGTAAAATCTCGATTGAAGACAGATTAGTCGAATGTCAGATTTAGAGCATTGGCATAACATGACATGTTATCATGCCTGTTTTTCCCCGAAGGGTTAGGCAGAGGTGTGCCTATAGTACAGCCACATTTTACCAGTTATATTTAAGTCCCATGTAATAGGGGGCGAGCCTATTGCCATCGACCGGGCACAAATCCAGATTCCAGGCTGCTACTGAAAAATTCTTGCTGGAAAAACCCAATAACACTTTGTCTGACCTGGGACTTGAACCCAGGACCAAGATTTGGGAGTAATCTTGACTTAAATCTAGGTTATAAATTGTGATTCCAGCATTTAGACTTTCCTGCCAGGGTGGCGGGAAAGTCCGAAAGGGATAACGGGACCTTGGCAACAGGCAACTGAAGGAACACGGGTCGGTTTTAGTCAGTAAAACTCTGACACGCCCTTCCGCTCCGCCCAGAGCGGGAGAAGTCATTGGATGATTTCCAACCATAAAAAAAAAAGCATTTAGACTTTCCAATTACTTTCCTTTTAAAAATATACAAGTGTTTCACTATACGCCGAAGGCCTTTTTTCGTACAGCAAACTCAAACTCAAACTCAATGCATTTATTTCAATTAAACCATTGACAGGCACTTTTGAATTGTCAAAGAATCGGTCAGTTAGTCAAAAGTTGAAGCTAGTTGCCCATTCCAGATCGTAGATCTCTATGGAGAAGAACGGGCAAGAAACTCCAAGGACACTCTTTTAAAAATGGATATAGATATTACAAAATCCTGGGTACAGTATTCTTGGTGCTTCTATATGTGAGAACAATGTCAAATAAAAAAATTATCAAAAACCATTCAAAATACAAGATTAAAAATAAGCCCTGGCAGATGAGAGATGACCAGTCTCAACTGACAGCGCCCGTTTACGAACATGACATTAGGATCAGCACCATCCAGCTCAACCATTTTGTAGGGATGTACACGCGCCACCAGCGAAGGTTCGAGTATAGATTGCTAAATTCGTGGTAGCGTTTTCGGGCCGTTAAGTACTGGTTTTTCTCATGAACTTATGCTTCACCCAAAGAATTATTAAACTCTTTAGCGTTTTCCAACCGGTTGAAGATCAGTATTGAATTGGGTGTGGCTATCAACTGACAACTGCTTTCTTTTACATGAAAATGAAGGTAGTCGGAGTTGTTTTTGAAATACGGAATTTCAGTTGAAGTGGAAGTGAATTTCAATGTGGAAGAAAAACGATGCTACGAGTAAACATTCCAGCTGTCTTATTTAATAAAATTTCAAGTATTTTAACGAAACTTCATTGAGCTAAAAAGTGTCAGAACAAGAGTACTGAGCACAGACAGGTGAAGTTAAAATGTGACCAACGGAAAATTCTAACCAGTGATGTTATTTCTAATGTGTATGTCAAAGCCAACATATTTTAATAAACACAAATGCATTGGCTCATAATTTGTACATCGAGACAAAGCCCGAAGCTTTCGCCGCGTCAAATAGTCGATTCCCTAACTTTCTACGAGTTCCGAAGTTCCGATGAAAGTAGTCTCACACTTGTCCAGTAGCGAGCAGAGGTCGCGATACACTGGCAAATCGGACGATGTCCGAATAGATGCTTCGAAATTTAAAATGTGTTGTTTTTAATTTTGTTCTTTTTTTCTTTTGGCCGTAGTGTAAGAAGGCCGGTGTAAGAAGTATTAATCTATTTTTTATTGGTCTTCATATATTTTGACTATAGGTCTACTACGGAAAGAAAATGCTTTAGAAATCTTCTTTTCTTATTTGAATCTAGAAAAGACAGCTGTTTTCTTCACAACCATTTTTGTTTTGGAAAGCTGTGATTGTTTTTGAACGAGGCCTACATTTTATGTTTTCACCATTAGTTGTTTTGTGACACTTTATTTTTTGCTTTATCAATTTCGTACTATGAACGTCTCGGCCAGAAAAGAAATCTTATTCAAAGTACCTAAATGATTTATGAATAAAAGCTGGTAAAATAAAAAGGAAGGAAAACATTTTCACACGCTTGTAAGAAATTGTTAAAAAACGTAATTGTTTAAAAACGTATCATCATGAGATATCAAACGTTAGACATTAATCGCGAATGCCTACAAAGAGATCTTAATACACATGACGTAAAAATAATTTATTATGTTTTAAACAATTGTACTGGAATAATTTATTTTCACCCAAGTTTTAACCAAGGAATTAGTTTTTGGCGGCATTGCCTGATTAATTTATCAATATGTCGTTATTCTTACTATTGTTTTACCCAATTCTAAGCATAGGTTAATAAACCCAAAAGATATTTTATACGTGATTCGAGTAGGTACAATCGAAAATCGAATAGTAATCAAATAAACAGAATCATAGTTCCCTGAACTTGTACCTTTTTAATTATGTGCATAGATTATTCAGATTGGCAACATTCCCACTAGAAAATTAAGTATGAAACCTCATTTCGAACGTTTCTGAATGTCGAGCGCAAATTCGGCCAGTAATGATAGCACTGTAATCGCACCGCGATGAGTCAACGCCCGGTGAAATGACTGCGAGGTTCGTTCACCTTTCACCCAATTTGCCTAAATACACACCGACCGAGAATAGTTGGCATTGTATCGCGACCAATGCCATATAATAAGAGTGTGCACTTCAAATTGTCAGCATTAAATCTGTAGTACGATTATGTCGAGTACCTAGTACTTATATTTTTTTGGCGGAAGAATTTTTCCATAGTTTTTGTGCTGTATGAGTGTCAGAGAGTGACGTATAACAAGGCGTAATTGTTGTCTATGGCATGGAGGTGCACAAAAAATCTTTTGTGCTTATACAAGTCGAGACTTATCCACGTAAACGATGCTTATTATAAATCCATGTAGATGTATTTCTTGTATCAAAACATTCACCTGGCTAAAACCTATTTCTGCGACATGCGAATAATCGCGGTGAATTACATGAATCTGAAATGTTCACTGAATGTTAGACTCTTTGAATTAAGAACGTCGTGACGTCGGAAAATGAGGGGCAGTGTTGACGAATTATATTGATTAAATTGACTATGTTTATATAACCAGGAAAAGTTTGGTATATATCAAACAAATTATTTGACTAGATAAAGTAGCTAAGATAAACAAAATTGATCGATATAATTATTTGCTACGCTTGTAGAGGAAAATCTATTGCTCTGTTCTTGGATAAACCGTCATACAGCGATGTTTTCGTCATATTGGGAAATATTACGTTTATGAATGAGCGTGAACCACGTAACAGAGTCGCGGGCGCACGTCACGTCGCCACCGATCAATAAACGGCGCCTTTATCGTAACGGCGATCTCATCTTGCACAGCATGTTAATGCCGCATAAAACCTAACTGTCTGTCCAAAATAAATAGCAGCAAAATGTGAAGGTAGGTCGGCAAACGGTATCCGACAATGAACTCTGAAAGTGGAACAACGACCGCTCAATTTGGCATTTGGTCTCGTGGTGAAAAAAAAATATCGCCACCGGCAGTACCAGGGTAAAATGAACTAGAGAAAGGTTGATTTTCGAGTATTTGAATGTGTGCGTGTGTGTACACTGGCCGCGTCTGTGTGCGTCATTGTAGTCTCGTAGTAGTAGAAAGCTCAGTGAGCGTTTGTTTACATTCGCTATTTAAAAATGAGTGAAACGGTGAAACGATAAACTGTCAAATTATTTGTAGGTACTTGTAGAATGTAGGTCGATTAGACTGTTTCATTCACTAATGCGTGGCGAACACGCAATGTTATTTGTGATAATTGTTTGTAGTAAAAGGAGAGAGTACGAACAGACATTAGGAAAATTTAAAATATTTGACGGTAAACATGGAAAACATCTGGTAGGTACAAACCACTATGACGTAGTTAAAGTACTGAATGGAAAATACCAAAGCTTTCTGAAATAGATCTCGGAGGGGCTCGTGGCTAAGTAATAACAGTCACATGGGTCGATTGAAGGTAACGCTTTCCGAGGATGGATAACCCTTCATTTCATATCGAGACCCCTCCGTGTCTCGGAAAGCCTGAGCCTGTAGTCCTGGATGTCATTTGTAGATCTTTGACAATCGTTACGGGTCGTCAGAAGCCCAACAATCTCACAACCTCTTACCAAGGGGTAAGGGTTAGGCTGTAAGTCGACTATAATCCCAAGCATAGTTGAAAAATGGCTAAGCTGATGATGTCGGAAATAGGTCTTCCCTTATCGGAAAACAGAAGAAGCACGAGAATGATGAGGAATGAAAAATGCCGCCAATCATACGTTCCATCCTTCAGTCAGTAGCGTCCATAGATGATGATATATACAATAGTACATACTAATTCCATGCCGATACCTAACAATGTATGCGTCCAGGGTTAGAACCAGGTGCATCCTGTCCACTCAGCTGCCTTCGAAATTCAAACCTGGCCTTACCAGAGATAAGTCCATTAAATTCGAATAAATACTTAGAATTCTATCGTAGTCTATTGTCAGTTTTCCGGCTTCCTTCCTGTTGAATTATCATAGCGGCACTTACAGACTCATCATCGAATAATTAATATTATATATCTTTATCCTTATGTAACGTTACGTTATATTAGTCACAATGTGTAATATTATACGATTTTCCTTCTTAATGACGTGGATTATTTTAATTTGCATGGTGATAATCGTATACAGTCTACCTCAATCTTTAAATTAATATGTGGTAAAGGAATTCGACTGAAAATGGCTAAAAATCATCACTCCTTCTCCATACCTATGTTTGGCATGCCTGATCTATCACGGGCTGTTACAATATCAATGAATATTTCCCAATACCTGAAGCCATAGAGTCTTCATATAATATGCTCATTCAATGTACCAATAGGCTATGTATCTCAATATTGTAGAACTGTTCACTACCCTGGACAAGATAATCACAAACACTCTAAAAGATATGTTTTTTTTTTAGAAATATGATGTTAAAACATCTGAAGGCCAATTCTCGTACTTAAAAAAATACAGACGAATTGAAAAGCTCCTCCTTTTTTTGAAGTCGGTTAAAAAAAAAACGTTCGCATCTCATTCGCAATCTGTCACACTTGTCAAAAATGTTGGTAAATTGATTGTATTTTTGACAGATTGCGAATGAGATACGAATGCGAACGTTCTTAAAAAATATGGAAACAGCCCCTCGGTTTTCATCAACCATGTTGAAAATGGGAATGTGACCGTCAATTAAACACAGCAGGTATTTTTCAGATAAAGTGCGCAATCGTTGACGCATGGCCTTAATCCATTAAGTTAACAACGCTCTTTAATCTAATAGGATAAATTAATTTACGTATAAGGATAAAATAAATTAAATGACCTAATGAAGATCCGTAAGGAAACATTATTTATAGTCACAGTTAACGTGCGAAACTGAAAGATTGGAAAGAATTTAGGGAAATGATAATAAATGTTAAGTTAGTACTATGTTCTTAGAGTTATTTTATAGCTTCACCGTTTTGTGATATCACTAACCTTCGTGGAATATGAGGTTTGCGTCAAATTCAAGTGTTTGGAGGAACTATAAAGTTCCTCTAAATACTTTGACGCTAACCTACGAAATTATACAAATGAATTTTGGTGAAAAAAAATACAATTTTCTCAGAACTTTTTACTCTTTTTGATAGGTAAGAAATGTATTAAGATACTTAAAAGAAACTGGAAGAAAAGTTATTTCGTTTTATTTCTTTCGACTGACTTAAATTCTAAAGTGGAGTTTTCATTAAAATGAAAACAATGTCTATCATATTTCAATGTCTATCGATTCCAAAAAGAAATACGTACAAAAAAACTAACACTCTTCTATCAAAGTACCAGGGACTCATAGCCCGTTAGGAGGTCACCCGAAATATACGCACACTAACACACACACGCATTTTATTTGAATGCGCAACACGTGACGTTCACATGCGTAGGTACCAAATAATCGGTATCGTACTCTCGTAGAACGAAAGTCGGAGCCGGTGGAGAATTTCGTTGGCGGCCGTAGGTACTAAGTGGTTCGCGGTTGTATGTGGCCACATAATATTATGTAAAAGAAAATACATTACTGTCGAAAAATCAAAGGAATTTTCTGAAAATTTGTAATTTCAGTAAATTGAAGCGTTTATTCCTGCTATTTTCAATAAGCAAAAATATTGCAGTAGCCCATTTTGATGGCGGGTTTTATTTTATTTAAAAAAGCATCAACTATTTGTTTTCAAATTCAAAGCAAAAGATTTTGCTTGCGGGTTCAAGTGCTACGCCGAGAAAATAACCACGCATGCGCGGAAATAAGTAAGATGGCCGCCTAACGTTTTTCTTCACGAGTCGGTTTCCGGAACGAAGGCAATGAAACTACTTTGAGTTGCTTTCGGAAAGTTGTTTACTTACTTTTTACCAACTTTACTAATGTTTTTGTTTCCGTAGTTAGTTGTTTTCTATTCATAGTAGTTTATTATTTTTCGTGAGTTCAAAAAAATGCTCGAATATGGTAAAGCATTTTTAGCATTTTCTATCCGGTATGACGTTTGATTTTGCATTTCATGCCTACCTTTGCCAGATTTACATTACAATAATGGCTAAAATACTTTACAGTACATATTTAAATTAAAGACAACAGGTTTCCATAGAAATATTATTATCAAGTACCTAAATTGAAGGCATTTTTCCCTCACAGAAAATTATAATCGGGAAAAAGTTCCGGAGGTAAGCAGGAATTCGTAAAGCCTATTATTTTAGGCTTTTAATGAATACTAATATTTTTATCCTTAACTATAGATAATACTGGTTTAACCATTTTTTTCGGTAGCGATACCTAATTGAAACAATATTTTTATTATGATTAAATTATGACCTGTGAGAGGTATTCATCAAAAACAGATACAACTGTCTCAATGGTCTAATGGTAATGCTGGGTTTGATTCCCAGGTTGCGCAAAGTGTAATTGACTTTTCCATCTGGAATTTCTCAGTAGCAGGCCGGAGTCTAAATTAGTATCCGATTGATGGCTATAGGCTAGCCCCCTATTACATGGGACTTAAACATAACTGGCGAAATGTGGGTGTAGGTACTATAGGTACTTACGCCTCTGCCTAACCCTTAGAGGAAACGAGGCGTGATGTTATGTTATAATAGACTAGCTGCGCCCCGTGGTTTCACCCACGTAAGTCTCGATCCCGTGGGAATATCGAGATAAAAAGTATCTTGTGTCCTATTCCAGGTCAAGGTCTACCCCTGTGCCAAATTTTATCAAAATCCGTTCAGCCGTTTTAGCGTGAAAGCTTAACAAACAAATAA
This sequence comes from Lithophane semibrunnea, assembly GCA_947363905.1. NCBI lineage: Eukaryota > Metazoa > Arthropoda > Insecta > Lepidoptera > Noctuidae > Lithophane > Lithophane semibrunnea. Next base: position 10,260,679 of record OX376209.1, on the reverse strand, counting down.
ATAAACAAACTAACTTTCCCATTTATAATATCCTAAGGATATTATTTAAAGGATAGGAATGGGAAAGGATATTATTATAAGGATAATATCCTTACATATTATAAAACAAAGTCCTCCGCCGCGTCTGTCTGTAGTCCTGTTCGCGATAAACTCAAAAACTACTGCACCGATTTTAATACTTTTTTCAGCAATGGATAGAGTGGTTCTCGAGGAAGGTTTTAGTATATAATAACCGACATGGGACCGGGCGAAGCCGCGGACATTAGCTAGATAGTTAGGATTTAACATTGCCCATAGCATATACCTACATTCAAGACTTATTGTATACACACTGCATATATTTCTACTTATTCTTGGCAATGTTTTTGCAGTGTTTGCTTTTGTTTTCTATGCAATCCGGATGACGGTCTGCATCGCTTGGGGATAGCGATCGCAATGCATGCATTAATTGTACGTGCTTGTATTCCAGCAAGAAATATGCTGAGCTATGCGGTTGATATTAATTTGTTGGAGTAAGTATTTAACTGTCTTGCCCCGACAGTTCTAAATTTTATTCTTTGTAATACTACCATTAACGTCAAAAACTTAAAATGAAAAAATTGTATTTAGTGTTGTTTGACAAGATCAACCCGTGAACTTCGTATCGTATCACGTATAAAATTTCTCGTAAAAAAATTTAGATTTTTTCGATTTTTGGGCTGTTCCTTTGGGCTTTTTCTAAACCTCCAGAGTAATGAAGCGAAATAAAATAAAAAAAAAAACCGAATTGTTTGAGCCATTTTCGAAATTTTGCGAGACTAACGTATGGCAATTGATTTTTATATACCTATAGATAGATAACGATTATTTTCACAAATAAAGAGAATTTCCACTTTAATCACTTATTATCAATTCGTCATTTACCATTAAACGTTTCATAATTTTACTAAGCAATAACATCTCATACCGAGACAAGATAAGCAAAAGAAAATACCACACCACACTGTCCATACAGCACGCACTTTATCAATTAGTCACTGATAACGATCTACAAATGAATATGCAAATGTGTTAATGATAAAAAGTGCCCTATCTGGTAATAATGCCGGAATGAACACTGCTGTAAACAAATGAGATGCTTTCTCGTCTGCATAGTTAATTACTTTATCGCACTCGTACTAGAGACCTAAAACGGCCACGTTAGTAATTCCTCTAAAAGCAATTCATTTCCTGAATTCCCAGCTTTCATTAGCAATTCCTCTAATTTGACACAAAAGCAATTCATAATTTGTGGTCCATTTTACGAATCTCCATCGAAATCTGTCACAACAGATGAATTATGTCGTAATATGAATTGCACGCAGATTATAATGTGAATGGTCAGTTTGTAACATTTTACGATGATTCATAATATGTTTTCCTATTTTGATTCTGCCAACGTGGCTGTTTTAAGCCCCCTGGTTTGCGTAGGTACATACACAAGTGTAACAAAAACCCTGTGCGATCCGTGAAGGTTTTGTTAAGAATCGTACGTCATAAAGTCACAAAGTTAACCTACTTTACGTTTTCTTATAATTTTCAATGTAACGGCATTGCTTACATTATTATAACTCAATTAGGTACGTCATCAAATCCCTTTACATTTATGATACCCTGGTACACGTAGTTACTTATTGGCAAAACATAATTAATTTGGTAAGTATGTAAACAAACACTCTAAATTATATCGAGATCTTATCAAATAAAGCCCAATCAACTGTAACTGAAAATTATCAAGAAATGATAAGGACTTATCATTCATTCTAAATATTATTAGTTGAAAGAATCTTTTCACGCTTTATGCGGTCCTGGTATATTAAATAAATTATGTTAATGTAATTAATTATTTTTTGTAATTATTTATCTTATCATAATTTATTTGTGTTTATAGTTAAGGTGGAGCGGCAAAATCTCGGCTGTAATGTTTATTTTTAATTTTTTTAACATTACCTGCTTTCTACCTTAATTGTTTACGTTGTTCTTATGCAATTTAATAAAGTGACATTAAATAACCCCCCATCCTCCCCCCTGGCCCGCTATTACATGAGCCTTAAAGAAGCCTGTCGAAATTTGCGTGCACCTATTAGATACAGGTACTCCTTCTGGTATAAACAGGTGATGTTATTTTATGCATTGTGTTTTTTTTGTGTTTTTTTACCACATATTTCGAAGACTTGCAAACATTTAAAAAATATAATCGGAAAATCTAAAAACCTATGTGTAACCGAGCAACTGGTACATTCATACTAATTATTTACAAGAATAAGTCCTATATACATTACTAACAAGTTATGATGCCCTAGTAACATATTAATTATATATTTATTACTGAAATCAATGAATTATCAAGCTAATTAAGTTACTATCTGCTTAAAATTGTAGTATCTACTTATATCTTCATAATAGTGAATCAATACATTTTCCGCGCCTTTGTTGGACATAGCTTATCTCAAACAGTTTATTTTGCTCCGATATAAATATACATAATATGTATAACTATTCGGAAATTCCGCATGTTTGTAAATTATGCGACGTAACTTCGGTCTCATGTAGTAATAAATTTTGTAAGCAATGTACGCCGAATTTACGTCGCGTAATATTCGCTGGCGTGTTGCTATGCAAAGAGCATCGTAGTTTGTCGTAGGTTGAGTGTGGGAAATCATCCAATGACAAAGACTTCTCCCGCTCTGGGCGGAGCGGAAGGTCGTGTCAGACTTTTACTGACTAAAACCCACCCACCCGTGTTCCTTCAATTGCCTGTTGCCAAGGTCCCGGTATCCCTTTCGGACTAACCCGCAACCCTGTCAGGCATCGGTCGGTTCGATGTAATTAATTGATTTTGTATTTGATGACTTGATTATGAAATTATTTAAATATATATGAATGCAGTTTAAATTGTTTTTTAAATTAAAATAATGTATTTTTTCATTAAAATGTTCCATCTACAATATTCAAGGTACTTTCCCTCCATGTAGCATATCCGTGGGACGCCCTGTATAACTAATGTAGATATAAGCCACTCCTAAGCCACGCAACGACGACTGGTTCTGACCAGCCTATATCCAGCGAATTTCCTTCTATAAACTAGTTACTAATAGAATCCGATAATTTAGGCGATTCCCAGAATCGTCCCGCTATGACGCAAAAATATAACAATGGCTTCTGATACATTTTTTCCTTATCTAATTATTTCATAGACGCACATTTTTCCCTAATCGATAAGTACCTCAGTTAATGATTTGATTAAACTAAAATTATGTCACCTAATGTAAAAAATAACGACAAAACAGGACAACTAATGAAAGTATTTTTAACGCACAATTCATGGGTTTACCCCGTTTGCGTATGTAGGCTTATCAAGTCTCAGCGCGCTTAGCATGACAACAATAGAAAGAGTTTTTGTCGACGGAAGAATAGACAAAATGACAGATAAACAATCACAGTCTGTCATTTTCTCTATTCTTCCCTCGACAAAACCCGTAGAAAACCGGTTTCTATGGTTGTCATGCTACGCGTGCTGATTATCTGAGAGGTAAGTGAGCCTGCTATCAGAGCTCATGTTAGCTCTTATAATTTGTTCTTCTTCTAGAAAATAAAATGTATATTTCCTGTTTGGCCCAGAACTCGGCAACGCTAACATCATTCGCTGTCAGATCTTCACGTGTACAGGTGACAGGGCATGTGGATACAGCACTAAACAAAATGCAGTGCCGATGGGCAATGTCTTGTTTTGACCCCCACAACCCAGTGATTGGGTAATACGATACCCCTTGGTAACGACTGTCAAAGATCCACGAATGAAAGCCGGGACCAACGGCTTTACTTGCTTTCCAGGGTACAGAGGAGTCTCGGTATGTAAAGATGGTCACCCATCCACGAACCAACCCCAGCAAGCGTAGCTTAACCTGATGGCCGTCTATTCAAACACCATCATCATTATTATTCTCCTGCCTTTAACTCTATCTAGTCGTCATCTCGGTAGTCCCCTTTCTAGCCATATCATCTTTCACACCGTCCATCATTTCTTTGGTCTTCCCCTATTCTTATAGCCATCCATATTCGTATTCATCATTCCCATAACTTTCAACACGACATTTTCATAATTCCTCGGCATCACATGCCATGGCGCGGGAATGCGCTGGATGCGAAAAGCACAGAACCGGTCAAAGTGGCGGTGCTTGGGGGAGGCTTATGTCCAGAAGTGGACGTCTTTCGGCTGAAATGATGATGATGATGATGACATGCCATGACAAGTCATGATATTCGAAAGTACATATTCAATGGGCTTTCTGAAGACGGTGATCCTGTGCTGCCCGCATCTAGTTGACTCCAGCTACCTTAATTAAATCACTGTTTCTGCTTCTTTGTTTTATAGGCTCCCAAATAAATGGACATTCCCCCAAACTTTCAGATTCTTTAATCTTGTCACAGCTAACCTACAAATTGGGGTGGGCTATCCAAGTTGCATTTTTTACAACATTTTTATGGCATTTATCTCACACAAATACTTGTACACTGCCTGCATTATTATCTCCATACACTTCACTTCCTCAATCGCAGTACACTTGCATATAACATAATATACTCCCACGAACCACAAAACACGTGTCTCTCACAGTTACATAACCCCATTCGGACAACCTTCTCAAGTTACAACCACCTAACTTGACCTAAGAACGTCATACAACACTTTACATCACCCATACTTGCTCAAGGTCATCTTAAACTGGCCCAAACACTAATGTAGTATGATCTTGCCAGTAACGGGGTACCGTTGTGTTGCGATGATATTAGCAAAGCCTTGTGACCCAGATTTTGTACCGTTACTGGCCATCGAACCTGCACCCCAAGTGTGACATTTACGCGGCACAGAATTAAGGCAGGTCGGTTTGTAGCGTAGTCTATAATTCATAGATGATGGCTGCAAAAAGTGGATACAGTTATGATTGGTAGATTTTTTCTTTTGAAAGGCGTTTTGTGTCATGTAAGGATGGTTCACCAAAAATTGCACACTGTTTTTTTCTCATAAAATAGAAACAAAATAAAAAAAATCTGCATGAAATGATTTTTTTTCATGAAATTATTTATTTGACTGAAAGAAAATGGGAGAAAATGGGCTTTTGCGTATGTGGACCATAAAGCAACTGGAATCTCCAAACATCACATCTGTAATTCCGAATGGGTTAGGTATTTATGTTTAAGTCCCATGTAATAAGCGGCGATCCTATTGCCATTAACCGGGCACAAATCCAGACTCCTTAGAGAATATTGTGTGCCTCATAGCTCGTACAGGCTGTCGCGATATCGCGGGCGCGTCAGGCAGCGCAACCCTTGTCGCGCCCACAACATCGCGGCAGTCTGGATGGGCCTTTACCTGTGTTAAATAAATTTATTTTCTCTTTTTCTTTCGTACTCCGAGCTGCTAATTCCTAATTTTATTTCACGGAAGAAAAGAACATCCGTTGAGTCACAATAGTACAGATAAATGATGAAAATGCCTAATTATCGAGTACCAAAACAAATAAGATACCAAATCCTGACTCATAAAGGAAAAACCTCACATCCTGCACACCGTTATGCGACCCCAATCAAAAGCATTTTTAACAGCCAAAATCAAAAAAGGCTTTATGTAATTTTAGCTTTATTCAAATTTGGGTCATCCAAACTGGATGCGTCAACGTATTTTGTCCCGTTATGCACAGCCTGACACACTGGGCTTAATTATCTAACTGTATACAAAATGTGAGCCGTTTATTTCTTTGATAAAATATTATGTTATTTTTTGCACTGTGCTCAAAGGCTTAGTGTAGCTGGAATTAATGAGATATTCAAATAAATTATTATGTCAGTACTGGCAGTTTTTATTGTGAGGTAATAAATGATTTAAAAATTATATGTGTACTTGTAATCATTCGATGGTTCCCAGAATTTACTTTTTATTCAACCGTTTTCAATTTGGTGTAAAAGATTCTTGAGTTTAATACCCCCCCCACTATAAATTGTGTTTTGTGGTAAATGCGATTAAATGTTTGTTTATGGTTTACCATAAACAAACATTTAATCGTAATCTTACATATTTTTACTGAAATTAAGCCCTGCCCTGCTAAGCTTCACAGGGAGTTAAAGGTTTTGCATAGTTGCTTACTTGACTTCCACAGGAATTTCCGCAGATGCTTATGTAGAATTGAGAGGAGCTCGTGGCTAAGTAATAACAGCCGGGGTTGGTGGCTCCTCCGTGTTTGAGAAAGCACTTAGCTGTTGGTCCCGGTCATTCGTGGATCTTTGACAGTCGTTACGGGTCGTCAGAAGCCCGAAAGTCTGAAAACCAGTCTTAGGAAGGGGTATCGTATTACCCAATTATTGGGTTGTGAGGTCAAATAGGCAGTCGCTCCATGTAAGATACTGGTATTCAGCTGCATCCGGCTAGACTGGAAGCCGACCCCTACATAGTTGGGAAAGGCTAGGCATATTGATTTTGCTTACGTAGAATTAAATAGAACCTCTTCAAAAGCTTTCTGTACAATCTCTCGTGTTGTTATTTTATTATAATTAGACTAAAATACTTTTTAGGCGTGAATTTTGAGAAGAAGACGAGAGAGAAGAAACTTTACAGAGCGGAAGTATGAAATGCTTCAGAAATGGCAAAGAATGTCTTATTGGTTACTCATTAAAAAATTAGTGGAACCCTTTCACAGTCCGCACCCATTTACTGGAAAAATATTATGCATCATTATGACTTTGAGATTGTTTAGCATTGAGCAGTACCCCTTAGGCATCTTAGAGGGCCCCAGCTCTAGGTATTTCAATAAAGGCTCGTACACGACGCTAGGCCCAATCCCAACACCTTAGTAAGTCGCATCATGTACAGCATAGCTATTCACAATTATTCGACAGGCTTCTAAGTCGAGAACGACACATTTTCGGTTACCTAATTTGTCCAGTCCTCGACCGCAGTCGTCGGAAGAATAGTGATGGACTATTTGGTTTAAACTATCGACATTTTCGAGTTTCGTACCTATTTGTGAATAGCGTTTAGAGCTCCTTCGATAATATTGAAAAATGATTGATTCGGCATATTGAAATACCTAGTGCTGTGACATTCTGGCTACTCATTGGTGATTTGAGTTTGAAACTCTTACTTTTGAGTAACGTTACGATGGACCCTTACTCGAATGACGAACTACAGACAAAATAGTATAGACTCAACGCCATGTGAGCAAGCCAAGCTACTACTTAACGCTAAGTTATAATAATAACAAAACACATCACGCCAGAATTCCCCGAATGGTTAGGCTGAAGTGTACCAAGTAGTACCCTTTCGCCAGTTATGTACATATAATTATGTCCCATGTAATAGGGGTCGAAGCCTATTGCCATCAAATGGGGACAAATCCAAATTCCAGCCTGCTGCTACTGAGATATTTCAGCTGGAAAAATCCAATAACACTTTGCCCAGCCCGGGAATCAAACCCGTGCTGGCGACCAGAAAGCCCAGAGCAGTCATGATAGTTATAATAATACAAATTTGTTGTATTTTAAAATGTTTTTATAAAAATATTTAAAAATGTAAATAGATAAGAAAGAAAATAAATAAACGGAATAATCCTACTAATATTATAAATGTGAAAGTTTGTGTGTTTTGATGTTTGTTACTCAATCACGCAAAAACGGCTGAATGGATTTGGATGTAGTTTGGCAAACAGATAGTTTATAACCTGGATTAACACATAGGATACTTTTTATCCCGATATTCCCACGGAATCGAGACTTACGCGGGTGAAACCGCGGGGCACAGCTAGTTATTAATAAACTTCACATCGTGAAACCAAGGTCCCGTTATGATCCAAATATACCTGCTCCATATTAGGTTTGGATCACAATCGTTTAATAAGCGTCTGTATAGAGGCCTGAGGTCAACACTGCTGTAATTAGCTTACAGGTAAAGAAAATATATCGCCATGTTGGTTCAGATCCGCAAACACTTCCAGTAAACCGATAATGCTACGTTTGAGTGATATACAAGCTGGCTGGATAGGACTGGATTAAAATCCAAATAGAATCTAATCTAACTATAATATTATAAACGCGAAAGTTTGTAAAAGTATGGATGGATGGATGTTTGTTACTCTTTCACGTTGAAACTACTGAATGGATTTGGACGAAATTTGGCAAACAGATAGTTTATAGCCTGGATTATCACATAGGATGCTTTTTATCCCGATAATCCCAAGGAATCGAGACTTGTGCGGGCGAAACCGCGGGGCGCTTCTACTTTAAACAAAAATGTTATTAAAGGACTAAAATACATAGGCCGGTCCAGTAGTGAACGAAAAGCGACAAAACAAAAGATTCTTTCTTTTGTTAAAAAAATATTGTTTACTCTGCACAAATAGTTAATAAAATAATACATAATAGCCAATAGCCTTGTATTCGACACATAAATAAATAATGAAAACAAAAAGAACATAAATGTTTTACAATATTGTCTATTGCTTAATGTCAGGGCAGGTCACAATAGTATAATGATTACACCAAGGCCTGGGCACTACGACAAATTCGGTTCATTTATAATGTTTTTTATAATTTTCATCTTCATGTCTTCTAATGCAGCGCACATAAGCAAGAAAATATAAGATATTTGACAACAGCCTTACTTCAGTTTATAAGTTTAATATCATTACTCGTACAAGCTTTGCCATAGATTAAAAAGAAACAAGTTGATATCAATCACATTATGAATTGTCAGATTCCAAGGTGCCTAGTTTGAATCATAAACTACTTATATAATGTTTGAATATCCAGTGGGTCACATTCACGATAATACTGTAAAACAATGAGTGATTACGACACTGTTACTCCTCACAATCGTGCATTATAGGGTTGACCAAGGAAGTAAGTCACAAAGAAGGACCAAAGCGCAGATACGGCTCTCACCTTTTAAGCAGTTACCACAAGAAAGGCACCATCATTTCAGACCACATCCAGCACAACAGGATCTACATAATAAGCCGCCGGACAGTTATCTCACCATCCCAGTTCTGAGAGCAGCCATATCAGGATGTAACTGTGAGTTCTCTAGTTAAGTAACTCTATGTGGGTCAACCGTTAGTGATAGCTCCAAGTTATGGATACCAACTGTGGTTAGGGCGGAGCGGCTAAACGGACATATTCGATAATGTTGTGAGTGTAATTATTGGGTGGGTTTTGGATTAAAAGGTTACTTTTTATGTTAACCGGCTGTTTATGTTATCGTTGCATGACTTGCAGCAGATGCTGGACGGTCTGGTCCATTCTTCTCCGGATGAACTTGGAAAAAACCCAGGTTATGTTCAACGAAGACATTACTCCGGGACGGATTGCTGTCAATGGCGGTGCTCTCGAGGTTTTCGAGAATACGTTTACCTCGAGCAAACTCGGCAGTTTGGTAAGAACAACTTTGACAGAAGGGTTAACAGAGGAATTGAGCTGGGCTGGGCAGCGTTTGGGAAGCTACGTCGAGTTTTCTGGTCACGTATTCCTCGGAGCCTAAAGACGAAGGTTTTCAATCAGTGCGTCCTGCCTGTTATGACTTACGAAGCCGAAACGTGGACACGGTACGGCTGGTCCATAAATTCAAGGTCCGTCAGCGAGCTATGCTTGGAGTCTCTATGAGGGATTAACTCCGAAATGAGGTGATCGGGCAGAGAACCAAAGTTGTCGACATAGCTCACAGAATAAGCAAGCTGAAATGGCAATGGGTCGGCCATATTAGCTGTAGAACCGATGACCGTTGGAGTAAATGCTTTCTTGAGTGAAGACCGCGAATCGGAAACGTAAGGTAAGACGCCCTGAGGCTAGGTTACCGAGAATCGAGCTGAATGGCGGGCAATTGGAGAGGCCTATGTCAAGCAGTCGACTGCTATAGGCTTATGATGATGATGTTAACTGTTGAATGAGCTGAACAAAATAAATAAAGAAGCAACTAACTGCAATTGTCCATTGACCCTGGATAGAAGTAACTGATATTCATTAAGGCATTTGCCCAGCATTGGCAAATGCCCTCATGAAGCAGCTTGATGTTTGTTTTTGCAATTTCAAGATCTTGAGACTTTTTCAAGAATTTTCGAATTTTTGCGAAACTAACGCACGGCAATTGATTTTTACATGTAGGTATATAAGATAATATTATTTTGCGTAATACAATGGTATCAGAAGTGGATCTTATCTATAATATTTAGCAATTTTTCAATGCAGTGATTACTCAAACCGACTGCATAAACCATCACCAAAAATAAAACAAAAGACAGCCACACAAAACATACATAGTTATTTAACAAACCAAACAAATGCATAGTACATAACAAATGACAAATCAACATGGTCTGAATATGTGATACAAGTTACAAGACAGTTAGTGGTCTTGGATCAAAAGTTGTATGTAGGCCGACCGTTACGAGTGGTATGTGCGCAGTTGTACGTAGGTTCGAGTACTGTTTGTTTTGATTTTCTAACGAGGATGGATGGCTAGAGAAATGGCATAAGATAGGTTAAAATCGGAAGAGCAAAGATGGCATTTGTAAATTGAGACAATACTCTTGGATATTTTCGTTTAAGAATTAAAATGACTATTGGGATTCTAAATAAAACATAGAGGAGCTCGTGGCTAAGTAATAACAGCCGCACGGGTCGATCCATCAGGTTAAGCTACGCTTGCCGGGGCTGGTCCGTGGATGGGTGACCATCTTTACATTTCGAGACTCCTCCATGCCTCGGAAAGCAGTTTAAGCCGTAGGTCCCGGCTGTCATTTGTAGATCTTTGACAGTCGTTGCGGGTCGTCAGAAGCCCGAAAGTTTGACAACCAGTCTTGCTAAGGGGTATCGTATTAGCCATTTACTGGGTTGTGGAGGTCAGATAGGCAGTCGCTCCATGTAAAATACTGGTATTCGGCTGCCTCCGATTAGACTGGAAGCCGACCCCAACATTGTTGGGAAAACGATGGTGATGGGATATTCAAAATAAACGTAATGTCTTTGTAAAGTTATCTAATCAAGGGGATGATGGCTGAAAAAAACAAAAAAATATTGGATCATCACCCACCAACGCTTTTAGGGTCACATAATACATAATATAATATAGTCAACATTACATAATATAGTCTCATGTAAACATAAGGAAAGGTTGTTCCTAAAAATCCTGTAATAAAAAAAACACCTTACCGCCATTCCCAGGACACGAATACATAACATTTGTGTCCCAGTTACTTATTATAATGCCTCACAGGATCACACCCGATTCTTTATCAAAGGATGTCATCAAATGAATACATCAGGTACACCTTTTTCCTTAACGACAGACAGTCATGCGCAGTGATATTTGACTGGCATACTCAGGGCCATCCAAACATATTTTTAGACCGTTCCTAACCTATGAATAACTCTAACACTATTCCGACCTTACCAAGGCTTTCTATTCACAAGTGCTAAACAAAACAAGTTTGAATTCCGTCATAACTAAGATCCGTGCTCTGAGTCACTGAGTTCCGTGACGAACTGGGTTAAACGCATGAATTAGTTGACGTCTTGACGAAATATGTCAAACATCGAACAGATTAAAAAAACTTTAATTAAAGTAGGATGTTGAAGGAGGAAGTCGAGTTTCTGATATCTCGTGACGCAATGGTATGTGCGTTGGTTGTTGCGTGTGTTTTTTATGAATGAAAAAGTTTTGTGAATGAATTTGCCTGTTATATGATCGTATGATAACGTTGGTAAAAACCGGCCAAGTGCGACTCGGACTCACACACGTTCCGTTCCGTATTAAGATCGAACAAAATCGCCGATGGACGGACGGCAAAGGCTTAGTAATAGGGTTACGTTTAGCACCCTTCAGCTACGGAACTCTCAAAAGTATTGACTCATTCAGGAGCCTTGTGTCCACTGCCCATACAGAAATCCTGAAGAAATTGGAAGCTGGTCTTATAGAATACTAGCTGCTCCCCGTGGTTTCACCCGCGTAAGTCTCGGTCCCGCGGGAATATCGGGATAAAAGTATCCTTTGTCCCATTCCAGGTGTGCCAAATTTCATCTAAATCCGTTCAGCCGTTTTAGCGTGAATGCGTAACAAACAAACTCACTTTCGCATTTATAATATTAGTTAGGATTTCTGAACGCAATTACTATTTCTATGCTATGTACATATGTTCCGCAAGCTGTAATGTCAAGGTTATAAGGCTGTATCTCCTTAGAAACTACCAATGTTCATTTGCATCTCATTTGAATGAAAGCTCCATCGTATCAAGGCTTGGAGGAACGTAATGGAATACGCCAAAATTCTAGGAAAATAGTCACAAAATTAAGCAAATCTACGGGCTTCAGAAGAAGCTAAGTCTACTCCAATTGCATTGAAGTGCACCACAGGAGATCTTGGAGCTCTTTCGTAGGGAAAATAACTTTTATGAGGATCCAGGAAATCGGTTACCACTCTAAAGTTACCACTCTTAATGATGATGAAGATGCTTAGGTAGCAAGCGATTTTTTTTTTTTTACTTTTTGCAATTTGCAAGTCAGGGTCAGGTTGTATCCTGTCAGGGTTGCGGGAAAGTCCGAAAGGGATACCGGGACCTTGGCAACTGGCAACTGAAGGAACATGGGTGGGTTTTAGTCAGTAAAAGTCTGACACGCCCTTCCGCTCCGCCCAGAGCGGGAGAAGCCAATTGATGATTAACCAACCACAAAAAAAAAAATTAAAAAAGGGGGCTTAAAACTGTAATTTTACCAGAATCGTAAAAATATTATGAATCGTAAAATGTCACCCACAGACAATTCACAATAATGATCTGCGTGTAATTCATATTACGAAGTAATTCATCTGTTTGACAGTTTTATATGGAGATTCGTAAAGTGGTCCACAAATAATTATGAATTGCTTTTTTGTCAAATTAGAGGAATTGCTTTGAGAAGAATTGCTAATGTAGCCGGTTTAGGCCCCCTGTATGTTGATTGAAATATGATTTGCAACCGTTACATACGTAATTACAGAAATATGATCATTAGAATCATCAATACAACTTTATCAGTTTGAATTGACGTCAAATATCATGATTTCCTGAAATAATCAAAACAATGGGGTAATTTTAAATTCCCGGGCAGCTCTGGCGCTACTCCTAAAGCAACTCTTTTTGCTGATTGCCACGGTCAGACTACTGCATCAATATAGGCCACGAGTCAGAAGACTCAAGTCATTAAAAATGAGTTATTCTAAAGTCTGTTCGTGACATGGTGCACGCAACCAACCACATGCACAGTTATGACCTTTAGCCCAGAACTTGCTGTTTGAAACCTTCGCGTATTCATGCGCAAAGGCCTCTTGGCTCTCTGCCCCTTGGCTGATTGATAACAAACTAATAGGTTCTATAGTCTTCTCCTTCTGCGAAGTCTCTTGGTAATTCTAAAGCAGATTTATTTGATACATTCTTATCTTTAAAATAAAGCCGTTGCCCGGCAGTGGTACAATATAGCTGGTCAGTAACACTAATGGCCAGTAACACTATTGAGATGTTGATAAAAACGGCCATTATTTTAATAAATTCTTCAGCCTCCTCTGCTCGTTAGTCTAGTGGCCGGCGGTACTGCTGAACACGAGGTCCTAGGTTCGATTCCCGTGTCTGGCAAAGTGTCATTGCCTTTTTCTACCAGGAATTTCTGAATAGCAGTCCTGATTCTGGCTTTGTGCGCGCTTGTTTGCAATAGGCTCGCTCCCTGTTAAATAGGATTTAAACATAACTAGCAAAATGTGGGTGTACTGTAGGTACGCCTCTGCCTACCTCTTCGGGGAAAACAGGAAACAGGTGTGATGATATATTATGTTATAATCATCAGCCTAGCCTCTTCCCAACTATGTTGGGGTCGGCTTCCAGTCTAACCGGATGCAGCAGTTATAATACGTTTTGTTATGTTAAATTCTTCAGAATATTAACTGGCAACCCTATCCAAACTATCTTTATCCTCAATAGTGATAGAAGAAAATGTCTGTTAGGGTTGTATGCCGCTAAGTGTATGTTGTAAGATTGGCAATAAACTTGAGGAGGTCGGGCCCCGGCCGGTATGTAGGTCGACCGTTCGCCGTACCGCGGCGACGCACCAAGCCCGCGACACTATTCTGATGCGGATATTAACATTAATTTTGTTTTTATGGTAGTAAAAAATTTAGAAAACTATTAAATGTTACTGGTAAATGGTGGCTGAGGAATTATTATAGGTAAAAAAAAAAAAAAGAGGAACCCGAGAATTTTTCTTAAATTCTTTCCATAAGTTACTTATGCGAGAATTAAAAGAAAACGTACGTGTTGGTTTAACCGTGGAGCTTCTTGTTTTGTCATGGGTGTCGTAGCAGCACCTTATTTACACGTGATAACCGTAATTAGTGAACTAGGTTTGGTGCTCGACAATTTTCCGGCTCAACACATTGGTTTAATGGTTTTTTGTAAAGCTCATCTTCAGAAGTGGACAACTGCTTATTCTTACATTCCTGGATAGCTTCCACAATTTCCGTGAAACGATAACTATTAACGTTTCATTCGAAAAATCTATCATGCATGCTTTAATGACGTAAACTGATTAGTTATTTATTCAAACTTAACTTAGATTAAATACTTACGAAGCTTTATTATAATGTTCATTGCTCCCTCCAACCACTAAAAGTCCATTATTATTTAAATAAATCTATCTATACATTATTATAAATTAAAGTCGGTTTCCGTGTCTGTGTGTGTGACTGCGTTGTTCTTTTAAACTACGCAACGGATTTTGACGTAGTTTTCACCATCATTTAGATAATTTACCTATTCCGGAAATTATGTGTGGTACACACGGCTACACATCAAGCTATACATTGCCAGTTTATGCTGATCTCGCATTGTTTAGGATTTCCGTACAATGCGCGGTCAGCTTATACTGGAAATGTATAGCTTGATGTGTAGCCGTGTGTACTATATAAATTAATATTGAACTTGCATAATTATAACAAAGAATCTCGATGTTTTATCAATTTGTAAATGCAAGGGCGGGTCGCTAGTTATGAAAAAAACCATCAATGAAAGAAAAAAGAAAGAAAAATTGCGTTTATTGAAAAAAAACACCTTAAAACTAAAAATCAATGGATGACCATTCATGGTTTTATGATGGTTAAGTTTAGTATTCCTTTTTAACGTCACTGCAGTCATTGCCAAGTCAATTTTCCTGTAAGAAAATGAACTTACGCAAATACCAAACGTATGTTTTTAATTTGACAATTATTTTTATAGAAATACGTCACAGAAAAAAGGTAAATATACATGTGGTTAGAAAAGAGGGAAGGAAGATAGGTATCATATAAAAAGGTTATAGGACCAACGTCACGCAAACAGAACTTGCGTATTTTATGTAATGTACGTCTTTAAATAAAACCACAGGTTGTTAGAACATGCGCAAGAGTGACTGCAATTATAAGGAATTAAAAAAAAAATAGGTATCGTTGTCCCAAATCGCAGTGAAATCGGTACAAAATTTATGGATTAAGGAAAACTACGCGATATTCGAATTCAAAAGTCCTGATTCTTAGAACTTCCAGATAAATAAATAAAAAAATTGTCTCCAAAAAGTTTTTTGTAACAAAATACTCTCCAGAATACGGCCGCCGACCAAGTTTTACGCACGAAAAGACATTTTGACTATTTGAATAACATTTAGTAGGTTTTCAAAGAATTAGAGAATGTATACAGGCTTCAAAACTAGGCCACATCTTTATTAGTCGTTCCTTGAACTTAGCCATTATGAGAAGTAGGTTCAAACGAAGCATTGTTTGTCAAATGTTTTCAATTTTCTTTGTGCTTTTTTGCGAGTAATTTAGTTCCTCTGTGGCTTTGTTAGTATTCCTTTGTTTTTCGATATGTGTCGGTTGTGACGAGTTTATTTTTCTGGGTTATTGATGGTGCTAATTAGTCTAATTCCAAGTGTTTATTTTACTGCTGATTTTTAGCGCATCGATGGCAAATAACCAATTTGTTGCAAAAACTCAAATATTACTCTCAAATTCTGTCTGCTGACGCAGTCTTCAATTATCGAATTCTATTGCGAATTAGGCTTATTGAATCATTTTATTATTCTGAAAAATACCTATTCACATTAATGTCGTGTCGTGTCCCGAAGTTTTCCGGGACAGGTCTCGTAACCTGTCAAAATCATTTCAAAATAGGATCAAACTGATGTAGAAAAGGTTTACTGCCTAAATTAATCCTCAATGGAATATGCTTATTTTGAGAGGAAACTGCGGATACCTACATTAAATTTCTCCTCGTAGCTTAAACCTCACAGAGGTGAAGGCTATCGATATTTAAACACCATAAAACAAAAGAAAAACTGATTTTTAACCGACTTCTTCGAAAAGGAGGAGGTTCTCAATTCGTCTGTATGTTTTCTTTTTTTTTTTTGAATGTATGTTACGCCGTTAATCCGCCAATTATGAATCGATTTTGATGATTCTTTTTTTGTTTGGTAGATCATGCTTCAGAGGTGGTCCCATATAAATTTTATTAATTTTACTTGCGTAGTTTTTGAGTTAGCTTCTATAATTACGTATTTTTCCCACTTTGCGTATGTAGATGATATTATTATCTTAGTTGGCTCCGTCACTGTTTATTACATAGCAGGTAGTGGTGTACGAATTTGTGTGGGGTGGGTACCACAGCTAAAAAGTGAAAAATAAAAACTTTTTACAAAAAAAAAACAACCGAATTCCAAAAAAATCACTAAAACTGTGGAAAATATCTTTAATTTCGGAAGTCGATGGCAAAAAACGAAAATCGAAAAGCAGACACCGACTTCCGAAATTAAAGTTATTTTTCAATTTTTTTGTGTTATTTTTGGTGTAGTAGTGTAGGAGTGTCTGAATATTAACCTCGCAAAATTGTCAAGAGAAAAGTCCCTCCAGCTCTCCTTATATCGTTATAAAAACCCTTGGAAAAATGAAATACCCTGGAATCATGACAATAAATCAGCTGCTCCATACATCACGTTTGCATAACTCGACCAAAATTTAGGGAACTGTGGAAAAGTATATATAGATATACATATTATAATAGGTATATAAGTATATACAAAAATAATTATATAATACTAGCTGTTACAACTGAAAAAACCTATAAAGCTAGCCTATGTCCTTTTCCAAGTCATGGTCTACCCATGTGGCAAATTTCATCCAAATCCGTTCAGCCGTTTTAGCGTGAAAGCGGAACAAACTAAAATAAATCATTTTCACATTTATAATATTACTAGCTTCCGCTCGCGGCTTCGCCCGCGTGGTATGTCGATAAAAATTAGTAGCCTATACCTATGTCCTTCCCCGGGATGCCATCTATCTCCCTGCCAAATTTTATCGAAATCCATTCAGTGATTCAGGCGTGAAAATGTAAAATGCAGACAGACAGACAAAGTTACTTTCGAATTTATAATATTAGTATAGAAATTTTGATATTTTTCCTTGTCATTAAGAAAATCATTTCCATAGGATGCTGTACCTTGTATGATATTAGCAATTAATTACCGAGATTGGTAATTAATTGCATACTGCTACACATCCTTCTGTCGACATTTTCTTAATGTTTAATTAATATGATTAGATAATACTAATTTGTTACGGATTTGGGAGAAACAGGAGAAGATAAGGATATTTAGAGCTGAAGGTAAAACCAAATAGATTACAAACTATTTAACTTAAGGACCTATACAACCTCAAATTGCTTTGCATGATCCTCCGTTATGCTGAAAATACTGCAGCATTAATTTTGAAATAAATATATGTTAAAGTTGTATGTTTGACGAAAACACGAAACACCTCTAAACCGAACTATGAACCGCTGGTATTAAAAAAATACTTCAAATTAGATCATGAAATCTTGCATAGTACTAAATTACTATTATTTTCACCGTAAAAAGCAATTACCTAAACTATTCGAGGCTTGGAGCTTCCAGCACTCCACTACGTCTCGCTCTTACTCAGGCCACGAGTAGTATGGTACGAGCGAGACAAAAAGTGAATTTGAGATGAGGTATAGGCCCTTAACACCTGATGAAAATGTTGAGAAAATTCCAAAATGCTCTCTCAGTGGAATTCTGTTCAAAAGGGATATTGATTAGGTAATTATAACAAGGAATTTATTATCTACATTATTTCTTAGACACATGCTTTGTTATCTTATACATCCTTATAATATTAAAACAGTACTAAGAATTAAAACAAACATTCTAATATGCGCACGTTTCGTTGAAGCAATATAGGACAATATCCGTACTATAACAAAAAGGAGCCTTGAACGATTGTATTAAATCATCGGCGCAGGCGCGAGGCCGTGGGCGTAGCGCTACGTCACAGCCACAACGTCACGTGACGTCACGCCGGGTCAACACGCCGAGGTCAACGAACGACCGCCAGTTTATTTTGGCGCGCATTGTACAAAAAAGCCGGCGCCATCTTGTATTTCGAATTTCGCAATGTATCTTACTCGCTGGCGGCTTTTTAACGTTTTGTTTGATTATTGATCGAAGCAATAAATTGTTGTTGTAATTGATTATTTGGGATTTCAATTGGAAATTATTTTTATTTCCTAATAATTTTGTTTCCATTTCGTGACATGTTCACTAAAATAATTAAACTATAAGTTCACAAGACAGTGTTTGTTACACCAAAATAGATACAGAAACGTGTTTAAAGCCCCAAAAATTGTTATTATTAAATTGTTATGCAAACGAAGTTGGTAAACGTATAAAAAATAAATTACAACGCAAAAAAAGTCCTTGCGAAACTTGCCAAACTGGCCCTGACGTCATAATAGGAGTTGCAGATTTTTTATAGTCTCCGAAAATATTTGACCGGGCGACGAACTCTGCGTAGCTAGCGACCCTGACCACGAGCCACTTGTGACGAAATGTTACTATTTGTGACGTGTGGAGAATGATAATAAATTGTGGAGTACGTGATAAGGGAAGAGTCGCCTAATTGACGTTTCGGAGTGTTTTTCTTGAAATAATTCCGTGACGGAGCGGAATAGAAGGATCTTAGAACTTTAGAAGTGTCCTATTATAACGATATTGGGATTTCTTTAGGGTTGTAGATAATGCTTACGGTCTTTACCATTCATATTTTTATTAGATTTCTAACCCGGACTAATTGAAGCTCACGAGATCTATTTGATAACTGCAGGCGTAGCATGGCGCTTTCTATCTCTTCGAAGAATAGACATAGCTTTTTCTATACAAAGTGACAGTTCGTTTCTTCAATTTTGACATCCACCGTAGAAATCTTTCTACAATCTGTCATTTTGTCTTTCATTTCTAACGATCTTTGTCTAGGTCTTTTTGTAAGTAGACTATTTCGGAAGAAAGATTTCTATCCTTACTGTCAAAATCACACTGACAACCGATAAATCCTATGATAAAACAAAGAATTCTGAGTCGAATTATGTAAAAAAGTGAATTTCGTAAAAAGTGCAGTTGACTCTTTATACTTTGCTGCCGTCTCGTACTGTCTACTGTCTACAGGAAACGTCATTTTTGTCTACTCTTCCGTCGACAAAACGGTGCTCATGCTACGCCTGCAGCTGTTGCCATGCGGAATTACTAAGCCACGGCGTACATCTTAGATAGATAGAAAAAATGCTAATTCATTGGTAGTTTAGGCTCTTTTCACTCTGATTTAAAAAGTCAGCTGCATATCACAATTTGACAGGTCACAATTTGACATTGACAGCACCTCTATGTCGTATAAGCTAAAGGTGATTTTCGTAGTGCAAGTGTGACCAACCAGTAGGCTCATGTGCCATATTAATAACCTGTTCCATACCAATTACTTTGGCGTTTTTTGGGCTTTCCTGCGCACTTTACGAGGCCGTCAACCCGTCAATTGACTTATTTGCAACCTGAACCTGACTAATCTACTAACAAACGTTTTAAGAATCTTTACGAGTCTTACCTAAATGATTTTGATGCTAAATGGGGAAGATAAAGCCATTAAAATGGATACTTACTTGACATTTGTGTATACTTAGTGTAGTGTAAAAAAGTATAATTAGAATACGATCGATTTTGTAAATAGCCTTACATGATTTAAAAAGTTATAACAATTCAAAAATCAATCAACCAATGCTGAAAGGAAAGAAAAGCTTCGGTATTTTTAATTATTTTTATGCTGTCTAAAAGCGATGTAGGTATCATTGCATTTTCCTCATTCATTCATATATTATTTTTATCATCATAATCCGTCAAAAGTTAGTTTGGTTCAAGTTTGGTCGAATTATGGTTCCCATTTTGATTTTTTTTTCACCAGTAACTAACTTATTAAATTATTGATATTAAAAAAATATTCTATGTACTTACTTATTTTTTTCACTCAATCATTAAGTTAAGTACAAAAGAATTTCCTAATAAATGCGTAACAAAATTTATTATGGAAGTGATACATTAACAAAAACTAGATGATTAATAATTATAGTTGTTCTAGTCACCGGATCGTATCATGCCGTGTGTGCTGACCATCATTTAGTTCTCGTCCGGAACTCCGCCATTTTTAGACGTTTGCTAGGAACCTCATTATTGTCTATGGACAGTGAGAGGGTTGCAGATTATCTAGAATATATTTTTATTTCGGTTTTGGACAGCTCTTGACCTTGATCTCGCCTGGTAGAAAACGATAGATGAGGACCATTAAAGGACAATTAACTTTGGTTAAGTGTAAGCTCTACAGCATGGTCTACGCATTTTCTTCGAAATTCTACTGCAATATTCGTTAGCCACGAAAATCATTTAATGATTTTTTATGGTGCAATTCGAGAGTTGTTGTTTTTTTATCCAGAGGCATATTAGACATCCAGCTAGAAGACCGATGGTTGGACGATATCAACCTTTAAGAACACGTCTTTGCTAATAAAGGCATAACAATGTTCGAGGTAACAATGGGCGCAAAAGAAAATGAGGAACCTCATTGGGCATTTTTTTCTCCTATGAAACTCAAGGTAATGGAAAGTTTTTTAAGAAATAGCTGATGTATTTTCATTTTATAACGTAGTACCTTTGTCGTAGTTAGAACCTTACATCAAGTCCATTCCATCCAACTCCCACCAAAAATGATTAAATTCTTTGCAGAAGTCAAGCCCCCGAGTTCAACGCCTTTATGGTCTATAGTTCGAAATAATTGCGCATCGTGGTGTAACCTGGACATCAACCTACCCCACGTGGTAACATGAGTCACGTTCCCTCGTAAAGTACCAAAATAAAAGCGTAAATAAAAAGAAAAATACTATAATTAAAGGGGCGCGGCGCCACTCGTGAAAGAATTTACAGGTCATTAAACTTAGGTATTTTGGTATCTACTAGTTGCTAAGTACCTAATCTAACAGGTGGTCTACCTTTAGACTTAATTAATGCTTTATATTGGGTTCAATACCACTTACAGTTTAGTGACACATGGAAAATAGTGGCATTGTAGAAATGTCGTATTATTTTTTAAGTGTCTATGGAAACCAAAATGGCGCTGACGTTTTCCCACGCAAATTCTATTGTACGGATGCGATTGATATGTTTTAATTGCATGTGTACCATTATTATGTGAGCTCGTTTTATGCATTTTCTTAAATAATATAAACGTGTTTAATATACTTCTTAAAAAATTACATAAGTAATGATATAAATTGACACCATAGTTTTCTATAGGTATCTTTTGTATGACAATAATGTGTTTTGGATTGTTCAGCTTGTAACAAATCAAACAATTTGTTAACATTGTTGTTACCACACTGAATAGCGTTAATGCCATTTACTAACACCTTTCAGATCATTTTATTTGCTATAAAACATCCATATGTGTTCAGTTCATATTGTTACTTCTAGTACTTAGGTAAATTCTATTACGACAATGAATTCATTAAACGGAACGTATTATTTATTTACCCACTAAAAGACAATAAGTAGTCTGGTTTTTGTTTTTTCTAAATAGCATAGACAACCTGATTGATAAGTCCGTAATCAGAATACAAAACCACATAAAAACTGATGCAGATTGTACATAAAAACCAACAAATCACTGTAAACGAGCAGGAAAGCGTCGGATGGAACATTTCTTCCTAGTTTCATAGTTCCGTGGCCGTTCCAATTTAGCGTTCATTCCCCCGAGTCGTGAATACTCGCGATTTCTCCGTCACTTGTGTGGCAAATGTATTAATTATATTCAGCCTTGTCTGCTGGTACGACAATACCGGTGTCGCACTATAATTTTTCTTTAACGACCTGTTTTGCTTTTGTTTATGGTGTTATGTAATTTGAATTGAGAACATATTCACTTGTTAGCTGATTTTCTGCAAAATATATTAGAAGCAATGTTTTGTGAAAATCTTAGCATTCAGAACGAGGAAAATTAAACAGATGCCTTCGGCAAGCCAGTCACCAAGTTATAATGGGATGTGTCAATCCTGACGTACTCGTTACATTTTCAGGGTCATCACACCCTACACACATCACCCAAGTCGAGACATAGACAATATACCAACTCCCGCTTCCTCACTTAGTGACGTCATTGAGGGGCCTCTCGTAAACCAGGAGTTAATGCCCGTATCATGCTAGGCAACCACGACCAGGTTGGTGACCGGTGTGACCTCCCAGACAGCCAGCGTCCCAGTGAGTGGTGACGGCTGCTAACCGTCAACGTTCGGGTATTTTGACAGGCAAGATGGTTGAACCCACTCCTCGTAGCTAATTGGATAGGAAATATAAATCAGTAAAGAGCGTATTGAACTCGCCAGCAAAAGGTTCCGTACCTTTATAAGTAGGTATGAGCGCATTCCACCCGCGGGATATGGTAAAAACCTTTTAATAGTTTTGACAAAACACGTATGGAGCCGTTTTAAAGTTCTTGTAATATGGAAATTCCAGAATTAGATATTGTTCTGCACTATGGGAGTTTTAAATTGTACGAGTTCTGAAGAATAACTTAAATTAAATCTCTTAAATAAAGCCATGCATGACGCACAAAGTTTCACCTAAAGGACTATATAACCTAAGATAAATGCCATGCATTGCTGTGAAAAAGCGTCTTGTCTAATAGACACAGATGAATCGAAGAAAGGAAAATGAATCAAAAAAGATTTTCATCTTTTCATTATGAGTTACGGACCCCTAATTAGTGCGGAAACTCTTTTACAACTTGCAGATCTTTATATCACAAGATAATTATCACCCATAAAACTATAATAGAATACATGTTTTGCCGCTTCCTTTGGTGTTTCGTGATCAATTATTTTTTCAAACTCAATCTAGGGGACCATTAATATCTGTCAAATTAATCAGTGTATTAACGACCGTTTTTTGTTACTACATGGCCAAAATGTTTTGACATTTAGCGGTGGCGCTGCTAGTCAAGGGAATGAGAAACTTCACTGTCAAATCCCATACAATTTCAGTTTAGTTCCTGATTTTGCCGCGTGCTAAGTTACACTGGCTTCTCCGTATGATATGTCAATCAGTATAATATAGCTTCCCATACTAAGGTATCTGTTAGTATTATTATTTATTCGGAATGAAAACTAATGATCTAAAATGATGCGATATCTGTCATATTATCTAAGACAAAAGTCCATTCCAAACATTCTACATCATTCATAATTTTATTCATAAGACATGATTAGTATGTAATAGCTTCTGTATATAATTCATCATATTGTATTTTTTGCGCACTTTATATACCAACTTTATGTTATAATTATGATTGATGAGAATAACTTCATACGATTGCGATCTGAAGAACTAACAACGAATGTAAGCTCTCTGTAAAACAAAACCTATAAAAACTTTTTACAAAATAAAAAAACAACCGACTTCCAAAAAAACTGAAAAATAACTTTAATTTCGGAAGTCAGTGTCTTTTCTTTTCAATTTTCGTTTTTTGCCACCGACTTACCATACAGACGAATTGAGAACCTCCTCATTTTTGAAGAAGTCGGTTAAAAATTATATCACTTCATTTACAGCAGCCTTTGAAAAAGAGAATCTGCAGGTTCATTCTTAGAAGAAGTTCGAACTCGTAATAAATATATCTATAAAAAAAACTTAGTTCTAGAATAAATTTAAAAAAAAGTACGATTGATAGGCTCACATTTGGCCAATGCTAAATGTCACAGAATATGGTGCAAGCATATCAAGAAGTAACCTATTCACTCGTAACTCGAAGATTCCCAGGTCATAACTTTAAATCTCAGCCTTTAGCAATCCCATAAATAGGCCTCTCCGAAATGACGGCACCGGTCCTTCCGCGTCCATTCACTCTCTCACTCACATTCATCATTCAAACATTCAGTTCAGTTCACACGTTCACAAACGATTGATATCAGTCCGTGTGATATCGCCTTAATTACTGGCGGGTCAACGACCGGAACATAAAAAGTTCGCGGCGAGTTTAATGTCTATGGACCGACCACGTGCGCGTTTGTTTATGTTTGAGCGCGGGAAATTGTGTTTGTGTTTTTGGTATATATTTGTTGTTTATTCAAATATTGTATAAGTCATTAAAATTTTTGATAGTTATGTAATGTTGTGCATAATTATTAATATTTTCGATAGGAATGGGAAAAGTCAAATTCTTCCTCATCAAAGGTTGTGCTATTAAACATAGAAGTGACAAAAATCATTCTGTAGACTGACTGAAATAATTATTATCCCTTAAGGGGGCGTGTAATGACAGCAAAAAATCATATTTCACCCGCGCAACCCTTACCTACCCCTCTCATTTAACACGACGAAAACAAAACACAATGCCTTCCCGCCAGCAGAAACTTTTCGCCTGGCGTTTATAGAATTCGAATTTCAATCTTCTGTAGTTTATTTTGCTTAAACGATACGCTAAGCTTGAATTCAGAACTATAGATCATGTTCATGTTTTGGAACTAGAAACTCAATGTTGACGTGATAAAGTTCAAATTTAAATGTTACCAAATTTTATTTAGGACCTTGTACAATTTGTACCTCATGACGTCTTTGTGGAAAATTGTGTTACCAAGTAATAAATTTAATGCTATATCGTGGATTTCACTTTGGAGGATCGTGCAAAGTGATACCCAAGTAAAAAATAATATTCGTATTGTGAATTTTGCACTGTATTGTGCAACGACAAATGGCATGTGTCATGAAAACACTTCTGCGCCAAACGCGAACAATCCCCTATGAAAACATTTGAAACATGTGAAAAAGAGGCTGAGTACTGCACAATAGAAATAAATGTAGGATTGTCGGCTTCACCACTAAAAGAATTGACATCTATTCATCTATGTAAATGGGTGCCAAAGTACCAAAGGGACTAATTAGTTATAACAAGGGCCCGAGGTGCGCGCTCTGTATCTGCGCTGCGTTTTGGGCGCGCGCCTGGCGCGTGTTGGACGCTCGTCAAACGCAACAAGATTTCCACATTTTGTTGTAACATTTGAACCTTGTTTCTTTTAAGTTTATTACTAATGCGGAGAAAATGACAAGGAAAAATAGTGAAAAAGGAACTCGCGTCCAAGCGTCAAGGGCACGCTTAGGGTTCATTTACGGAGACGCGAGGAGTCGCGCGCGGCCCGCATTGAATTCAAAGATATGGCGTTGTATGAGTGCGTTTACGGAGACGCGATTTTACACGCGTTTGCTTGTAATGGAGCGTTTTTTGCGGCGGAGCCCGCGGATGGCATAGCCGCGTCACACGCGGCGTTTTATCAGGGCGGCGCACGCAGCAGCAATTCCCGATGAAGCGATGCCCGCGGCAAACCTTCTCCTAGTCTTATATGTAAATCGCACAACGGAGATGCAAGTTGCGACACGTGCGCTCCCATCTCTCGTTAACCTAAAAATAGTCGGTTTGATTGAATACCCCGCGTGAGCCGCAGCGTTGCCCGCCGCTTGCTTCGCTCCACGCTTGACATGACGCGGCGGGCACCGCCACTCTTCCCGTCTCGCATCACTATGAACAACATCGTATATTGCCATATGTTTGTGTTTACGCGTGCCATAATAAGTGCCGCTTCACGCGGCGCCGCACCGTAAACAGAAAAAAAGTCCGACGCGCCGCGAAACGCCACGCTGCACGTAACGAGCCACGCCCCGCGTCTCCATAAATGAGGCCTAACGGCATGGGCGCTCGCTTGAACTGCAGCGCTTGATATAATTAGTTACATAGGAATTCATACAATTTTATTGAGCGCCCGAAATGCAGCGTACAAAACGTGCGTCTCGGGCGCTAGTTATAACTAGTCCCTTAGTAGAAAGTTTAGTATGGTCCGTCTTTGTAACTGTTGAAATTGTAGCTTTGAAAACATGCCAAGTTACATTATAACTTTAGGCCTCATTTACGGAGACGCGGGGCGTGGCGCGTCGCATGCAGTGTGGCGTCTCGCTGTGCGTCTGACGTTTTTTCTGTTTGCAGTGCGGCGGCACGTGAAGCGGCACTTATCATCCCACGCGTTAACATAAACATAATGGCAATATACGTCTTGATTGTCCGCTGCTTTTTTTTGGGTTATAATATATATTTTTGAAATATGCTAATTAAAACCTTTCATTTGATACCCAACATGGTATGACTAAAAAATATTTTTTGTTGTTCATGATATGTCACCAAGAGGTCGCCATTTTCAATTTAATGTGTCGTCTTATAGCCTATGACCAGCGGACGATCAAGAAGCTTCCAACGATATCTCATTTGTCAAATTGTAATGAGTCGTTTAGAAGATATGAGAGAACAGACAGATAAATACATAGAAACCGGTCAAAATCATAACCCTCCTTTTTGCTTCGCCGTAGTCGTGTAAAAACTAAAACCCAACTAGGACAAAACAGTCAACTAAAGAGATATAAAAAAGACATCACGGACAGACAACTTAAAAATCCGGAGTTAAACGTAATCTGTTCGAGTTCGTTCGCTATACCAATAATCTACCTTTATTCTAAAGAAGTTTTATTTAGGGGCGGTCAAAACTCGCTCGAAATGTTCGTCTAAGGGTCACCTTACAAGAAGTTTGTCAAAAAAAGTGGGAGTAAACCAATGATATTATATTAACAGATATGCTATACACTCACAAAACAACCGAAAAAAGTGGCACAAATACCCACGTTTCATTCATTTTTACATTTCACTACAAGTAAAAACGTTACAATTGGAATGTTTTCGAGTCTTCACGATTGCGCGCTTATAACATATCTGTTAATTTAATATCATTGGAGTAAACTAATTTGGATCCTGAGTAAATCGCAATACGATTTAATCTCAAGTGCGAACTTTCAAATGAACGTGGAATGGGCTCGTTGGCTATGTTGTAAATTTTCTCCGCAAGAAAATTCACCGCAATACAGAGCAATGGCGCTAGTTGTACCTACTTCTTTCTATACTCCGTGCTACTATACCAGTCAAAAATCTGTCAAATAAAATGTATGTTATCTTGAGTTTTCAAATATCAACATTGAATTTTATATGTTTATTTAGCCTCGGTATTTATTTATTTATCAACCAATAACACTTGTAATATTCGTTTTGGAAGTGGTTTTAGTGTTTTTTTCATGTTTTCTATGTCTCAGTTTCTTTTGTGGAATGTGATAAATTACGAAAATATTATTTACGAAAATAAATTATATCTCAGCGCAGCAAAAAATTTGAGCGCAATCCTATCGTCTCAACAGAGCGACGACGACTGATTTGTGAAACAAAAATATGCTTGAAGTTCCCGTAATGTGCGATGGAAGACGGCTTCTTCCACGAACTAAGAACGTCGTAAGTCCTACAAGCTTGGATTCGTAATAAAACCAAAAATAAAACGAATAAAAAAAAAATCCTACACAATTTTTTTCGCCTTGTTTTAATACATATAATCATCTAATTTTTATCATACTAGGCATTAGCATATTAAGTACAAATCGAAAATACGTGAAAATTAGAGGTAACTTCGTGATATTCCACAAAAAGTTTGGAAGTATCATGTAGTTACTCATACTATTTCTATTTTATACCTAAGTCTTATCTATTTCATGAAAAATCTAATTGAAGACAGGCAATTTTGGTTCCTACCCGGCCTTAATTATCCCATAGAATTATATCCCTTATGATCATTTATTTTTCGTTTAGTACCTATTAAAAATTTCAACAAGGATACAAAGGCATTTGGGTACAGCGTCACTTTCTCCATTTTATTGGCATAGAAGTGTCAGGAAAACCCGGTGGAAATTCTTCAAGATTTTCCTCTACTTTACACATAGTAAACATTTCGACTTTATTCTGAAGTAGCACTTTAGGCGTAAGCCTGCCTATCATTATGTGTAAAAATGTTTGAATATCCGCAAAAAAAGACCGGACATTTTACTTCTAATCTTTAATTTTTCAGTAAGTACTCATTATACTTTTTCTATTTTTATTTTCTAAAAAATACAAATAAACCCCAGAAAAATGAAAAGGCCGTACAAAGTCCGGACGGGGGGCCAAAAAGCTGGACCTGTCCGGTCAAATCCGGGCCGATGGTAACCATATGTGAAGATAATGAATCTATCAATGCGGTCTATCAGTCCAATGCTGGACACGATAAATATTTTTTGTCAACCAATCGGAACAGCTAACGTTATAATTATTCAAACTCAAACTCAAAGCCATTTACAGGCACATATGAATTTTCAAAGAGTCGGCAAATTAGTCAGAAAATTGAAGCGAGATGCCCGTTCTAAACCGTAGATTATATGATCACTATGGAGAAGAACGGGGAAGAAACTCCATGGACTTATTGAAATTGACAGCAGCGGGCCTATAACGGCCACATTAGCAATTCATTTCCTGAATTTCCAGCTGTCATTAGCAATTCCTCTAATTTGACACAAAAGCAATTCATAATTTGTGGACCATTTTACGAATTTCCATAGAAAACTGTCAAACAGATGAAAATATGAATCGCACGCAGATCATAACATGAGTATTGTCAGTTTGTGACATTTTACATTCATAATATTTTCCTATTATGATTTTGCCAAAGTGACTGTTTTAAGCCCCCTGATTTCCTGATCAAGCTTTAACAAACATCTAGCCACCAGAATTGTCCAATTTGTGTCGGAAACACCCTCGTCAAAGAAACCCACGTAATTAATCACTAATTTTAATTAACATTAGAGACGTCAATACTATTCTAATGCACATACTTGCAGCACATAGAATGCGCCGTAAGTACATAAAAACCGTACTAACGTGGCATCTATGGGTCCTCTAGTGGCTCTTAATTCGAAGTTGACGGGCTCTCTGCCTTATTGGAAAGTTTTATTTGTAAAAACGGCGGATAGAATGTGCTTTTCCTACTTTTGTGTAGGGTGGTGGGGCTTGTTGATGGCTTAGAGAATTTTCCTTTCACATTAATTTCAGTTTTTTTTTTAAATTAATGTCAAATTACCTTAAAGAAAATATGCTAGTCAGAAACATGTCCATTTCCCCATCTTTTTTTTCGTTCAAAGCAAACAATCTCTTCATTAAGTCTCTCTCTCTTCTCCATTGAGTCTTTGAGATAATGTTTTTCTGTGTATACCTGTAGTGCTATCTCATCGTGAAAACTTTGATAAGTGAGCTTGAAGTGAACTGTCAACAGTGTTAATCCCTAGATCGAATGACAGTTCACTTCAAATTCACTTCATCTAAGTTTCCACGGTTATTTTTTTACCAGCGGGTATCATGACAAAAGTCCACAAATCTATCACATGAAGAATCGCTATAGGACATCCTGAAATGTAAAACCTAATATGAACGATAGTTGCCAGTATCTAGCTATTAGATATAAACCCATTCTTTCATCCTACCTACCAAAACCTACTAAACAAAGTAATCCTCTCCTCACGACATCAACACTTGCTCTACCCAGCGCGAGCGCATAGTATTCCTTTAGGAGATGTGTGCCGGGTTCGACGGCCGAGAGCACGTGGTGGCCGCAACACCCAGCCACTCGCAAAAACACAGGGAACACTACACTGAATCACTGCCATCCGACGGCGCTGGTAGGGTTGTCGCTAAATAGACTAGGGTTATATTTGTCTAGTAGGAATTTGTGGAATTGGTGATCAGGTTTGGATTAAGACCCATATCTATGCATGGTGTATGATATCGGCAGGAGATCACCACACCACAGCTTACATGATATTTTGATAGCAATTTTCTGATATTTTTTTCAGAAAATAGTGTCAATGTATAGCTCAATTCGAATCTTGTGACATTAGCAGGAAAAAACAATCTAGTAAAAGAATAAACTAATTTTAACCCGACACATTTATTTGTCGTCATAAGCAGCATATTTGCAGTCCTACCTATTTAATATATTATATAAATTATTTTTACCACCGATGACCAAAAACCTCAAGTTCATTGGCCTTCAAGCACGTGGTGTCGCAACAATCCCGCGTGGAAGCCCTGAGAGGCCAATATGAGATCATGACAGCAGCATCCACCTGTTCATTGATGACATCATCCTGATATCACCAAGTGTCATGACTTGCATATTCCTTACTTCTGTTGTAGAACAAATTAATCTATGACAGTTCCTGTTATGACTGTCAATTTCGCATTAGCGAATTATATCTCTCGCTACATTGCATGTTTGGTGAGGTCACACTACTTTCCACTTTCCTTCCTCCACTTATTCATGTCATATTTTCTGTTTGCATCATTTTTCACATTTTTAATAGTTCATAATGTCAAAAACTATTAACAAACTAAAACATGAACTCGAAAAATTTCAAATATTATGTCGATAGTTTGAGTCAATGACATCACATTTAGGAGAACAAATAAAAACATTCTTACAACACAATGAAGTTTAAAAAAAAAACTAAGGCTTTTTTTTTCTAAAAATATACTATATGCATATTTGTGCGCCAACCCTACCATGTACGGCTCGTTGGATAATGAATAGTATTTATGTAATGAGAATAGGAAATACATTGTCTGTCTAACGCGGCTCAATTATAATACCCATAATTATTGCTAGGATCTTAGAAAAATTACATTCATAGTTCAAACGTAGGACGATAATTGGTCAGTGACATTGGTAATTCAAACATACTTAATTGACATAAAAACCTCACAAAACATCACGCTTGTAATCCCAAAAGGGTTAAGTAGAGGTGTCCCTAATAGTACCTACAACAACATTTCGCTAGTTATGTTCAATCCCACTCCTAAAAACCGTGCGAAGCAGGGGTGGGTCACTAAAGTCTGTTTTTAGGGTTCCGTACCCAAAGGGTAAAACGGGACCCTATTACTAAGACTCCTCTGTCCGTCCGTCTGTCTGTCTGCCCATCTTTCACCAGGCTGTATCTCATGAACCGTGATAGATATACAGTTGAAATTTTCACAGATGATTTATTTCTGTTGCCGCTATACATATACACAACAAATACTAAAAATCAGAATAAAACAAATATTTAAGGGAGCTCCCATACAAAAAAAGAGATTTTTTATAATGGTACGGAACCCTTCGTGCGCGAGTCTGACTCGCACTTGGTTTCTATTTAATCTTGTTGACTAATTTGACATTTCAAGTGATTGTTGTTTGTTCTTTCAATTTGGAGTTTGACATTTGCACCTGTCAAATTAGTCTACAAGATTAAAAAGCAAACTTTAGTTGTAGATATTTTACTGTGACAATCAAGTGCGAATATAAAGTAGGTAACCTACACACATGTTTGTAGATAAATACACAATGTCCGAGGTGTGTAGTGGTCTTGACACTGACAAGTAACGCGAATGGACATGGAGTTCCGGCGGGGACACACTGTCAACTGTATACATTACAATAGACACCTGTACAGGGGAAAATACTGTACTTACTGTGGAAAGTTTGTAAATGGTGAGGGATACCTACTGTGGTTGAAACTCGATTCACTTTTGGACTTCATGTCTAAGTAACATGTGAAAAACTTAACTACTTAAATATCTACTAAGCGAAACAAGCAATGTCTCAACGTCAAAGATACCACAAAATCGTGTACCTAAACACCTTTTAAACACGATATTTCTGTATGGAGTTTGACACTAAACACGCGTTGAACAAGTGTCTAAGTTTTTGTTTGATCTCACTCTGTTTGGATCTCACTATAAACAATGATATTATATTAACAGATATGTTATAAGCGCGCAATCGTGAACACTCGAAAACATTCCAATTGTAACGTTTTTACTTGTAGTGAAATGTAAAATGAATGAAACGTGGGTATGTGTGCCGCTGCTGCGCGGAACACTTTTTTCGGTTGTTTTGTGAGTGTATAACATATCTGTTAATATAATACCATTGACTATAAAGCTATCTTTATACATAACTAGCTTCTACCCGCAACTACGTCAGCTTGTTATTTTTTTTGCGAAGGGTTAAGGCCTATAACCTTCCTCAAGAATTGGGCTACAAAATGCAGGTTTTTTTTTTCATATCCTTCTGTTAGTTCAGAGATTAGCGCGTTCAAACAAAAAAACAAACTAACTCTTCGGCTTTATAGATTACTAGCTGCCGCCAGCGGCATCGCCCGCGTGTAATCTTTATAAATTATAGCCTATGTTACTCAGGGTGAATGTAGCTTTCTAATGGTGAAAGAATTTTTTAAATCGGCGCAGCAGTTTTTGAGCTTATTCATTACAAACATACACCCAAAAATACAAATCTTTCCTCTTTATAATATTAAAGTATAGACTAACTGATGCCCGCGGCTTCGCCCGCGTGGATGTCGGTTATTATATACAAAAACCTTCGTCGAGAACCACTCTATCCATTGGTGAAAACAGCATGAAAATCGGTGCAGTAGTTTTTGAGTTTATCTTGAACAAGACGACCGACAGACGCGGCGGAGATCTTTGTGTTATAATATGTAAGGAAAGGATAGATTATGACTAATTAGATACCTATAACATACACCAAAATCGAATCTTCATACAACACACGGTTTTCTATTTACTTTACTATTGACAAAATAATGTTTCGTTTACAGTTAATGATCAGTTTGTATAATTAAACTTTATTGTCAGTCGGTATAATTTAATTTAAAGTGCCAAC
The DNA here is from genome assembly GCA_947363905.1 of Lithophane semibrunnea. Classification (NCBI taxonomy): domain Eukaryota; kingdom Metazoa; phylum Arthropoda; class Insecta; order Lepidoptera; family Noctuidae; genus Lithophane; species Lithophane semibrunnea. The sequence continues at coordinate 10,227,584 of OX376209.1, read as the reverse complement.
CCTAACAAAAATTCCAAATCATGCAATATGGAATTCGTAAAATTAATGTTAGCGTTCAAAATATAACTGCAAAACATAATAAATTGTCAACTTGACCACTTTATCAACTTATGATAATTTAATTAACAAAATTAAATGAGGAGCTTTTGATCACATCTCATTTGTTTCGTACTGTCAAAACAGACATTTTAGCATTATAAGAAAATATGACCGTCTTAATTTCTATAGATAACAAGCTAGGGCTGGGCCGACTAGTCACCGACTAGTCGGGAAAGCCGACTATTCGGCATCATTTGTAGTCGGCGACTATTCGGCAAAATATGCCGATTAAATTCGACGCTTATCAAATAAGATAAAACAAATAATTTGTACTTGTTTTATAATTTGATAATTTGTAAACATTACTTACTTAGATAATTTTTAAACATTACTTACTTAGCCGTCCCCCGACACGACGACGCACAGTGGTCTGAAAATCAAGCTCCATACTCATAGAAACTTAATGGTCGAAATTAATAAATAAAAATATGTTTTGTGTTTAGTATACCTCCCTTTGTTTTACTAATTAGTATGAAGGGTATGAGAAGCTCCATGCGTGAGAAAATTTTATTTTTTATTTTTTTTGTATGGAAGAAAACACTTAAAGTGGTTTTTTTTTAAACTGAATAGAACTGAAGGGCTGGTACTCACATGAGTTATTCCACCATACACGGCGATCAAGATGACATACAATTCTTGTGCCTTTCGGTGCCGCTTTGCATGTAGCAAGCTTTTGAAATTTTGAATTTTCGGTAGGTGATATTTCAAATCTTTGACATAATTAAATGGAGTAACCAACCACATAACTGATATAGTCGTTAGTTAATAACCTGCTAATGACTTATATAATGAAAATAATAGAAAACGATATTGATTATTTACATTTAACTACAAAATACATTCCACGAAGTAAGTCATTTGTTAATCACCGTCATTATTGTTGAGTTTTAATTTAATAACGTAAGTATTAATGGGACACCGAGCGTTAATGAGGGTAGTTATAATATAAATAGGACGTTTAAGCTAACTTCACTTAGTAGCTCTTTGCACTAGTGCGCGCTAACTATACTTATTACGTTCGATTTGTTTTCGTGTTATGATGGAAGGTTTTAGTACCAATTTGGATATTTTTATGTTTGTGGCAAACAATAGCTGTTTCTCACAGCCCAGTGTATTATTTGAAGTTTTTGTCAATACCGTTGATTTGTCAGAAAATGAAAATAAAGAATTGAAACAATTCTGTCAGACGTGTGTGTGTTCGTTAAGGAACAAATGGATCTCGTGTAATCGCACGAGACATACATTCATAAAAAAGTATGAGACATGGCTGCAAGAAGACATAAAATGGCCTCAGTTCATAAAGGAAAAGATGACACCTTCTTTAGTGTTACAAGAGTAACAACCATGTTCCAGTTCTGACTTCGATGTAAATGAGGGTGCATCAACATCATACAAACCGGAGACGTGCAGTGTTGGAACATCAACTGTTGTGACTCCAAGAAAAGTGTTCTCTGAGCTAAGCCCACTACAGAAGAGACGAAGAGTGGAAGAGCTTCGAACGCATAGCACTGAAAGCCTTGCTTATGCAACTGGTTTAAGTGCAGATAACAAGAATGTAGCAGATATAATAAAATTGGTAACAGAGCATCCCGAAGAGGCTACAAAGATAAAGGAATTGTTAAAGTCCAAGAAAGCTATGCCCATATATTCCGCTGATAAAGCTTTAGGTATTCTGACTTCATTGAAGCTTTCGAAATGGCAGTATACAACATTAAGAGCTTGTGCAAAAGAAGAAGGAATACCACTATATCCTGCATATACTGCTATCTTAGAGGCGAAGAAGGAATGCTACCCACCAAAAGATACCATAGAAATCACCGAAAGTGGGGTAAGAGTAAAGCTTCAAGCAATTTTGGACAAAACTGTTGCTAGACTTGGGAAATTCCTACGTTTGGAATCTTCGCTAGATGGCAAAGAGCTAACACTGATATGCAAGTGGGGCTTTGATGGTGCTTCAGGAAAAAGTTTGTACAAACAAACTATGGTGGGTGAAGATGATTCTAGCAATTTTATGTGTACTTTTGTGCCTCTGCGCTTAGTTTGTGGCGAAGAAAAGTTATGGGAGAATCCAAAGCCATCTTCCACAATTTTCTGCAGACCGCTCTATTTCAAATTTGAAAATGAAAACCAATTAAATATTAAGGGAGAACAGGCTTTGATTGAAGCTGAGATTGCAGTACTGGAGCCGTCTATTATGGGAAGTCATACTGTTAAGCACTCAATGCTTATGACCATGATAGATGGTAAAATCACTTCGCAACTGTCAAATACCTCCACGCAGACTTGTGACATCTGTAAAGCTACCCCTTCGGAAATGAATAAGTTAGAGAAGATCTCAGAGTAAGTTTTGAATAATTTGTTAAATTTCAGATTACCTTAATGCTGTGTATCTTTTTATTAATTAATTCACTTTCTTTCCAGAAAACCTATTTCAACAGATATATATCAGTATGGTTTGTCTACACTTCATGCTTGGATTAGATGTATGGAGTGCCTGCTCCATATTTCGTATAGACTGGACTTCAAAACATGGCAAGCCAGAGATGCAGACAGAAAAGAGTTATTGAAGAGTAGAAAACAAACCATACAGCAGAAATTCCGTGATGAAATGGGCCTCCTAGTAGACATTGTTAAACAAGGTGAGTTATGATAATAGTCGTTGTTCTTAAACCTTATTTTTCCAAATTACGTTATTTCTATTCTTTGCAAAGTTGTGGATTCGTTTTGATTCATTTATAATTTTGTTTCAGGTTCCGGAACCACAAACGATGGAAACACAGCGAGGAAATTTTTTGGTAATCCTGCCAGAACTGCAGCTATCACAGGCTTGGATCCTGGTTTAATTCAAAGATTCGCAACACTTTTGAGAGTGATGGCCTGAGGGGAGCCCATAAATGTTGAGGCGTTTAAAAACTTTGCGCGCCAAACAGCAGAATTGTATGTAGAGCTCTATGGCTGGTATTACATGCCTTCGAGTGTCCACAAACTTTTACTGCACGGTGCTGAAGTTATTAAACACTTCAATATTATGCCTATTGGAAAATTATCTGAAGAGGCATCGGAAGCCAGAAACAAAGACTTCAAGAAAATCCGAGAACAGCATTCGCGCAAATTTTGTCGAAAAGCGACAAACGAAGACATTTTCAATGGTCTCCTTGTCTCGGCAGATCCCTACCTGTCAAGCATAAGACCTGTGCTGAGAAAATCAGTAAATACACCGATTACTGATGATATGAAACCTCTTCTCATTGGTGACGATGCAGATGTAGACAAAGAGAATATTGAATTTGTTGATTTTAACGCGTCAATGCTGGACTCGGATTTAGAGGACTTTGACGATGGCAAAGATACTCTCTGATTGTCTTTTTTTGTATAATATAATATAATATCTTATTTTGTTTTTTGTGTAGTTATAGAAAATAATTATAATAGTTGTAAATAGTAATATTTAATATATCATAGTTATAGGAGCTGTAAATAGTTGTTATAGTCTTAAATTAACCAATGTTCACTTCTGACGTTACTTTTATTATTGTCTTTCTTGCACATATTTTTGTTGTAATGTATTAGTATAAACGTATTTCATTATTAGTTCCCCCAAACGTATTTAACATTAACTATTTAATACATGTTTTTATATTTCTTCACTTTTAACCATTTTTTATTTTTTATTATCCTTAGTACGTATTTATTCCTTATTATTTGAGTATTAATAAATTTACATACTATTTTCATATTCAAAGCGATATGTAACTTCATAAAATAACATCAAAGATTTGAAAGATCACCTACCGAAAATTAAAAATTTCCAAAGCTTGCTACATGCAAAGCGGCACCGAAAGGCACAAGAATTGTATGTCATCTTGATCGCCGTGTATGGTGGAATAACTCATGTGAGTACCAGCCCTTCAGTTCTATTCAGTTTAAAAAAAAACCACTTTAAGTGTTTTCTTCCATACAAAAAAAAAGAAAAAGATTTTTTTTCTCACGCATGGAGCTACTTATACCCTTCATACTAATTAGTAAAACAAAGGGAGGTATACTAAACACAAAACATATTTTTATTTATTAATTTCTACCATTAAGTTTCTATGAGTATGGAGCTTGATTTTCAGACCACTGTGCGACGCTTGGATCAAAATATTACCTACAACTGTTATATTAAAAACCTACATAATATTTTTTTACTTTTAGACGCTTTGTTTCTGTCGGGGGTTTTTTAAATTTTTAGTTTAACTTTTATTTCCTGCTTTTTAAATTTTACATTATACTAACTTCCGCCCGCGGCTTCGCCCGCGTGATTATGTCGATAAAAAGTAGCTTTTCTCAGGCTCTAGACTATCTGTGTACCAAATTTCATTTAAATCGGTTCAGTAGTTTTGGCGTGAAAGCGCGACAGACAGACAGAGTTACTTTCGCATTTATAATATAAGTAAAGGAAGTAAGGATTACTAGTAGACACGCTACGATCGACACGTGTCTCGCCAAAATCTGCGTAGCTGTACCTATATTATGTTTGCCACAGTGCAGCTAGTTACTAATTTAGTCTCATTTCTCTTTCCTACTCCATCATCAGACCACCATCACCATCCGTCTGTAACCTATTTTTTGAGACCTTTTCAATGAGCCCAACGCGACACTTGTAAGTCTGCTGTAAGTTGGTGAGGGAGTAAGTAAGTAAGTATCCTGCAGTATACCAGGTGATGCTGCAGCATCAGTTCAAGGTTACTATATTCTTCTCAACTTATTGAAGTAACAGAATTTTAAATTTCGAATCGATTAGACCTATAGAAGATGCACACATCCATTCATCGACTTGAAAAGAGCTGATAATCTACAAACGGCTGAACCGATTTTCTTGAATCATAGCTAAAAATACTCTCGATCAAGTCACCCTACAAACAAAACAAAAAAATCAAAATCGGTTCAGCCGTTTGGCAGCTACGAGGGAACAGACAGACTTCAACTAATAACACCCCTCTTTTTCCGTCGGGGGCTAAAAATGTAAACAAACACGTCACAACACGCTTAGCGGCCGCGCGATGACTAAGCCGAGGGATGACGAAAAAGCCCGAACACCTCTGACAAGTAGGTATTAGAATGATCGGCATTGCCGATTAGTCGGCCAACTAATCAGCAATTTGAAAACCGATTAGTCGGCTAGTCGGCTAGTCAGCAAATACTATAGTCGGCCCATCACTAATAACAACCTATTTAATTTTAAATATTTAATAATATTGAATTTAAAATAATTAATAAGATTTATAATATAGAAAATATTTCCGTAATATTTTGATAGCCATGAGAATAAACTAGTTTTACTCATTTTTTCAGTACTTACCTAGTATCATTTGTGATATTCAAAGTAATAAAAAATATACCTATATAGTAACTTAAGTTACTTAGACTGAAAACATGCAAAAAACATAATTTTCTAGGTAAACACCACTATGGGAAAGAAACGTAATCGCAAAAAATATATCTACTGTCCCATACTCGAACGAAATGTATGGGACTCCTGATTATTTTTGCGATTACGATGTTGGCTCCATGGAGAAGGCTGTTTAGTTTTATGGGCTGACCCACACCCTTAAATTTGACCACACATATCTGATACACCCTGTATAAACATTCATTAAAGTGATTCTTAAGAGCTAAATCATAAAAAAGCGGTACTATAAGTGATCAATAAGTATTGTCCTCCAGACTGTATTTCAGCCGGAGACTAAACTTCGGCGCGTGAGATATGATAATGCACAAGTGTGTGCGCAGACACAGGTACACTCTCTCTTCCCTCACTCTCATAGTCCGATGGGACGGCAATCCGACATGACCGGAAAGAGATCAGGCGCAGGACCCGAGCGTAGCTAGCCCCATATGGTAGTAGGAACTAAAGAGGTTACGTGCTTTCTGAGTCACGGGGGTATCACATCACCAACCCTCAAACTCCGGGCTGTTACTAAGAAATTCCTAATGAAGAAACCCAATAACTTTGCCCGACCCGGGAATCGAACCCGGACTCAGCAGTCGTGCTTGCGACCACGTAACCCCTGGGGCAGCAAAGCAACAAGTGCCCTATCAACGATTATCACAACAACATTATAAGACCCAGCAACAAACAACAAATCTATTACAGCAGCAGGAAAAGTAAATACATTAACATTACTTTAATAAGATTAGTCAACGAGTTAGCATGGTTAGCAAGCCACAAAGTAACGCTAAGTAACCAAATGCTTCGAATTCGCTGGAAATAACTTAGAAATTGATCTTACGTAACAAGTCTGCATTGTACAGCATGTTTGTATGGTGAGAGGATAAGAAATATAAGATGCGGATTATACAGGGTGAAATTTTATTCGTTTTTATCCTCTTAAGGGGTCATTGTACTCATCATTATGAACAACTTTCACTATGGGACCAATATTGAAATCGCGAAAAAAATAATCTGCTGTTCCCTACATTTATGTTCGCGTAGCTTGTTATTTTTTCGCGATTTCAGTATCGATCCTAAAGTGAAAGTTGCTCATAATGATGAGTACAATGGGGTCATTGTACTCGTAAGGGAATTAAAACGAATAAAATGTCACCCTGTATAATGGATAGTCTTATAACGATTGTTACCTTACCTATGAGGAAACGGAAGAGCTCTTGAAACCAACAGCATAACCTCTCACACAGGGACATAAACCCACACATACACACGCATACACAAAAACAGACGCACAAAGACATACACATGCACACACACACACATACCCAAGCACACACACACTCACACACATAAATTATTCTTATGCTATTTTTTTCTTCATAAACATGATAAATTTGTTATAAATATTTTTCTCTTTTTTGTTATGGAAGAGCGGAGTCTTCTAATACAGGCATTGTTTGCTTAAAAGAAGGCTCCAATCAAAAACTAATTGAGTAATTTGGTTAAAGAAATAAACAAATTTGAATTTGTAGCCTTCATAAACACTTACAAGTGAATAGAAGCAGCGCTAAGCGAAGCTTATTTATTTATTTACTTCAAAACCTTAAAACTATTATGACAATTTAATGTCTAATGGCTGGCTGTACGTAGGTATTATTTTTATGGCGGCGCGGGCGGTGGCAAAAGAATCCGAAATATCATTGGTCCGCATTTGATTAGTCTTATGACAAATTGATTCATTTGACAGACTTACCTAGATAAATGTGTGAATATCATACCAATAACGATTAGGGTACAGTTGCAAAAATAATCGAATAACTAACAGAACGATAAGCTTTATCAACCAATCAATTCAATTTCAATTTATTTCAAGTAACCATGACTCATTTGTTAGTAAACTTATCCTATGTTAGTAATTAAGATAATTATAACTACACTAGCTGCCGCCAGCGGCTTCGCCCGCGTTTAATCTTTATAAATTATAGCCTATGTTACTCAGGGTGAATGTAGCTTTCTAATAGTGAAACAATTTTTCAAATCGGTTCAGTAGTTTCGGAGCCTATTCAATGCAAACAAACAAACAATCAAATCTTTCCTCTTTATAATATTAGTATAGACAAGTTCCTGAACTACTTATACACAGCGGCAGTACTGTCCGACGCTTCAGCGCGGCTGCACCATTCCATGGGAAATGGCGCAGCAGCGATTCACGTACGGACAGTCCAGCCTGCTTGAAATTAGGGAAGTCCTGTTGCGGGAAAGTCCGAAAGGGATACCGGGACCTTGGCAATAGGCAACTGAAGGAACACTGGTGGGTTTTAATCAGTAAAAGTCTGACACGCCCTTCCGCTCTCCCCGAGCGGGAGAAGTCAATAGAAGATTTCCCATCCTCAAAAAAAAAATGGGTACTGTTGTTACTGCCCCACACCCTATGCAACCTATGCAGCGCTTACGCAACGCAAATACATTGCGTAAGCGCTGTGCGCTGTGTTTATGACAAACTAGCTTCCACGCGCGGTTTCGCCCGCGTGATATGTCGATAAAAAGTACCCTATGTCCTTCCCCGGGATGCCATCTATCTCCCCCAAATTTTATCGAAATCCGTTCAGTGGTTTAGACGTGAAAGGGTAACATACAGACAGACAGTCAGAGTTACTTTCGAATTTATAATATTAGTATGGATGGCTCGGAGAGATCACTGGTACGTTCAGCAACAGAAGTTGATTAACACTGTTTCTTTTACAAACGTTATAAATAGACCTAGAATTATTAGATGGTTGATTTCTTTTCAGCATTTCACCGTATCTTTAAAGCTGCACTTGACGTTTTAGCCCACAGGTGATTGTTTTTTTCATGCCTCCAAACATCACCTGAGGTCCTAGACAAAGTGACATTCTATCAGCGATAACGATGATGGGAAAGGCAAAACTATATAGGACTGACATAAGCTACCGACAAGCTTAATATGTCAATCCTATTGAAAGTCATTGTAGAAATACGAACCGCTTTCGAAGCAATTATCACTTGTTTAGGCCCTCTGGTAAGTACAGTCACGGACTTTAATTGATCAGCCACCTGGCACTGTTCGTATTTTAGCCGTGTAATGCAAATCGGGTTTATTCGGTTCCCGACACGCAAAGTCATATGTCTTCGTATTAGAAGAAGAAAATTATATTTCATATCTTTACCGGTTGGCTAACCTGCCTGAGAGCAGAACTACAAACTGACAGCAGTGACTACTCAAAACCAACCAATTGCAGGTCTAGCAACAGTAACCTAGCAACGATAAACAATTGTTGCTAGGTTACTGTTGCGATAGTAACGTTAGCGTACGGAGAAATTCTCTGACATCGATATTTCAACTGTCACTGTCTGTGTCTTCAGTTAAGTTTTCAGAATTATTGACTTAATGAGCTATGATTCAAAGGAGGTCAGTATCAAATAGATTGGATAAACTTAATGCAACATTGTATTTATTTTTATCATTAAGAACTTATTAGTCAACCTCTATGGATAAGACTATTTCCGATTAAAAGTAATTTATTTGTCATCTTGATATTTCAACTGTCACTGTCTTCAGTTATGTTTTCATAATTATCGAGTTAATGAGCTATGATTCAAAGGAGGTCGGTATCAAATAGATTGGATAAACTTAATGCAACATTGTATTTATTTTTATCATTGAGAACTTATTAGTCAACCTGTATGGATATTTCCGATTACAAGTAATTTATTTGTCGTCTCGATATTTCAACTGTCACTGTCTTCAGTTATGTTTTCATAATTATCGAGTTAATGAGCTATGATTCAAAGGAGGTCAGTATCAAATAGATTGGATAAACTTAATGCAACATTGTATTTATTTTTATCATTAAGAACTTATTAGTCAACCTCTATGGATAAGACTATTTCCGATTAAAAGTAATTTATTTGTCATCTTGATATTTCAACTGTCACTGTCTTCAGTTATGTTTTCATAATTATCGAGTTAATGAGCTATGATTCAAAGGAGGTCGGTATCAAATAGATTGGATAAACTTAATGCAACATTGTATTTATTTTTATCATTGAGAACTTATTAATCAACCTCTATGGATATTTCCGATTAAAAGTAATTTATTTGTCATCTTGTTTACGAGCTTGCGATTTGAGTTCGTGTTTAATCGTGTAATCTCGTGAATGTATGAAACTGCAAAATTGAAAAGTTTGAAGGTGGCTCATCAATTAAAGTCCGTGACTGTACAACTAACGTCAATAATAGGGAATATGCATGTGATTCAAATATGGGTCAAATATTTTTTTTTATAAACTATATTACTTCAAAATTATGCCTCCATCAATATTTTTGAATAAAATTGCTTTTTGAGCGAGAATTTTTTTTTTTTAAAGTCCCAAGAAACTGTGGGTAATTCAAATACTTGAAAAGCTAAGAGCGGATGTGACGTAACAACCCGGGACAACAATCAAAATGTCAATGTCAAGTCAATCAACAAGTGTCAAGTCAATGTCAAACGCTCCTACAAAAAGGAGTGTTTGACGTTGACTTGACAGTTGCTTGTCTGTTTTCACGGTCTGTGACGTCACCATACCAAGCGCGCCAAATGGAGGGCGTTTAAATAGCCCGGATCGGTTGGATATATTTTTTTTTTTAAGTACTTTAATTGCTTTTTTGCCGTCGATTTTTTACTATTATTTGACGATGTAAACTATCGAATAAAAATATTGAAAAAATACATGCATATTCCCTATTCTATTGAATACCCCTCAGATCATCAGCGTTCAAACCATGTAATTATGGGCACATAGCCCATACATCATGATCGTTTGCTAACGGGCCTCTGATATCATGGTAATTGAATTTGCTGTTTAAGAGGTCGCAAGTTCACTGGTCTAAATTACGTATTAAGAAACAGCTTTCTTTCTCCATCAGTAGATATTAGGATTGCTGGAGACCAGACCATGTTTCCTTTGAAAAAGCGTGGTGATGGTCATTTATCAGGGGTCCTACCACCAGTGCCCTGTTTATCAAAAGTTACAAGCCTTGTATTACCAAATGTCATTATTTAGTTCACAAGTGCTTACATTTTGACACTTTTATTCGTGATTTTGTTTAGCAAAAAAATATTTGTAAGTTACAACTTGTAGAAAATCATAACAAATCCTGAGAGTGCCCGGCGCTCTCTGTTCCTTCTTACAAATTTACAAGTAGGTACCGCAATGAATATTTAAATTCGATTTTCTTTTTTAAAATGTGGTCAAAAGAGAGAGATGACCTGATGCCCGTGTCGCAGCAGTGGGAACATTAAGGCTTATCGAAAATGAACATTCTAGGTAACTTGTGAACGTGTAGACTTGTAACTTTTGATAAACAGGGCCCAGCGCTTACAGTAGTATTATTTAATCTTGCTCAGTAAGGGAAAGAGATGGAGCTATACGTCCTATAGATGCTTCATCTCTTTCCTACACTGAAGTAATATTAAAATAATACTGCTGTAAGCGCTGGTGGTAGGGGCCCAGTTTAATAAGAAAGTCATATCACTGCTGCTGATCATGATGGTATTTTTAAAGAAAAATTGTCTAAAGGAGAGCTGATAATCTCTCGGTGTGAAACGTAAGGTAAAAAAGGCCTATATTGTCTCATTGCTTGGAAAATATAATAATTTTCATGTAGATAAGGTAACAGCATTGATCACAAGTTCACCACACTTGATCACTGCGTTTTGGCGCTTTCTGACTATCAAAGTCCGGGTTTCCTTACGATGTTTTTCTTCAGTTGTAAATGTTTTAATTACGAAGGGTATGGTTTCTTATGGCTTTCCCCAAGTCCTTAACCTAAACGCGAACGTGAGGGAATCACATTCGCGTTTATAGTAAACTAGCTTCTGCCCGCAGATTCGCCCGCGTGGTATGTCGATAAAAAGTAGCCTTTGTCGTTCCCCGGGTTGCCATCTATCTCCTTGCCAAATTTTGTCGAAATCCGTTCAGTGGTTTAGGCGTGAAAAAGTAACATACAGATTTACTTTTGAATTTATAAAATTAGTATGGATAAACAACCTTCAATCTTAATGATATTTCTTTTGACATATTTTTTCTAATCCTGCAGTTTTTAAATTCTCCACCTCTAATTACACATTTCTGCTAAACCCATTACAGAGTTAGCGTGATGTTACGTATGTAAAGGAAGTATATATTTATGTTGGTATTGTGACATTCTCTCGCGCGGGCGAGGTGTGGAGAGTTCCTAGTATAGCATGCCGCCATTATACATGTTCAATTACTTGATTGTAAACGCAGATAGTGGGTGAAAAATCTAGATTTTATTATGTGTATGTATTGTATTGTGTTGTTTTTTCATAATTCTATAAGTATAGTAAATTGTAACGTTGTGAATTTAATCCATTTCGAGGAGACTGTTTGAATTAAACGGAGAGGAAATTACAAGAAAGTTGATTTAGGGCTTTTCTCATTATTCGGAGATTTCTCGTCGATTCTAAAAGTCTAGAATCCAGGAAAAGGTATATTTCCTGTGTCTGTTTACAAAAATAACACACACATAAACAAGACCTATTGATAATCTTAGCATTAGGTATCAATTTTTTTAAACGATTCATATTTTTTGCGAACTGTTACGCGTATTTCCATTTACCACTTATCCCAAAAGAAAACTGTATAAAAACTAATCGTAGCCTTGAGACATTGAACTAGTCTGTTTATTGACAAAAAGAACAGCTTTAACATATCATACGTGCAAAATTATTCGGTTTCAATATCCAGAAAACGGTAGAAAGTCCACATCCGTTCGAAAATAAACGTATTATGATAACATAGAACAGGGTTATACATATAAGTATGTCTGTATGTTTTAGCTAATATTCAAAATGTTTGAAAAATTTGTCACAGTTTACAAAAGGGTTATTCTTTATCAGTAAAGTTGAAACGTGAAAATACATGTTTCTAATACACGAATTAGTAAAGGCATTACGTCCGCCTTTGTACTACAGTGCGTTAAATTATGATTAAAAAACATTTCTAAAACATTTTAGTCTACTACTAGCTGCGCCCCGCGGTTTCACCCGCGTAAGTCTCGATTCCGTAGGAATATCGGGATAAAAAGTATCCTATGTCCTATTCCAGGTCATGGTCTACCCATGTGCCAAATTTCATCCAAATCCGTTCAGCCGTTTTAGCGTGAAAGCGTAACAAACAAACAAACTCACTTTCGCATTTATTTTTCATTTCATTGGGTATCCCTAACTAATATTTAGTTAGGGATACCCAATGAAAAGCCGCCTTAACAAATTAAAATATTTTTTATAGAAGTTCTTAATATTTATTCAATACTCAATACTCAATATCTTTATTGCTTTACCATAATGTGTACTTATTTATACCTTCAATGCCTAAAAAAGCGTACAAAAGATAAAAACCTCACTGAAGTCAGAAAAAACCTCAAAAAAATGACATTTTAAATACAGTAACAACGTCATTTGATTGATTAAAATTGTAAATAAAAAAACACCCCTTCTTCGTCAAATCTGGATATTCAAATATCCCCATAAATATCACATTTTTTTAAACATTTATTCGATTGGGTTACTTATCTTTAATTCAAACACTTTAAAATATTTTTCTTATTAACATTTTTCAAATTCGACTTACGTAATTTCCTAAAAGTCGCGTTACATAAAAACATTGTATGTTATGCAAACGAAACGACTGTAAAAGACTTTGAACTCTGAAAAATCACGTCGTGTTTTCTGAACCCGATTTTCATGAAAATTTCATAATGCCCATTGTTATCAACGTGGCAACTGAATGGAATACATGAAAAATAAGGACATACATTCACAAAAATGATAAAGAGTGTTGAATGTCAAAGAATGATTTTATTTCTGTAAGCCTTTTTTATTATTATTATATTCAACCTGAGAATAAAAGAGTAAGAAATAAGAAATAAATAATAAGAAACAAGAATAGATGAAAAAAAGAAAAGTTTTTTCTTTGGTAATCAATTGTTGCTGAATCATCAAAATCATCATAAACTGCCATATAATTAATTGCAATAATTCTCTGACGAGGAAATAAGACCAACGGACAAAAAATTGATGTATGTACAACATTAAGGTATGGAAAATTATAAACCTACACTTTATTATTTCAGTAATGATCTCCCCTTTTGTTTGAGTTTAATATATCATTAAATGACTTCTCCCGCTCTGGGCGGAGCGGGAGGGTGTCAGACTTTTACTGAATAAAACCCACCCGTTTTCGTTCAGTTGACTGTTGCCAAGGGCCCCGGTATCCCTTTCGGACTTTCCCGCAGCCCTGTCAGGACAATCTACCTACCTCCTATGAAGCCGAATTCTAACCCCCAAAAGAAAATAGTACCAAGGCCGCATAAAACGAAAGAACAAAACCTTGAAACCTATCAAGTACATTCAGTATTGACAACATTGTCGATTCTAAAGTAGGCGGTGACAGAAGAGAATAGTTCGCCCGTCACTGCGATAAAACCAACATGAATGACAATGCGGCCTCGAACGAAAGTACTTTTACTATGCACACGCGTGATCGGGATAACACATACGGTATAGAGTAGTTTGATCCAGAGAAATTCGCCAATTTGAATATTGTTGATAAACAACTTTAGCTTGCACAATTAACCAAAGCTTTACTCAGAGTCGATGCAGTTTTCAGAAGTCTATTGTCCAAAAATGTCGCAAATTGTAACAACTTACAACATTTAGAAGAAAATTGCCAAATCCCTCGTTGCGTCATTGATTCATGCATTTTTCCACTGCCTTAGAAGATTAAGATTACAAGTAACGTACATCTCCAACCGAAAACATTCCTTTTTCTCCCTAATCCCTAAAATAAAGTCTTGAGTCGACTCATATTCCTCAGACCACCGCGAGTATATCCCCAATTTGCTCCTAAACCCTCGACAGAAATACTTCACGCTGCCTCTGACTCCTTCCCCTACTCTGCACCCTATGCATTAGCAGTTGGCGTGGTGCCGACAGGCGGACGCGACTTAGTCCACTGCACCATTGACCCGCACCGCGTAGGGTAGCTATGAAGCACCCGGAACCCCAGCTGATTGTAGATGGCTATATTAGCCGATATTTTCCTACTAACTTGCCAGCCTGTAAACATCCTCTGCTTGGTATGGGCCTCAGCTGCGAGCAGTAGCAAAATGTCCCAGATAAATTTTGAAGAGGCTAGTGGACTTGGCAATGGATTTGGTGCTTGTAATGTTAGGTGAAAAATTTCTGTTTAGTTTGATGCTGATTTCATTCCTCTTCATGCACTTCAGTGACGTCTGCTGTTAGAACTCCATCGTGAATCTCATAAACTGCAATCTTGAAGGACACTTTCTCGTAAATTATTTGTTGGGAAAAATATCTTGGTCTTTGTCTTTGGATACAATCACTGTACAACAGACTTTGTCTATATATGTGGTTTTGTCTTCTTGTTTCTCTAACAGGTTCAGGATGTTCAAATTTACCAAACCTTGGTAGATTTCTGATGCTTTCTTCTTCATAACTCATCCTTTGTGGTGAATTCGTATTCCAGCGAAGTCATTTCCACTTTACCCCAACTGAATGAATATTAACTAATACCACCTACTTTCTTAGGTTGTGCGCAGTTAGTTCTCGAATACGCAGTTTCAGGACATTCTGTAGACAAACAAATTGAATATTTGATTTTCAGATTTCAGTGATCTTCGTTTGACATTTAAACAAACATCAACATACGTAAATCTGGAACGTAAACACTAGATTTTCATTCAACTCTCATTATTTGTCAAAACACTCCAATAAGGATCTTATGGCGCATGAATGACATTGACAGGGGGGCGTTGTCGGTAACATTTGTCAAATTGTTTTGTGAAAATGTATTGGAAAAACAAGATGGCGGTGTTAGTTCGGAATTTGGCCACGCGCCAAAAAAAAACTTGTACAACTACAAACATTTATAATGTTTTTTTAATTAATCAAAGTTAATCAATTTGTACTACGAACGCACTAGGACAATCATAGTGCACCTACATAGTCGGTAACTATGCGTTGGCGCTGAGGGACCGGCCAGCATAGCCAATGATGGCTGAACGTGCACCGCTTGCTAAGCGCTGATTGGCCGGTAGCACCGCGCATGCGCAATGATGACCTCGAGTGAAATGCGATTATTCAAGTTCTAGTAATCCCATGACATAATCTAGATTATGGTAATGGTCTGGCCAACCGCTGGTTCGTCACTATCTGTGAGTTATGTAAGGAGTTGAGAAATATTTTGTAAAGTTATGAAACTGAATTCTATCTTTCTTAGATTACACACAGACAGTCATCACGGGTAGTCATAAGCCCGAAAGTCTTACCAAGGAGTATCGTGTTACCCAGTAACTGGGTTGTGGAGGTCCGATAGGCAGTCGCTCCATGTAAAATACTGGTATTCAGCTGCGATAAAGATAAGACTGGAAGCCGACCCCAACATAGTCCGGAAAAGGCTACGCAGATGATGATAAACTGAATTCAGTTCTATGCTGAAGCGCCCGAGTCTCTAGAAATATGGTGTTGGAAACCGAAATGACGGAAGAAATGAATTCTTAATTATGATCTGATGGGCAATAGGTACCCGTAATTTTAACAAGATTTTTTTTCTGGCTCTTGTGATACAGGAACTCCAAGTATAAGAGGGCTTCACAGATGTATGTGACTTTGAAGTTTAAATACTTAGGTGCAGTTAACGTGTAAAAACTTAACAAGATGGTCAGACTGGTAAATAATCCATAAAATTCCCCGATATTCCCGCGGGATCGAGTCGTTAAAATTTGGCAAGGAGATAGATGACATGCCGGGGAAGGACATAGGGTACTTTTTATCGACATAGCATGCGGGCGAAGCCGCGGGCGGAATACATTGACTGCCTGGTTGGTCCAGTGGTCGCTACTGTTGAGTTTGAGGTCTTGGGGTCAATTCCTGGGTCGGGCGAAGCGTTGTTGGGTTTTCCATCCAGAATTTCTTAGTAATAATAGCCCGTAGTCTGAGTTTTTAGCCTGTTGTTGGCAGTAGGCTCGCCCCCTATTACTTGGAAAACAAGCATGATGTTATGTTATGCTATTGCTGCTACTCTTCTTGATAATTATTCGAAAAATAAATATTTGGCTTTTCTCTCAATTTTTACGATGTTACAAGATAAATATGTATGATCCCCAATACACCTGGCTATATGAGTGGGTATTAAATAAACAATATATCTGCCATTGGCACTGAGCAAGAAGGTTAGAAAACCTATTAAAGTGTCATGTATACTAAACTATAAAATAACATTTGGCATAATGGCCAGCACCGTGAGGATTTAGTTTTTTTTTTTTTAATTGGTTTTTTTAATGCCGATTTGCTTTATTCTTGCGATTTGCATCTTTATTCGCTATCTCTGTGAGGTATTTGGTCTTAGGAAATTCATTTTCAAAAGTGGAACTAAGTTTGCAACAGTTACTTAAACTTGAACTTCATAAAAATCACAAAAATAAGTCTAACATGTGAAGCATTTGAGAATATTGTTAGCTGATTTGTTAGTTAACTCATTAGGCATACTAAATAAAATTCTATTTTATAAAAAAAAAACCTTCTATCGAAAAATCGGTGTCAAACTTACCCAAAATTCAGTTATCACTGCGCGTTACAGTGAAAACTGAATTTTGACACTGAAACTGACCGCGTTGGACATATAAAAGTGAGGTTTTACAGAAAATAATGGAAATTAAACTTGAAAAAAAAAACTTAACAATGTTAACAATTTGGCAAAACCTATTATTTAAAGTAAATCCAGTAGTAAGTTGAAAGATAGTCTGCAACTCAAATGATTTCATCATTCGTAAAACAGTAGGCATTTGAAAATAAATCAACACCTCTAAAATAATCCTAACTTCCTAAGTAATTATTATAAATGCGAAAGTAATTTTACGCTTTCACGCTAAAACGGCTGAACGGATTTAGATGAAATGGCTCATGGGTAACCATGACCTATAAGGACATAGGATACTTTTTATCCCAATATTCCCACGAGATCGAGACTTACGCGGGTTAAACCGCGGGGCGCAGCTAGTTTCATTTATTTCCCAAAGCCAAAACCGCAGAAAATAAAGCAATTAATTTCATTACAAACAAACCTTGACCTAAATGCTTGAACATCTACAATTACTTACATGAAATTATATTATTCAAACAAATATACCCGTCCATCAATACTTTCTACACTTTTGCGACTAGAGTCATGTGCTTGGGTATTTCCCTTCCACACATAAGCACATGAGACTTGCAAATTGTTTTAAATAGTTACAACATAGTTACGGACCCTATCTATCAAGAAAAGTGCAGACAGTCCTGCTTTTAACTTTCCCTTAATACTATCAAAGATCGTGAGAGTATGAATGCTAGCGAAGTAATACGCACAAACAACATGTGATGCTGTATCAAAAGTGATCTCACTTTTGTAAGAGGAAAAACCTGGTCTTAATGTGGACAAGAAACTTTCTTCAACAACAACATAATTCAGGTCACTAAAGGATGGCAGTGAAGTACAGGAAGCAATGCGCATAATCCTGTAGCGATTAAAGCATTATCATCAAATATCAATCCATGTACCATGCGAGCAAGTGATATTGGAATTATACCTTCTGGCCGTACTCTAAGAATCCATTGAAAAGCCTGAATGATAGGCAGGTAGACGTACTTAGTATTTAGAAAACAGGACCATCGTCCTGTTTTCGATTCGAGTCAAGTCGTAGAACCAATTCTGCAATGGCCAAAAGTTTTCAACGTCATCACGTTGAAAACTTTTGGCCAGTAGCTACTTGAACTCATTAATCCTTTGATTTATTTCAGAAACCTTTGCTCTTATTTAGACATCTTCATTTTCACTTGCATCTTGTAAAATAATATCTCCATGTCGTAGTGTTTGCGAGAAATGGGAACACTTGTGTCTAGCCAAAGAATTCTGCCTCATCAAACAATCATATGTATTCAGTTGTGTTTTCAGCCATAAGTACATGGATGACGTCAGCAGTCAGCCGGGCTGCCCAACCTTGGCCTAGAGCCATATAGTCCCATGTGCTGTTCATACCACGCTTGTCTAGTGGAGCTTTATGTTTGTCTGTCAGTGTGTCGATAGCTTAATGTGCATTTGGTTTTGTTTATTATTTGGCGTAGTTGTGATGTAAATTAAAAGTATATGGGGGTGTTAGGTTAGTTGTGTTAATAGCTGTGGCAGAAGAATGATTGGTGAAGCTATATGGGGAAGCTATATGAGCTCGCATAAAAATTAATCAATAATGATGAACCATAGAGCTTTTTCTTACTAAAATTGTGAGTGACGTTTCTAGAGGTCGAGCGCTTTGTGGTTTTGTTAAAAAGTGGTAATATTTAATCTGTTGGAACCATTTTAGCGTTTCTAATCAAATAAATTTGCAAAATGACTCTCAAGCTAGGCAACTTTGTCATTCTTACAATAATTACAGAGCGTTGACTGAGTCTGATTGGCGCCGTGAGGCCGAAAAAGGCCGAAAATCAGTCAATTTTCTAGACTATTTTGACAGCTGACGGCCGAAGGGATTAATTGATGTTTAATATGTGTGTTCTCCATCACAATGATTCTCCTCCCCATAAACCAATTTATTTGGATTCAGCATATTTTCTTCTTCCACATATTATCTCAATTTTCCATCATATTAGTACACACACATACCTTTTCTAGTCGTTTTCAGGGTTACGTACCCAAAGGGTAAAACGGGACCCTATTACTAAGACTCCGTTGTCCGTCCGTCTGTCTATCTGTCTGTCCGTCTGTCACCAGGCTGTATCTCATGAACCGTGATAGTTAGACAGTTGAAATTTTCACAGATGATGTATTTCTGCTATCGCTATAACAAAAAATACTACAAAACAGAAAAAATAAATATTTAAGGGGGCTCCCATACAACAGACATGATTTTTTTGCCGTTTTTATAGATAATGGTACGGAACCCTTCGTGAGCGAGTCCGACTCGCACTTGGCCGGTTTTTCTTTGATCTTCTCCCTCCCTAATAGTTTGTTATTTTCTAATAATTTATCTTGGTCTTAACTCCCGTCCTGTCGTTACTTCATTATGTTTACCTCATATAAAGCTTGCTTTCCGTCCGCATTTCCCTTACATTTCTATTTCTATTACAGATGTAGCTCAAAGCTACCATGTCCTGCCCAGTCCCGAAGACTTGGCAGCAGTACATCAAACGGATGTCCCACGTCTAGGCGACGTGTGCAGAATACTCCGTCATTCTATAACTCGTGAGAATGACTCTTGATACTAATTCACCTATATTTATTAGCAGTTCCAGGAATACCTGGAAGTAATGTCGTGGTTCTAATTAGCCAGTTGTCGTTAACTGCCGACCTATTGGTCAAGGGCTGTACTATGAAGTATTAATGCCATCATTATTCCACTGCGAAAACAGGATGGTGCTAGCGGCCTTGTATAGCTCCGTCTATCACTAACACAGGAAAAATTGTGGCATTAATACGTCGTGGTAGGCCCCTGATGTTCTATTATAGCTCCCGGAGTTCAAAACTTGATGCTTAGTTTAGGTGCTAGTCAATTCCTGATATTGATATTAAAGAGAGAGACTCTGAAATTGCTATCATGCCAGTGCACAAAGGGAAAAGGTAAGGATGCAATTAAAACAACAAACACACTCAGACCAAGACAGAGCGCTGCGAACAAATACAGTGAAGCTTGCTAAAACTACACCAATGCTCTGTGCGTACACGCTCACACGCACACATTTACAACCATTTACAATCGAACTACACCAAAATGTCTGCACACATGTTTACGAAACCGGCCTCACGTCACTGTTGACAGCGCTCTGTTTTGGTTTTTTATTTAGTCTGAGCAAACACTTCATATTTTGATTTTGTCCCTAATGTTGACAACGCAACCAGCAATCCTCTTAGCATTATTTATTAGCCCTTTGGTCCTTAAAACCATAACCCTAACCCAGAAGAGAATGAAATCATGGAACTAGAAGAACAACAAGACATATCTATTAGAAAGCTTCAGTACAGAGTTCCCCTGACATTGACACTTAGTTGCAAAAATAACATAAAATTAACATAGTCACACAGAAGTGTTAATGAACACAGCTTTTAATGATGATTCATATTCTAAACATACGCCTATTTACATTATAAACAGATAATTATAATGATTCCTCAAGAAAGGAAGTACTTAAATATGGATTAGATTTAGATTAACATATACGAGTGTGAAAATATTTAAATGGTTCAAATCAAATTCTCCTTATTTGATGTTTCTTAGAAATAATTTCTGGTTTTAATTGTATTGACAGGACAAGTTATAGCGGGAATGGATTGAGCAATAGATGATTTAATGAAGGAAAGGAACTATGAGATGGCGGCGAATAGAGATATAAGGATTAACAACCGACTTCCAAAAAAAAAACACAGTAAAGTGAAAATTTAATTTCGGAAGTCTTTGGTTTTCGATTTTCGTTTTTTTGCCACCGAATTCCGAAATTAAAGTTATTTTTTTGTAAAAAGTTTTTATTTTGTACTTTTTAGTTGTGATACTTGCCCCACACAAATTCGAATAGCAAAAAACATACAAAAAAAAAAAAACATACTGACTAATTGAGAACCTCCTCCTTTATGAAGAAGGTTAAAAAGACAATAATGTTGAGAAAACCTCGAATTCATTGAGATAAGCACAGGAGAATGATCATGATGGTAAGAACATTATCAAATATTTAACCGCTAATAGCTCGTCGCTCGTAGCTCGTGCTAGTATTTAATACTGCAACAGTTGATTATAACATCTCATTCAACATCAGTAGTAAGTTCAGTGAAGAAAACAGGGTTATTGTGATGCAACTTAATGCATAAGTCTGATCTATTGACCTCACACGTTATTCTTACTATGATTGACGTATAAGAGAACCCAGGAAGAAATATCAGCAGCAAACGTCATTAGGTAATACCTTTATTGTACGTGTACGGATAAAACACCGGGTAATCGAAATTGGCGAACGTTTGTACATGAACTGAGATGAATATTATGACATTTTGGAAAAGATTGAAAATTGTTTGTTGAAAGTGTTGGTAACGGAGGATTATTAGATCGGATACAAGGCTGTTGTTTAAAGTAAAATAGACAATAGAAGTGAGATGATGAGTAGGTATTTATTTATATATTTGTTTTGTTTACAGTTTAATGGGTATATTTATTACTTCATAGTTTTACTCATGTGTTGTTTGTTTCAGATCATTTATGGTATTGCCATTAATTATGTCACGCTTTTTAAGAGAATTGATGATCGAAATTCTATGTATTTGCTTTTCGTGTTTGTTATGGTTGGTTATGCTTATGCCTTCTCTGGTCTGTGCCCTTTTTTTTTTTTGTGGGTGGGATATCATCCAATGACTTCTCCCGCTCTGGGCGGAGCGGAAGGGCGTGTCAGACTTTTACTGACTAAAACCCACCCGTGTTCCTTCAGTTGCCTGTTGCCAAGGTCCCGGTATCCCTTTCGGACTAACCCGCAACCCTGGACTAACCCGCAACCCTGGACTAACCCGCAACCCTGGACTAACCCGCAGGCTGGTCTGTGCCCTGTAGTGGGACAACAATACGCTGGACGTACTGTTATCACGCAAGAAAAAGAAAAGAAAGAAGGAAAATAAGTTATTTGCGTTAAAACAGTGGTGATAAATAAACGTTGTACTACCTTTTTCATCCAGACTGCCAAGGAAGGGTTATATAATGAATAAATATTCTTCTCTTTTTCAAAGACTATCTACATATATATAAGCCATATTGTCAGTATCACCCACTTCTGTTACTGTATAAGATTTTGATAGGTAATTATGTATGACATGCGTCATTAAACTTCTATCAGGGAAAGCAGATCCATGTGGTGTTGCTAAATGTTCAGTGGCACTTTTTTAAACCAAACATAGCAATGAATTATTGGCTTTACACTTTATTTACGGATGGAGAAAAACTGCTTACGAGGTGGTGGCATAAGAGTGTATAATTTTAATTCCTCTTAATAAATAATCACAAGTAACTGAGTGTAGCCTTTGCTTTAACTCTTTAGTTAGAATAAGTATGAACAACATTCTCAAACTTTTATTGGTTGAATAGAGGCTTTTGGCTACTTTTGTTCGTGTGTACCTATTTTATGTCAATTTTTTTGAATGTACGTTTTGTTTGTGCCGAATAATCAATTTTTCTTTCTTGTTTTTTTGATGATTTTCCTAATATAAACAGAGTTGTGATAAGCGTAAGTGAAGAAGCCTGTGATCCAGCAATAACCTGTTCTATGCGGAAAAGCCTTGTCCCATCGGCGAAAATGACGAACTTCCATACAAACTTTCATCCCATTTCATTCATTTTTATTTGACCCCTTTAGGTGATGATATTTTTCCTGAGTGGAGGAGGACTTATGAGGAACTCTGGTGTAATATTTCAAGCTTCTAGACCCAGCGGTTCATGCTGTGCGTTGTTTGTCAAGATGTTTATAACGTAGAAGATATTGATGATGATAACTAGGAGGGCATTGGGAGCTCCTCAGGCCTGATAGCATGCAGCAGAAGGGAAAGAAGAGAACACTATAAGTCATTGAATAAAATCAATCAACCATACTCCATATTTTTAACTGCACCTCTAACTTTTCGGATCCATACGCGTATTGTATAATTATCACTTGCTTTAAAAACGGTGAAGGAAAACATCGTGAGGAAACCCGCCTGAGAAATATTTCTCGACGACATGTGAAGCCAAGTCAGAGGCCCTTGGGCGGCTTTAAAATTCTGACACCACTTCCATAAACTCATACTGATAAAATCAACCTTACCAACTTCGCAACGCAATACAAGCCAAAGAAAGTGCCTTAGAAATTGTTTAACATATTGATACATGTCCTTGTAATATACATTAGAACATTAGTCACCGGCAAGTCTAGATTATGCCTAGAATATGTAATGGGTGACATTGCAATGTGCAGTGAGGTACATCCTGTCCTACTTTCTAACTATAGTAGGGACTGGTTGCCTAGGGGGCACTATTACACGGCTGATGCATAGTTTTTAGTTTTATAAGTAACTAGGTGATGCTCGCGGCTTCGCCCGAGTGGATGTCGGTTATTATATACTAAAACCTTCCTAGAGAACCACTCTATCCATTGGTGAAAACAGCATGAAAATCGGTGCAGTAGTTTTTGAGTTTATCGCGAATATACAGATAGACAGACGCGGCGGAGGACTTTGTTTTATAATATACCTTAAAATTATTTTACCATAATAATTCTAGCTGTACCATCATTCATTTTGTTAATGCGGTGGTCCCCAAACTTGGCAGTGCTTGTATCTTGGGGATCTGAGTTGCGATACATCATTAAATTTTTACTATTGTTGATATGGGAATAGATAAATAATTGAAACAATTATAAAAAATCTGATTTAAATGAGATCATACCATCACGTCTGCGCAGTTCTGTTTAAGGGTCGTATCTTCTTCAAAGTGTGTTTTTTTTCAGTGTTTCTCGCTTACCAGCTCAATATAAACCAAAGTACAATAGTGTGTACACCTAGAAAGTGCATCCTGTCCCACTTAGCAAACTGTTGTACATTTAACGCTATGAGAGCGGCGGCGGCGCCTGCGTTGAGAGCGCTCGTAAAATGTTTATGACCTGAACTGAGCTATATAGTATACCTATAGGTAGTAACTAAGTTGCAATGGTCAGTTTCTAAATGTCTAGGACGGTGTTAAGGCGGATTTTCATCGTTTGGCATAGTTTTTAAACAAAAATATTAAAAATGTCTGGTTATCTACATCGTATTCACAGCATGTTAAATGGTCCTCGCTTTGCTACAAATTCCAGGATCGGGGCTACAAAATCGGACAATTACTACTAAATATTGGCAGTACCCGCGTTTAAATATGAGACATGGCTCCTCAATCCATACGTACACTTCACTATCGGTCTAGAATGTTCATTTTCTCTTCAGCATGCCATCTACTACGATCCAGGGCTGCCAGCTAAGCCTATCCTGTAATTCGGGCACTTAGTCTTGGCCACCTTCTTGTCAAAGTCAAGTCTCTTTTCAAGACATATTCAAGATATGAGTAGGTAACTAAGAAGAGATTTTTGACAAAACGTTTACTTATACTTACAGGGTGGCGCAAAAGTCACTACGAGTATAACGGTATTTTAAAAATAAAATATGACATTTACAGTGACATTAATATTCTTTTTTCTTAACAATTCATAAAATACATAAGCCGCCTTACTAATAAACGTTGACAACGCTTTGTCTTCTTCTTTCAAAAGTAATTTGACTTTTGAAAGAAGAAGACAAAGCGTTGTGTAACTATACAGGCGCTATACAATGTTTATTAGTAAGGCGGTAAGGATTTATCCTCTTTAAATCAATCTGCCTAGCCTTTTCCCAACTATGTTGGGCTCGGCTTCCAGTCTAACCGGGTGCAGTTGAGTATCAGTATTTTACATGGAGCGACTGCCTATCTGACCTCAAAAACCCAGTAACTGGGTAATAAGATACCCCTTGGTAAGACTGGTTGTCAGACTTTCGGGCTTCTGACGACCCGTGACGACTTTCAAAGATCTCGTGGATCTTTGCCGCCTGGACATCAGTCATCATAACAGCCTGGACCAACAGCTTAACGTGCTTTCCGAGGCAAGGAGGAGTCTCGATATGTAAAGACGGTCACCCATCGATGCTCGGACCAACCCTGGCAAGCGTAGTTTCGTCCATGAGGTTACTCATGGATGGACCGTGCGGCTCTTATTACTTAGCCACGAGCTCCTCACTACAAAAAAAACATGCCTTATTCATCCAAATACAAGTTAACAAGACTTTACAAGAACCTCATTAGCATCACAACATAAAACCAATTCAATAGGTAACCTACCTACATAAGTAATCGAAAGTAATCAATGTTCAAGCAAACTGAATATCATTCGTATTCAATATTTGATTAAAACCAGTTATTATTCTGGAAAATGGCCCGTGTCCGGGAAGTTCGCAGTTTTCTGTCGCCCGGAAGAGAAAGCCGGCAGCCGGCCCGGCCCGGCCACTTCCGGC
Source organism: Lithophane semibrunnea (assembly GCA_947363905.1). Taxonomy (NCBI): domain Eukaryota; kingdom Metazoa; phylum Arthropoda; class Insecta; order Lepidoptera; family Noctuidae; genus Lithophane; species Lithophane semibrunnea. The sequence goes on along the minus strand of OX376209.1, from coordinate 10,201,894 downwards.
CCGGGATCGGTAATGTTAGATGCCGGGAATACTTGTGAGATTATAAACCTGTAGTTTATGGTCATGGGCTCAATTTATTAGCTAACATTAATTGTATCATAACTTGTTTGGAAATTATGCGAAAAATGTCTAATATTATGAAATTTTTGTGGAATGGCGTGTTTGTTTTTTAAGTTTGTTGACAGAAATAGGATTCTAGTATTTTTATTGCTCGTACTAAAGTGATAAAAAGGATTGCTAACGGGTAATAGACCCTATGAGGAGATTAACAACAAATGTTTATAGGATACTAGCTGCGCCCGCGGTTTCACCCGCGTAAGTCTCGATCCCGTGGGAATATCGGGATAAAAAGTATCCTATGTGTTAATCCAGGTTATAAACTATCTGTTTGTCAAATTTCATCCAAATCCATTCAGTAGTTATTACGTGAAAGAGTATCAAACATCCATCCATCCATCCATCCATCCATACTTACAAACTTTCGCGTTTATAATATTAGTTAGATTAGATAGTTAGAAATTAGATAGTAGATAACTAATTATTTATTTATATAGAATAGAATAGAATACTCTTTATTATATACACCATAAAAAATACAGATAGCTGTTCAGTTCCCTACATTTATTTTCGCATAGCTCATCAAAATGTGGGAAATGGTTGTTTTTTTTTGGCGATTTTATGGTTGCTCCCATCGTTAAATGTTATTCATAATGATGAGTACAATGACCCCTTAAGAGATTTCGTTTATGGAAAGATACACCTATAGTAAGAAAATGATAAACCTATGGTACCTTTGTACTCATATTTTAATTATGTCGTATCTATTTTGTATTTTACTGTGTGTACACACGGCTACACATCAAGCTATACATTTCCAGTATAAGCTGACCTCACATTGTACGGAAATCCTATACAATGCGAGATCAGCATAAACTGGAAATGTATAGCTTGATGTGTAGCCGTGTGTACATAAATAATAAAATAAATAAATAAATAAAGTTCAAACGCGTAGAAAAGCCGTAAACAAATAATTTAGATATTTTTATCTAATACCAACTTGTATTACACGACTAACCAGTCGGAAGTGAGTTAAAGTCAATCAGGAACCAGACAGTAACTCGCAGCTTTGTTTTCTCTTTCATTGCGCTATTACTATGTGTAGTTAGTAACTACTAACCCTCTCTTTAACGTTATACTTAAAGACTTCACTTTAACTTTAAAGTTAAAGAGTCGTATAAAACGTCGAAATGTATGGTTAAACAGTTGCTAATTCATAACTTAACTTTAAGCAGCGTTTATGAATAAGGCGGTAAATATTACTACTCAAACCAATCATAGACTATAAAAAAAGAAAAAAATAATAATGCATCAAGTACCTTAGGGTGTTAGTATTACATCTTACTACAATTACTACTACTTACTGAAATTTAAATATTTGTACGCCACTAAGGCCAAACATGACTGATCCTATACTATAATTTAATAACTTGCATGCTCTGTATGTGTACTCATGTTTCCACAAATAAACAATCTTGAATCTTGAATCTTGAATCTTACTTAAAAACTATATTAGTAACATGCAGGAACACTTAAAAGAAAAGAGATTTTCTCCCAACAAATAGTTAGTTGTCTAAACAAACACAGACTTTCCAATACAAATAATATTAGTACAACGACACTAACCGTAGGAAGTACTCGTTTATATTACCGAGTCGGAACAAGGAAGCTGTGATCAACCGGGCGCCGAACCCGGTTCCCTTTCACTCGCTGAACTGTATTAGCACTTAGGTTAGCTAGTTAGTTTGATGGAGTAGGTAGAATTATAGGTTACTAGCGACTCGCTCCTCATTCGCATGGTTTTTACGACTTGACAAAACGGCGAGATTTCTTAGTTATATGTAACTTTAATATTAACGTGTTATCCATCCATATTAGTCCATACTTTCATACTAATATTATAAACTCGAAAGTAACTCTGTCTGTCTATCTGTATGTTACCTTTTCACGCCTAAACCACGGAACGGATTTTGATAAAATTTGACAAGGAGATAGATGGCACCCTGGGGAAGGACATAGGCTACTTTTTATCGACATACTGCACGGACGAAGCCGCGGGCGGAAGCTAGTTACACATAACCCTTCTGGAATAAAATGTCTAAACGATGGTGAAAACCTCATCAAAATCTGTTGCGTGGAAGTCTGTGTGTCTTAGAAGGACAACGCGGACATATAGACAAACACGAAAAGCGACTTTAATTTTTAATATGTAGGTAAAGTTAAAGATATATATGATGTGATAGTGTTTTGTTTTATAATAATAGGGAATATGCATGTATTTTTTAAATATTTTTATTCGATAATTTACATCGTCAAATAATAATTTAAAAAAATCGACGGCAAAAAAGCAATTTAAAGTACTTAAAAAAAAGTTTAAAAATATCCAACCGATCCGGGCTATTTAAACGCCCTCCATTTGGCGCGCTTGGTGTGGTGACGTCACAGACCGTGAAATCCTTTTTGTATGAGCGTTTGACATTGACTTGACACTTGTTGGTTGACTTGACATTGACATTTTGATTGTTATCCCGGATTGTTACGTCACATCCGCTCTTAGCTTTTCAAGTATTTGAATTACCCACGGTTTTTTGGGACTTTTTAAAAATTAATTTCTCGCTCAAAAAGAAATTTTATTTAAAAATATAGATGGAGGCATAATTCTGAAGTAGTATAGTTTATAAAAAAAAATATTTGACCCATATTTGAATCACATGCATATTCCCTATTGAATGAGGATTGTTTATCAATATTGTTCATAAGTTGGGAAAGGACAGCTTACTTGTGATGACTGTAGAATTAAATCATTGTTTGTAAGTATAAGATCAAATTGGATATCGTGTTACCCAGTAACTGGGGTCTGTTAGGCAGTCGTTTCATGCAAAACACCGGTATTCATCTGCATCTGGTTAGACTGGAAGCCGACCCCAACATTGTTGGGAAAAGGATAGGCAGATGATGTTTATAATGATGATGTAAATGATTTTTTGTTTCGACGTTTCAGAGAATTTGTTTATCACACCATATTTCTTATAAAAATAGATATTCTTATAGCTATACATAATTATAATATAGGACCCTCCGAGAAGTTTCTCATCACGAAGCATCCTGGCAGAGCTACGGGAAAGTCCGAAAGGGATCGAGGCCCTTGGCAACAGGCAACTGAAGGAACACGGGTGGGTTTTAGTCAGTAAAAGTCTGACACGCCCTCCCGCTCCGCCCAAAGCGGGAGAAGTCATTCGACGATTTCGCACCCTCAAAAAAAAAAACGGTATTATGTAAGCATGATGATCAACGCTTAATCCATCTCTATATGGCAAAGGTCTTTACCCTGCAGTAGCACCATTACATGCCAATATTAATGAAAACATCAAATACAATGAAAGCAAAGAAAAACATGCAAAATTGACACTAGTGAGACAATGACCCACACATCGCTTGACCCCGTTCATAGACTAAAAAGACTTTATTCTTTTGTTTACATAACAACCGCAATATACAAAGGTACAGAAGTTCGGTTCCATACAATGAGCAAAAATCGTAAACAATAAAAAAAAATTACAAACAAAAACAAACAACCGACTTCCAAAAAAACACAACAAAGTGAAAAATAACTTTTATTTCGGAAGTCGGTGTCTTTGCTTTTCAATTTTCGTTTTTTTTTTGTAATTAGTTTTTATTTTAAACTTTTTAGTTGTGGTACCTTCAAATTCGTATTCCACTACCTGCTATGTAAGTAACAGTGACGGAGTCAAATAAAATATCTACATAGACTATATGTGGGAAAAATACGTAATATTGAAGCTAACTCAAAAACTACGCAAGCAAAGTTAATTAAATTTATATGGGACCACCTCTGAAGCATGACCTACCAAACAAAAGGATTCATAAGTAGCGGAGTAATCGCGTAACATACAAAACAAAAAAAAAAAACATACAGACGAATTGAGAACGTCCTCCTTTTTGAAGAAGTCGGTTAAAAATAGACACACACTCGACGATGGGTGACCATCTATTTACTAATGAGACCTCTCCATGCCTCGGAAATCAGGTCAAACCATTGGTCCCGGCTGTCATTCGTAGATCTTTGACAGTCTTTACAGGAGTCAGAAGCCCAAAAGTCTGACGACCAGGCTTAGCAATAGGTATCGTGTTAACCAGGAACTGGGTTGTGGAAGTCAGATAGGCAGTCACTCCATATAAAATTCTGGCATTCAGCTGCATCCGGTAAGATTGGAAGCCGACCCCAACTTACCGAGGAAAAGGGCAGATGAGGCAGATGTGGTATGGATGCATAAGACCTTCTGTACCCGTCTACATAGTTCGTGTTACAAACGAAGGCGGAAAATCACGCATTTGCTCATTTGCATTTAAAAAGATACGAAGTAGCGCTTTATGAATCAGTTGGAGCAGATTTACTGTAAGTGTGCCGACGACCTGAGAATTTTTTGAAGGAGTTATTCATACTTTTGTGTTTGTAAACCTTTTTGGTTTATTTGATTTTGTTTTTTAGCTCTTCATGTGACTGGTTTCCTGGTAGGTCAAATGCTGATTTTAATACTGACAGCAGGACATTTCATGTCGAGAAAAGTATGAGTAAGTAGGTCATGATGTAATGAAAAGATGAGACATTCAGGAATATTGATTGACTGGAGTCCAAGAGTCTACAACGTGTAACGTTAAATGCGCAAAACCTGAAAATAGTTTGATCAGAATAACGTGCAGAATCAATGAAACCACTTTTTAAATTAGATGACATTTTTCAAAAAATCTTTATTAAAAAACGTTGCCGTGTCTATTTAATAATAGGTCAAGCCATCACATGCGCAAACCACTAAAATAGATAAACAAACATAAATTTTATTGTTCTCGACCAATTTAAAATTTTCTCATATATATGCGGGATAGCTTTTATTTCAATGCAAATACGAAACTTCCAAAACTAAAAACAGCATAATTATAAAAACTATATTTTTTTTAATGAGAAATGAAATGAAATGAAATTGTTTATTCTGTAAATAGGATATTGGAATCACTTTTACACGTCATATTAAAAAGTTAAGTGAGTTTTTTTTGTATGTTGAATTAGGTAAATAGATTAAAAAAATCAGTAGGGGTGTCTGAGGTTTTGCGCATTTAACGTTACACGGTGTATATAAAAAAAAGTAATGAGGATCTCTGTTAAATGTGTGTGCTAGGATTTGTTAACACAAGTTTTCCGTTTCAAATGTAATTTCAATTAGATCTTCCAGTCACGATTTTGTATTCCTACAAAAGATTACCAAAATGAGGACAAAACTTTATATTTTTTGCGACATACTCACTCATGGCTGACGCGTTTTATCATGCATACCCATATTTTCCTGTTACAAAAATTATAAAATTGCTTCTCACTTGACGATTTCGGACCACTGCACGAAATTAATGCATCACAAAGTGTAACACGTCACAAGACATGTACTTAATAAAAATCGGCTTGATTTATAAATGGAGTAGAGTAGGTACACCTAATATATTGAGAACTAGCTTCCGCACGCGGCTCCGCCCGCGCGATATGTCCATAAAAAGTAACCTATGTCATTCCCCAGGGTGCCATCTTGTCGAAATCCGTTCAGTGGTTTAGGCGTGAAATCAGACAGATAGACAGAGTTACTTTCGAATTTATAATAATGGTATAGATTAAATCATCCTAGACAAACACTGCACTTATAAAACATCGTCCCTAAATTCCTACATAAACAAAATAGTACATAAATAAATGCCCTTCTTACCATAATTCAGCTACTTTCTTATGTTAATATGTATACGAATTGATCATCGAAGCATGAACAATTGAACAGAATAGCTTCCTGTACGTTACGCGCGCACAATGCTCCCCATTCACCACTTATCTGGACAAAGCAAAAAATATCCAAAATGTCCAAGACCACAGAAGGGTTGCGATTCCTTGGGGATTATCGTTTCTAGAAGTTAGCGCCGCTTCCTTTCATTTTTTTTCTATTCTACACAATTGTTGCAATCTTTAACATAAATGTTCGTTTAAGAAAAGTTGAAGGGTTTCTATTAACAATATTAGTGACCATTTTTAAAGGATTAAGGATCCCTAAGGAGTTTCCCTTTTATAATTAGATAAAGACGTGGATATTCCATTTTATTATTCATTTGGGATCGGCATAGGATTCTAGTTATTTTTCAATAAAATAACATGCACACCAATATCCTTGAAATTGAAATGTTACGAAATCCAATAAATTTTCATTCCTACGTGGGTTATTTGCGCACAACAAGAAAGAAAGTGTCTCATATTTTTTTCCTCAAGTACCAACGTATGGTCATTGTCATTCAAAATTCGGTTCCAAACATTAGAGACTCCGTATCGTAAGTAAATAAAATGAGAAGAGGAAGCTTTCTCGTAACAAAACAAGTTTAACAAAAGACGAGCAATGTCCTTGAGTGGACGTAATGTGCGTAATCCTTTAAATAAATACTCGAAAAGGCCACTTCAATCCTCATCCCACCTCTTGGCTTACCACCCAAGGACGAAAGCTAATTCTAATATGCTCACCCAATTTTGCACTACTTAATAACTTTTTTCATCTTTTAGTTTAATGCGCCGTAAATAATAATATTTGGGTGGCATTTTTATTGTCAATTTTGTCTAGGATTAATGTGTTTTTTGCCCAGTGTGCGGCATTTGAAGTGAAGTAGCGAAAACTACTGAATATATTTTGGCTAATTAACATTATGATGATAACAATACACGCGAATTCGGTTTTATTTTCGGCGAAAACGAAAGGGAGGTGTAGTTTTAGAGATGTTTGTGGATGAATGGGTGTCATTGCATTCTACTGGTTATTTGACGGTTCCAGGCTTTTGCTTCTTTGTGGCTTGGAAGCTCTAGACATATTGTGTTAATTATTACATACATTACATAATTTACATGACATAAGTGGGTTCCCTCTCTTTATAGATGAGAAGATAATTAATTTCCTATCGCAGGTATGCTGGAAGAGATTTCTTTAGAAATAAGCATTGCCTTTGTACGTATTTTTCTGTTCCTTTCTTCTTGTCTGTATTTATATGTGTGTGCATAAATGGTTAAATAAATAAATAATATTACTAATATTTTTTGTGGTGTACAAGAAAGTATTGTATAAATATAAGATACTATAAAATTGATTAAAATTGGGGGCCTACCACCACCGCTTACAGCAGTATTATTTTAATCTTACTCAGCGGAGAAAAAAGATGGAGTTATAAGTCCTGTTAGCTTCATCTCGTTCCTACACTGAAGTAATATTAAAATAATACTGCTGTAAGAGCTGGTGGTAGGGGTCCAAAGGTAGGACTTAGAAAACTGTATTCAGCGAATCATAATCAGCCTATAATGTTCCCACTGCTAGGACACAGGTCTCCTATCTTCGAGAGGGAGTGGGCTATAATCTACAACGCGGACACGCGGGTCCAGTCCAGTGCGGGTTGGTAGATGTCACATGTCTTCGAATTTTTGGTTCTAGGACATGCCGGTTTCCTCACGATGTTTTCCTTCACCGTTTTAAGAGCAGTGGTGATGAAATTATATACACAAAGTAAAGCGCCTGTCTGGGTTCAAACCCACGACCTACAACTCTTAAATCGGAGCCACACTTGGGCCACCAATGCTCCAATTCAGGTGATAATGTTTACAAAAATTCAGAATTTCAATAATTTCAAGACAAAACGACTTGGGGTTACAAAAACCCCACGAGTCCAAAAATACTTCTTAAACACGTAATTTAAATAACATCTCGACTCACAAAAAAATGGTGTCGTTTAACTGAAAACCGAATAATAAGATGGAAGGATTCATTCGAATGATAATAAATGATGTGTTATATCGATTCAGACATCGGTTCAAACATTCGATAAACATACATCGATGGACGCGTGCGGAAGACATAATAAATGGCAATACAAGCACTTAGCGAAATATTCCACCAATCAACAAACGAAAATGAACCTTATTACAAGGGAATAAAGTTTAAATTAACAGTTTAGGAGTCTTAATCGCGGTAAGCACGCGCGCAGACACTTCTGGTCAATCTGAGATTGGGTTAGATTGATACGGAAAGGGCTTTTGCAAAAATGATTCGGTAGTTCACATTATTTTTGTCGGTTTATTTGCGTAAGCTAGCTGACATTATGCCAAATAATTTAATTTAATTTTTTGTGTTTCGATTCTGTAATTAATCATGTTAATTACTTTCCATATTGTAGAGAATAAAGTTCTTCTAACTGAGCAGTCAGCTGTACTCCTTAGGAGTATCAATTTACTTCAAAAAGTTTTGATTTTCAGCTTAGTTTGAATAAATGAATATTAATTTTTATTTTGATATTTCGAGCTGTCGCGTCATAGACAAGGAAAATAAAATATTCTATTACGAAATTTTTTACAATTTATCTTCTGTCTTTAGAACGTATTTTAATACTGTCATTCATATTTTGTTACAGTTTTTCCTAATTATGTATAATTTATCGCCTATATGTTGTAGGTACACTCATACGTTTTAGTCAGCCAGACAGCAATAGATTTCCATTTGCGTAAGTATTCATGGGGTTTTGCGTCAATTACCTCTAATCATAAGTTTTTCGAACGTGTAATTTTATTACAGTAATATAACTTCTCCTGTTGGTTTCACATATTACCAAATTATTATACATCAGCACAGCTTTCGGCTGAAATGATGCATTTCCATTTTATTACTTTAGAATTCATCATTCATAAATATCTCAAAAGCAGAAATTATTTTCTAAACGAACTGATGCATCATGCTGTGCACTGTTGTTATTTAACCACGATCCCTTTCAACTAAAAACCAAAGATGTTTACTTTAAAAGATGTTTAAAATATTATCGGTTCACCAACAGTTGTTTACACGTGTTTTATGCTAAAGGTAACCTGCAAAAACAATCACTTACAGGCAAACTCCGCATGCATAAAGTGTAGTTTTATTTAATTTTTTATATATATAAAAATTAATCCCTATTTCCCTTGGTCACGCCATCACGCGTGTACGGCTAGACCGATTTCGCTAATTCTTTTTTTGTTGTGTTTGTTATTGTCAAGAGAAGGTTCTTATGAAAGAAAAAAAATAAGAAAATTGCGCGGAAAATTAGAAAATTTAAGAATAATTAACCACCATATAAAATTATTTCTAATCTAACATTAGCGCTTTGACAATAGAAACTTTCATAGGACAACGTCTGTCGGGTCAGCTAGTTTTAAATAATAATCAAGTTTTAATATCACAAAAACAATATTTTCTCATAAATCACTCTACAATTTCAGAATAAAACAAATAAACATCCCTTTCCTACTAATCCAACCCTTACCATAGACATTCGTCGTACAACACATGGGTGATCCATCATCGGATGCAATTGTGTTCATTTTTGTCCGCCGCGCTTTTTCAGTGATGTACCGGTGGTCAGCGAGCACCTTGCTTTCGGATATTTTGAGACATATCCGCAGTTTTTGTGGGAGAGGGATGGGATCTATGTAAAAGGGATTATTTGTCGATGAATTGTGGCCGAGTGTTGTATTTTGGAAAATAATTTAAGAAAAAAAACAGTCGATTGGATAAGATTCGTTGATAAGGTTTGAAATCTAAGTATTTGAGAATTTTAAAATTAATATTTTCATTTTTTTGGGCGAATTTTTGTTGCTAATGCTGCCAGTGCCTGCCCAATGTAATAACCAGTTTATGTCATTTTGTTACAAAACAATAGTTGGAAATGCCAGAATCTAAATATTCTGAATAATTATTTGGTTTGGGATTGCCCAGCCGTTTTGATTACACTTCATGTATTTCGGGCAATCCCGAAACATTACACATAAATAAAACCATAAACCAGGAAAGACGTGAATGCGTGTCACAAAAGCTATGAAAAAATATTCAGAATATTTGTATAATATTTTTTTGGCCAATGAATAAGTATTGCCACACATCGTGGCAATGTTTTTTGGGCACTTGTCCTGTTGACAGCGATGCTGACGAATATATTAATGCCTTATATGACTCTTTCCCCTCCTTTTTATATACTTGTACACAATATTAATATTTTTTACATCCTTGACGTTTCTCAGGACCCTGGGGTCCTGGAACTTTGAAAGGCGTACGAGGGGCCGAAGTCAACTCGCAGAAGCCCATTTGAAGTTTTGAATGAAATAAGGCACTAACCGGCGATTATCCCTGTATTCACAAATCAATCAATCTGCCTAGCCTTTTCCCAACTATGTTGGGGTCGGCTTCCAGTCTAACCGGATGCAGCTGAATACCAGTATTTTACATGGAGCGACTGCCTATCTGACCTCCACAACCCAGTAACTGGGTAATACGATACCCCTCGGTTAGACTGGTTGTCAGACTTTCGTGCTTCTGACGACTCGTAACGACTGTCAAAGATCCACAAATGACAGCCGGGACCAACGGCTTAACGTGCTTTCCGAGGCACGGAGGAGTCTCGATATGTGAAAATGGTCACCCATCCACGGACCTACCCCGGCAAGCGTAGCTTAACCTGATGGATCGACCCGAGCGGCTGTTATTACTTAGCCACGAGCTCCTCTAAGAAGAAAGTGCAACCATTTATTTTAATATTATTTTAAGACTGTAAGGTTTTAAATTATGAAAATAATTGATCCCAATCTAATAAAAACTATCGATATTTTACCCACATACCTCCTTAACCCTTTACGAGAGACTCAAGCCTACTTATTCATAATTTTCATAGAAAAAAAACATGTTCACGCAGTGTCCCAATCTATTGTCGACAATGTATTACAAGATTATAATCCTTATTTTTTTCTAAAGTGGACAATATGGTCGACTTGACCACAATGCGGTGATTGAGGGTTGAAGGATCGATGAGGTGGGTTCCGTGTGTATGGCATCTCGAAAGTGCCGGCTGTGCTTTTAGTCTATCAGTTTGCTAGGTTCACTGCCAAATAGAACAAACATGATAGCCATCTATCATCAGTATTTAACAAGGCATTAAGGCATATCTAATAACCACGTATGGAAGGTGGATTAGTGGTCGTAAATCGTAAAAATATGCTATTAGCGGTTCTGCAGAAAATTTTCTTCATCACCTTTTCTTAAATAAAGTCCAATTCCAAGCAAACAGGCCACTATAGCTCAAATTCTGCAGTTTATACCTCAAAATCTCCCAACGTTTCTCTTCCTTAGTACTTTCCGCCTACCATGCATGGTCGCCTCGTGCGGGCTAGTGCAGACGTGCGAATTACAAACTGTCCTTGTATTTTGTCCGCAGCTTTAGTGACCAGCCTTACACCGCCCGCTGCCACGACACACATTATATACCTACAGCGTGATATCTTTGGAAGATGTGAAGTATTTTTGACCAATAAACACTAAGTACTCACTCATCCATTATTAATGTTTGTTTTTAGAGGGGGTTCGTCGTGTTCCCGCAAAATAATGTTTAATTCCTAGAGAATTAGGACCCTATGAACACAAAGAAAACTTGAAAATTGAAATCAAACAAATGTAATTTAATTATTTGAATTTAACTCAAACGTATTTTCTATTCTTTTTCAGTCACAAAGTGATTTTTTTTTAAATAATCAATTTCATTGCCTTATTAACAGAAAAATCATTTTCTAAATACTGTAGCTTCAATTGAAACCCCCTGTAAGTACACAAACATCGGTCATTCATGTCCGAACATATTTTTTTGCACCTTGTCTTGCGACAATCGCAAAACGCAGACCGCTTGAAAATCCACACTTTATTAACTTATCACAAAAGGATTAGAGTAACAAAAGCCCACAATGGCCTACAACAGGCCACAATAGGCCAAATGTGCATTACATGCCTACAAATCGTTTTAAATAATATTAATGATACTTCAGAAGTTTATTTTAGCAAAACGTTGTCAAAACCTTATAGATGTTTGAAAAATGATATTTTTAATATTTATTATTATTGTGATTTATGAAACTTGACTGGAATTATAGGTACTTTTGAAAGAGTGTGAAGCTGTCACTCATAAACTCATAATTATAATATTTTGCCCTCTGGTTTATTTATTACTTTATTTTTTTATTTTTTGAAACCATAATAATAGGTTTACCTATGAAATTGCCGTTCTGCAGTACTGGCCATTTCAAATCAAAATAATTTTTGTTTGGCTAAGAATTCTAATTTCAAATTAATTTTATTTTAAAAACATGGAATTCTTTTTTCAAAAGAAGTCATTTGTTTAATGATTAGTGTTACATTTTCATCGCATTTCAATCTTTTTCGTCATCATGGATACGTTAAAAATTCGAGTAATTATGGAATATGAGTACCGTCGTGGCAGCAACGCGGCACAAGCGGCACGCAACATCAACGACGTTTACGGAGCTAACACCACAAACCAACGCACCACCTGTTATTGGTTTGCTCGCTTTCGTTCTGGAAATTTCGACCTGAAAAATGAACCTCGCGGTCGTCCGAAGACTTTGGTCGACAATGACGAATTAAAGGCGATTGTGGAAGCTGATGATACACAATCTACGACTGAATTAGCAGCAGCTTTCGACGTTAGCGTTAAAACAATATTGGTCCATTTGCGTCAAATTGGCAAGGTAAAAAAGCTTGACAAATGGGTGCCCCACGAACTCAATGATCGCCAGCGCGAAGTACGCGTCGAGGCGTGCCTTGCACTGCTCAACAGACACACAAATGAAGGAATTTTGAACCGCATTGTTACCTGCGATGAAAAATGAATTCTGTTTGATAACCGCAAGCGCTCAGCAAGTTGGTTGGATCCTGGTTCAGTATCTAAACAATGCTCTAAACGAAAACTTACCCCTAGAAAAGTGATGGTCACTGTTTGGTGGTCTAGCGCCGGTGTGATTCATCACAGCTTCTTACCAAACGGGGTGAGCATTACTGCAGATGTGTACTGTGAAGAACTGAACACAATGATGGAGAAGCTGGCACTTATCCAACCAGTATTGGTCAATCGCTCGTCTCCGCTGCTCCTGCACGACAACGCGCGACCTCATACTGCACAGCAGACGGTCCCCAAGTTGCAAGAACTGGGGTTGGAAGCTCTCCGTCATCCGCCCTACTCACCAGACCTTGCGCCTACAGACTACTACTTTTTCCAGAATTTGGATAACGTCTTGGCGGGAAAAAAATTCAATACCCGAGAGGCAGTACAAAATGCCTTTGAAGAATTTGTTGCCACCCGTCCAGCTGATTTCTTTAGGAAGGGCATCAATAAACTGCCACTGCGTTGGCAAAGATGCATTGATTGCATGGGTGATTACTTCGATTAATACAAATAAAAAATACATGCAAAAAAATTCGTTTAAATTTTTTCATACAAAACGGCAATTTCATAGGTAAAGTAATAATTAATCTTGCGTGTAACTCCTATGGTAGCCCAGTGGTAATGGCCCCGACTTACGTGTCGTAGGTCATGGTTTCGTATTCAGACAGGCGCTTTACTTTGTGTAAATTATTTCATCATCACTGCTCTCGAAACGGTGAAGGAAAATATCGTGAGGAAAACGCCATGTCTTAGAGCCAAAAAATTCGAAGACATGTGACATCTACCAACCCGCACTGGGCCCGCGTGGTGGATTACGGCCCACTCCCTCTCGAAGAGAGGAGGCCTGTTTCCCAGCAGTGGGACCAATTTAGGCTGATTGGTATGTGCAACTCCCATGCAAATGAAATAGGTATTGTGTTATTTTCATTTTTTATCTTGCTCTGTTATAAAGACTAGACGGCATAATACAGTCACTAAAACTTATTTTAAAATAATAATCATTATGGCGTTTCAATATGCAAGCAACATGAAAATCATTCATGAAAAGTTACAAACAAATTCATAATCAAAATGATAATAAAATTCAAGCACGTTTCTGACCGTTTTAAAAATTTTCAGCAATGAACTTGACCGGAAAAAGACGCCATATTGTCCAAGAATTATAATTTTTAAAACCTCATAATTTCCATTCAAGTCCCCTTCGAAGCACGCATGCATAAAACCTTTCATGATTAATAACGCATGTATAATATATAACCAGCTTAACTGAGTACCTACTCAAGTTAGGCTGGTTACATACGTAAGTATGATATTTATTAAAAAATATTCTATATTCTATTTTGTATTATATTAATTTTTAATTTTAAAAAGTTGAGCGAAATTCAAAATTGTTCTTTTTACCGCGTAGGTTTTTATGTCATTGTGTCTACCTATTATTAACTTTTACATTCTACTACATCTAAAATCAAAAGTTTATTTGTATTATTATTTTATCAATACAATTAGTAGAACATTATCTGATTGAGTATAAATAAATTGACGCTCATTATTTTGCGACAAAACGATTTAACATTAAGTATTTTTAAAGCATTTCACTAGGTATACATATGACATGAGACCTAAATATAGGTACTACACTCGCGACAATCTAAGAAGTCCGTTTTGACGTTTCGTTCTCGTACTTGTAACATATCGATATACCTTGAGAATCAGTTTTAAGCAATGTAGATAAGTCGTCGATTACAAACTCTCTAAGTATATTTAATCGATATGTCTCGAGAAATCAGTATTTATGAAACCAATTTTTTTTTTCATCGCTGCACAAGTGTTTTTTATAGCTGTCAAAACAGACTTCTTAGATTGTCGCGAGTCTAGGTACCTACACCTCTGCCCGACTCTTCGGGGAATACAGGCGTGATGATACAGAATTATCACAATGCAAAACCTCAGAACAGAACAGAACAAAACAAAACTGTCACTAAGAAAATACTGTCTGTAACCCTAAAATCTGTGATACACAAAAATCCTTGTTATCTAACATACACAAAAAAGTCATGTTACATTATTAATTGACACCAAATATACTTCCCCCTATATTTTAAAATTCAATTGCCACAAACACAAACGCAGCATAATGTTATGATTTTATTTAAAAATAATATGAATAACACATGAAAGCGTGGTGTTGTTGACAACTGATTTGTTATTGTGAAATGTTTGAGCATTCATTATTTTACTTGAAAAACGAATTATAAAGGCTTGTCTCAATCTGTGATTCCCGACATTTTAGTAGTCTTAACTGTCATCATCTGCCTCGCCTTTTCGAAACTATGGTGAGGACGACCACGCGCGCCCAGTGCGGGTTGGTTGGTTCACATGGCTTCGATTTTAGGACATGCAGTTTCGTCTCGATGTTTACCGGAGGAGTTACGGATTGTTACAGTTTTGAGACCATTGGTGATGAAGTAAATTACTCAAAGTAATGTGCCTGTCTGGGTTCGAACCCAGGACCTACGGTTATAAATCAGGGCAAACATGTAAGCTGTTTATGGTTGGGAAAACAATATGATGAAAACAAGCAATCAAATTATGAATACAAGTATACTTAGGATTCCACAGAAGATGCACTAAAAAGAGCTTTCAGCTGCTGCTACATTCAAGAACACAATTCGATTAACATTTCAGTTTTTAATCCTAATTATAGAACAGAACGCATGCGTTGCTCGCAGAACAGATGGTTGATGGGGCCGAAAGGTTCTGGAGTGGCGACCGCGTACCGGACGACGTAGCGTTGGAGGGCCAAGGGGAGAAGGTGGACCGCTGGATCCGCTGGATGCGAGAAGCACAGAACCAGTCGAAATACCGGTGCTTGGGGGAGGTATATATCCAGCAGTGGACGTCTTTCGGCTGAAATGATGATGACGATGAATCCTAATTATTGAGCAAAGTATTTTATTAAAAACGTGACAGAGGTAAAATTTAAAAAGTAAAACTCTTAGCAGTTTATGGTAGGACTAAGGAGATGTACCGATGGTTTTTGTCAATTTGTTCATATTTAAAATTGACAGTGCTTATGGACTTTTGTCCAGTAGTAGACTTTTTTCGGCTGAAATGATGATGATGACGATGAATATGCCTTTTGTTGCTGGCCGTACACAAAATGACACGTCATAAGAACAACATTTTGGTCCTTCGATTCCATCTTGATGACTCACAGGGAAAGCTACGTGATCCGAACCACGTAAGATCCATCTAAACCAGCTCCCTGGCCCCATTATCTCCTGGTACATTGACTCCAGCATGGAATTGAATAAATATGACTCCATGAAGGTTCATTTCGCAACAAATGATCAAATTCAAATTTGTTTTCGACCTCTTTGAGTATAATCAGTGCATGATGAGTGATAACTACATAATGCATGCCACCTATGTATTTTGTGATATATAGCTTTTGCACGTGACTGCGTCTGAGAAAGTAGTTTCTTTATACATTTCTCCGAATTTTATTGATGAAATGTTGCTGAAGTTTTTTGAAGTGGTACAAATGAGTGATTTTCAATCTTTTCGTGTTTACAAATTCACCGCAACCGTCCATAAAGATTTATTGCTTACAAGAAAATTCTCATCTTTATAAGGTATATCACTGAACTCCTTTTAAACGGCTGGACCGATTTTGATGAAATTTTTTGTGTGTCTTTAAGTGGGTTCCTAGATGGTTTAGATTTACAATTGGAACCGGTAGTTCCAATTGTAAATCTAAACCATCTAGGAACCCACTAACCCAACCGAGGCGCTGCGTTCGAGTTCAAAAACTATGACTAAACTAGTGGATGGTTTTTTTTTTTTTAATATCGCAGCATTATGCTGAGGTAGGAGCCTTTTTGGCCTCGCACAGGTCGCCTAAGTATTTTGTTAGTTTTAATTGTTATTTTATTTTAATTTAGTACCTTCTTTATATTATTGCTTTCCTGTGTGTGTATAAAATATTTTTCTTTCTTTCTTTCTTTTAAAACATAACCGTTCTTGTCAGTCGGGCAATAAGCTCTAACAAGTTTTATTTTATTTATAACTCTGTGGTGCTGCGTGTGACAGCACCATAAATGTTTTGTTGTGATTTGTTAAAAAATCCCAACAAACATTTTTGTCATATAATCAAACTTTTATATGACCTTAAGTCTTTTTAAAGTTATTTTATAGTCATTATTTTAACTCTTCGTCATGTACTGGTGTATTATATGTCCGAATAGTCATAAACATTTTTTGTCGTATAATAATGTCATATGACGTTATTTCGACATTTGTAAAACTTACTTAGACAACTTTTCGTCCTGTAAACGTTTTCGTAGTATAAACGTCATAAAACTGTACATTTTGTCATATACCTTTTAAACATCTGCTAAACGGATAATAATTGTTTACACGTAGTATTTGTTACCATTATATATAAGTCGAATAAGTATTACGAGTGCGACCTGTATACATCCTAAAGTATCACAAACATGATAATATGACCGCTACTTAATTAATACTCATATTAAAGGTTTATAATAACCTTGTATATAATTTTCGCGTACTTTAATACAAAGTAATAGAGCTCAAGTGAGGAAAATAAGAAAGGTTCCGTATCAAATTTAAATGCAAATTGAACTAATCAATTTAACCAAAATACTACAAGTGTGCCCCGCAGTTCATTTTCCAAAGTTCAGGACTCTTGTTCATTTTTCGAAGTTGAAGTCATCCGAAAATGAAGATAATGTTGATAAAGAAGACACTTCAACCAACAATGATGACTTCAGAGACTATTAAAAAAGTGGGCTATTGATTTTAATATTCCACAAGTTGCATTAAAGCAAAATAAATCTATATGAAGGAGGTAATAAAAAAGGCAGTAATAGTAGATTGCTGCATCGAGCGCCAAGTGAGTTATTGATGCACGAGGGTTATGTTGGTGCCCGAGCGTATGCGAGGGCACTAAATTAACACGAGTGCATCAATTACTCACTTTTAGCAAGGTGCGTAATCTACTTTTCTTTCAACTACCAATTTACTCAACTCAAGTCAGGTCAAGTCAGGTCAACTCAAGACAACTCAACTCTACTCAACTGAAACAGAGCCGGTGAGACGAGCCTTAGTAACAGGGTCCCGTTTTACCCTTTTGGTATGGAACCCTAAAAACAGTGCAACAATGAAATTTCATACAACTTTACTGCACTGTTTTAGTTCTAAGCAAAAAATACGTCCTTTGGGATCGGTTTTGTAGTGATTAATGATAACATTACTATATAGTTGAAAGAAAAAATTGTATCATTTTTTTAATTATCCCAGGAACGTAATTAACATTTCAAATGTGCGCGTATCATTTCAATGAGGTCCATCTTTGATAAAAATTTATCAACATCCGCATAATAAGAGATCATTGTGGGGTTTACCTAAAACAAAAAAATTAGAAAGAAAGAAAGAAAAAGTTTATTCTGCACAAACTAAACGCACAATACAAAATAAAAAATGATATTTACTAGAACTACAAATTAGCCAAAAGCCTCGTATTTAACAACAAGAAAATTAAAAATTTGTCAAATTTTGTCTATAGCTTGATGAGAGCATAGTGATTAGTATTTTTACTTTTTAGAAGACAGTTATCTGTGGATGAGAGGCCAAAAACAAATTAGTTGCGTAATGTGTTGCGACATTATAAAAATGAAAACAAACAAAACAATCACAAATTAAACAAAATGCCGATTACAGTGGAACATTATCAATTTCTGAAACAACAATAACAAGAACAATTAAACTGTGCGTCGTATCTGTGCAAGAATAGGTCATTGCTCAGCTAAAAGCCGTGACTTCAGACGAACCTATTGTCAACAGCGCTGATTTTCAGCAAAAACCTCGCGAATGACGTAATGACGTCCCCCCATGTGAAAATACTATAATTATCTGGTAAGGAGAATTTCTTACGAAAATGAGTGTGACTGAATATTATGAAAGTAAGTACATAGAAATAAAAAATAAAATAAAAATATATTTAAAAGTGTATACCTATGTCTGTATTTATGCGTAACATAATAAAAATAAAAGATACATAAACTGAGGGGTATAATAATTACACTGAAAATAAAATACTACGGTGTGTATAAAATTATTTAGACTTAACTAAGTTATAAGTCACGCAAACAAATATTCTATTTTTTTAATAAAAATTCTTTGAACTAAGTTAGCTAAGCGTTTGTAATTTTATTACTGATCCCTAAATCAACTGTAATGGCGTAAACATTTACAATGAACAAGCAGTTTATAGGTCGGGAAGTTATGTAGTTGTCATATAGCGCAGTCACTTAATGAAATTATTAATAAAATATGTGAAAACATTAAAGTTTTAAAAGCGCATAAAAAATTTGTTCCAAACCTACCTCACATTAATCAGTAAACTTGATTGCACAATGGTTTACAACTGATGAAATGGTTTTATCACCTCAAATAACAAAGAAAAAATGCAATATTAACTCAGCTGTCAAAAACACCGCCATATTAAATTAACGTGATATAATCTGTTACAATATAATTTCGTTCAATATGAGCATCATCTTTAAATGACAATAACACAACGATTACATTATATAAAAGTCATATTGTGTACCATAACTCGACCCGAAGTCGAATACACGTCGCGACAGCTATCATTACATGATATTTAGTCAAATCGCCGACGTGTATATGACTACTATGCGACTAAGTAGGTATTTATATGACTGTTACACGAAACTCTTAGCAACTTAAGTTGAATAAAATGGGCCCTAATGCCGTCGAGTAAACGTCCTTATGACATTTATACGATTATACTAAATAACATTAAGTTGCCACCAAAACGTCTACTCAACGTCGTAAATGTTTGTTGGGATATCATTGGCTGTGTTTGCTTTTTTTGCATTTCTGAATAACTTCGCCTTTCTTGGACTATGGATCTTCGCATTACAGTTTACCACGGTTACAATACTTACAATGGTAACTCGCATCTCGGACCACTCTTATGTTGCCTGATTTCCGACGGAATGCAACGTTCTATAAACTGGGGCATAACAAAGTCATTTTGGAGGAGTACTTTTTTTTAATTTGCTTGAAATTCAATCTGTTGTAAGACAGTGGATTACACCGCGATCGACAGGTTTGAACTTATTTTTTGAAGTCATCAGATTTGGGACGGATTTTATGACCATACACAAAGTTTTACGACGAACAATAATTAAAAAAATTAAGAAACCAGACTGCCCTGCTAAAACACGAACTAATAAAAAGTTAAAAAAAACAAGATAGTAAAATTGTCATTGCAGTCGGGGGACCGTTCTGTGGAACACTTTTTAATCTAAGAGGTCCCTATGTCACTCGGGATGATGTAAGGATTCGAACGATCGTACATCAAAATCCGTTCAGTCATTTAAAAGTTATGGTGGATTAAAGAAACTCACATACATACATGAACCCTGAAAACATTACACTCCTTTTTGGGAAGTCGTGTAAAAATAAACAGGGCTATGAAAAACTAATAAAACTACTGAATACATTTTGTTTTAATTATGTTCATTTCTGGGCCAAGCTTGTATGGTACCGTTATCCATCTCCTTTAACTTTAAAATCTAAAGAAATCTTACAGATTCATGTGCATTATGTACTGAAATTACTCATAAATTTTATAGATTTGTGCAGATTATTCTCATGTGTTAGCAAGGAGGTTGAATATAAAGAGTTCCTTGCGAAACGTTAAAAGGCCCTTTGAATTTTGTTTTAATTCGTAGTTGCTTTACAGAATGCAGACGTAAGAGCGTTAGGTATCACACTAACTATTTGCCAGCGTATTTCCAGTGAGGCGATTTGTGAGCGTGATCTCCGCGGGTGCGAAGCGTTTTAGCCGCGACTTCGCGACGTGCTCCCCACGTTTACACGCTCTTGTACACTCACGTCAATCACTCTCGTTGCGCAAACGCGGCGAACACGTTCCGCATACGTTTACGGCGTGCTCGCTACGGAGTACGGACACGCGGCGAGCGTGTTGAAAAATCGCCTCGCTGGAAACACGCTCCCAAATCGCCTGTGCGTAATCCTGGGCGCTTACTCTTGATTTTAATTCCGATCTATCGACATTGGAATTTTCACGTTTCGTACTCTTGAGTTCGACGCTAGCGCCAAATTGTATTTGAATTGCGTGTCCATTTTTGGGAACTAAGTGGAATCGCGATCGGGCTTGGGGTGCTACTCTTGACTTACTTTGACAGCCGTCTATTGCGCCAGTATTGCTTAGGTATTGTTTGTTGATTGGGATTTTTCCAATAACAAAAGTGTAACTTTTTAGAAATTGTTTTGCGTTTTATGTGGTTTTCAGCAAGTAATAAGTATATAACATGGCAGGGTTGGCATTAATATACAGTGTTTTACGTAATTCCCATAAAAAACAATTAAAACCAAGACGAGTAGAGCGTCGGATGATGCGTTTTAAGGACGAAGCGTTTTCTATGAATGAAGACGAATTTAAAGCAAATTATAGAGTGAGCAAGGATTTTTTTGAGAAAATTTATGAAAACATTAAGAGAAGAAGTGATATATCACCTTAAGGTACTTACGTATGTTGTCTTTGATATATTAGTTATATCCCGTGGTTTTATCAATGATATTATTATCGTGACTTTTGTTTGGAAGACCTTATAACTTAATTAATACTTGTATAATTCTTGCAGGTTTTAGTGGCACTGTCTTTTTATGCGAGTGCGAGTTACCAAAATCTAATTAGAGGAACATATGGTTGCTATGTTAACATATTGTTTATTTACTTAGGTATCACTTGTATAAAACTTTAATACTAATAACTTAACGGAAAATAAATAATTGTTACTAAAAATGAACCACACGCGATCGATATCTTTACGCTAATGAACTAGCTAAACAAACTTGCATTTCGAATTCACTTTTTCTAAAACCACTTGACTTGACTTTGTTTTTGAAATTGGAGAACTCTCACGCCGCCTGATTTTTTTTGTAGTAGTTATAGGCAACGACCCTACCGCATGCAGCCAAAGTCATGGTAAATTTTATGATTTTAATCATATTCTTACGCCCAAATGAATTTAATATGTTACAATCAATCAATTAAACAACTGTTTATATCATATTATTAGGTTAAGAATGAGTTTCTGTACAGCTGTCATCTGAGACGTCACTCCAGCGCCTATAAAAGTGGTTGTCAACCGCGCCGCATCCCTTTTTTCCGGTCAGCGCTCGAGCAGAGAGGTTGTTGGGTTTCGTCTCAGATCACAGCTAAGTTTTTGTTTGGTGGCCATTTTCCTTTTTATGTGCAAATATTGCCTTATTTTATTGTGTTTTGTTTAAGTTGAATGTTTCCTATTAAAATCGTGCGTGATATTTGTGTTAATTATTTATTTCGTTATTTAAATATAAGTTAGGCCAACTTGACAGTTGTTTCATCATTTAAACACCACTCCTGGTCCCTAAGATCAGAAGTGGGATAAGCCTTAGTCCACTAAATTTGATTTACACTAGGAAACAATCAACTTAAATCGTTGTTTTGAAAAATGCCTCGATCAAGGTCGCGTAGTGTGTCATCCGAATCGAACTACCCACATAAACGCATACATAAACGTAGACAACACCGTTCTCGCTCCCGCGATCGAGCCCGTTCCCGTTCTCGTTCTCATCGCGTTTCACGTTCGCGAGATCAACATAAGTCGCGTGAACGACCGAACCGAAGATCTCGTAGCCGGGAAAGCTCCGTAAAACAGGCATTGCAAACGATCGTCTCGCGTTTGAATGCAATCGAGGAAAGTTCCGCAAGCGTACCTCGAACTCCACCGCGACCCGCTGGTCACAGCACGCCTCAAGATGTCAGTGTACCCTCAACGACACAAACATTAGCAGAGATACTAAACATGTTAAATCCTGCAAAGTCGCATGGTTATTACGTATCCAATTTTGACCCCGCTATCCATGACATTGAGGTGTGGTGTGAAGAGGTGGAACGCGCTAAAGTATCAAATCATTGGAATGATTACGAATGTCTTTCGCGAGTGTCTAACTGCCTTAAAGGCGACGCGAAAACCTGGCTTAGTGAGTGGAATACCAATGACCGTTGCTGGTCTAATTTTAAATTAGAATTTAAACCGTTGTGCCCCCGCAAACTCGACTACGCCAATATTTTATTTGAGGTTATGAATTCTACTTCAGATAAATATTCGACTTATGCGGAATATGCCCGGCGTTCGCTGTTACGGTTGCGTATTGTTAAAGGTCTGAGTAATGAGCTAATGGTGCAGATCGTAGTACGTGGTATAACGGACCCACACGTTCGTGCAGCGGCCGCGAATGCCGACTTAACAATTGATAATTTGGTATCTTTTTTAGCAATTTATGTCAAGCCTGCCCGTACCAAGAATGAAACACGCGTGTCTTCTTCTAACACAATAAAAAGGCGCCATATTTCTAATGATAAATGCTTTTCTTGCGGTCAGACTGGACATAAAAGCTACAAGTGTCCGAAAAGTCAGAAATCTTCGGAAAGCTCGGCCAAATCTTCAGAAAGTCTTTCAAAACCAACGTGCTCGTTTTGTAAGAAGATTGGGCATAAGGAAATAGACTGCTTTGCTAAACAGCGTTCAGAGGCACGGAACGATAATCAGAGAAAAGTTAACCTGTGTAAGGAACTCGCGGGTAGTTCTAGCGGCAATGATGTATCTACTGCTGTCGTTCAAGGTATTCCAGTAGATGTTCTGATAGATAGCGGTGCGATTAATATTTCTTTGATCTCTTCAGACGTCGCCAAACTATTTTCCTGTCCGCGTAGATCCACTTTTTGCGTTATTAAAGGGGTGAGCGATAGCGAAATAGTTTCTCGAGAATACGTGACTCTCACTATCGAGTTCGAACACATTTCCCTCGAAGTAGACTTAGTAGTCATACCCTCTTCATGCATGAATGCTCCAATTGTTATCGGCACGGATGTTCTTAATAGGAACGACATTGTTTACGTTCGCACAAAACACAAACAGTACTTAAGCCGTGCCCCAAATGAAGTTTTTCAAGTAAACTCCACTCAAACTGATATGCGAATTAAAGTAGATACGCCCGTTCAGGGAGACGATCTTGCTACGTTAATGATCGTCATTAATGAGTTCTCAGAGTTTCTAATATCTGGCACTGCTACCACTACGGTGAAAACAGGACAGATGCAAATCAGTTTGACAAGCGAGACGCCTATAGTTTATCATCCCTATCGTCTTTCCTACCAAGAAAAAATTAAAGTAAGAGAGATCATACAAGATTTGTTGCTTAAAAACATAATTAGAGAATCGGAATCTGAGTACGCCAGTCCTATTCTACTGGTCAAAAAGAAAGATGGCTCTGATAGGTTATGCGTGGATTTCCGTGCTCTCAATCGGATTACCGTTAAGGACAGATATCCACTCCCTCTCATAGACGACCATATCGATCGCCTGGGATCCTCTAAATACTTCTCTTGTCTCGATATGGCCTCAGGCTTTTATCAAATTTTGATTCATGAGGGTTCTATCCACAAAACCGGTTTTGTTACCCCCGAAGGCCATTTTGAATTTTTAAAAATGCCATTTGGCCTATGTAATTCCCCCACCGTTTACCAAAGAATAATAAACAGTACTCTTCGGAAGTTGATTGAGGCCGGGAATGTCCTGGTGTACGTCGATGACGTCCTTCTTGTGAGTGAAACCATTGCCGATGGCATAAAATTATTACACGAAGTGCTACAAACACTCACCGAAGCCGGGTTCTCAGTCAATATCCGAAAATGCTCGTTTCTAACCACCGAAGTAGAGTACCTAGGCCGCATTATATCACATGGTCAGGTTAGGCCGAGTCAGCGAAAAATCTTAGCCTTGGTAAACACCCCGGCCCCGACCAACGTTAAACAAGTCCGACAATTCTTGGGTTTAACTGGGTACTTTCGACGTTATATCGAAGGCTACGCGACGAAAACTGCAAGTATCTCACGTTTAACTAAAAAGGACGTAAAATTCGAATGGGGACCCGAGCAGGAGACTGTTCGACAAGACCTATTAAAGAGACTAACAAGTGAGCCCATACTTGCTATTTTCGATCCTAGCCTACCCACGGAGCTCCACACTGATGCTAGCAGTGCTGGATATGGGGCCGTACTAATGCAAGTCCATATCGACGGCACTAAACGAGTGGTGGCTTATTTTAGTAAAGTTACACAAGGCGCTGAAAGTAGGTACCACTCCTATGAATTGGAGACGCTGGCTGTCATCAGGGCATTGCAGCATTTCAGACATTATTTAATTGGGTTAGAGTTCAAAATCATAACTGATTGCAATGCCCTGAAATCAACCGAGCGCAAAAAAGACTTGCTTCCTCGAGTGGCACGCTGGTGGATTTACCTACAAGATTTTAACTTCACCATCGAATATCGAAAAGGCGCACTAATGTCACATGCTGACTATTTAAGTAGGAATCCACTGGTGGCACATGTAAGTCAGGTTGACAGACCTCGCAACTGGGCTCAGATTGCACAATGTGCAGATAATGAGACACAGGAACTGATTCAAAAGTTAAATGAGGGTAATCTGGATCCACGGCGTTACGTCTGTCAACATGACGTTTTGTATTACCGCTTCTCGCCTACTGGTGAAGAATCTCGCCTATTGTGCTATATCCCCAAAGGCCACAGGCTTAGCCTGCTACGGATATATCACGATGAGCATGAACATATCGGGGTAGAGAAAACATTGGATCTTATCCTTAAGCATTTTTGGTTTCCCGGACTTAAAGCTTTTGTGTGTAAATATGTTTCCCACTGTCTTACTTGTCTTTCCAAAAAACGTGTACCTCGAGCCCCATTACAACCCATAACATCATGGGAAAAACCAGACATTCCATTCAGGACTATACATGTCGACGCATTGGGCCCTTTGCCAGAATCTAATGGTTATAAGTTTGTGCTAGTCTTGATCGATTCGTTCACAAAATTTTGTCTGCTTTACCCCATGAGTCGGCAAGACGCAGTGGAATTAAAGCGCGTGTTTAATAACGCGATCTCGCTGTTTGGTGTTCCAAAATTAGTAGTTTGCGACCGTGGTCGTATGTTTGAGGCATCTAGTTTTGTGAGTCTTGTCACCGAAATGGGCTGCAACATCCACTATATCACACCCGAGATGCATCACGCAAACGGCCAGGCGGAGCGTTACGTACGCACTGTTTTGAACATGATTCGCATCGAGACGAGTAAAAATACTCGTTGGTCTGATTTGTTATGGAAAATTCAATTAATTTTAAATATCACAAAACATAAAACCACGAAATCATCCGCTTTAAACCTTTTAATTGGTACTGAGGCGACTACACCTATAATCCGTGGGTTGGTGCGAGATTTGGCGGTGGAAGACGCTAGCCCAAATCGTCAGGCTTGGCGTGAGATATGCAGAAGCCGCGCGAGTGAGCTCCTCAAAAGGAATCAGGACGATCAAGATTCTCGTGTTAATCGAAACCGTGGATCTCCTAAGGGATTTAAATTAAATGACTTAGTGTTCGTAATCAAGTATTCACAGAGCACTGGAAAGTTGGACTCCGGGATGAGAGGCCCGTACAAGGTTACAAAGATCTTACCAAGTGACCGATATGAGCTCAAATTACTGACCGGTGCTCGAGGCAAGACAACACAGGCTGCGGCGCAATATATGGTGCCGTGGAAAGGAGAATGGTGTCCTGACACCTGTTCAGCCTTTTTTGAATGTGAGTAATTGTTTGTTGGTTTTGTCGTTCAGATTGGTTCGTGTATGTGATGCTTTTCGCCGGCTGCCTAGCGGGGCTACGATGAAACGGCGCGAGTGCGAAGCTGGCAAACTACTGGCTTGATGCGCGCTGCGGTGCGACTATTCAGCCTCGCCGCCATTTGTGGTGATCGGCACTGCGGTGCTGATTGAGAAGACAGATATGCGCTGCGGTGCTTCTGCTTTATGTGCTGATAATGGATTAGTGCTGCGGTACTCCTCCACTAGCTTTTGGGCATGTGCTGTGGTGCCTCTGTCTTGCAGACACGGCTTGTACGTGTATTATCGGACATGTGCTGCGGTATCATGATCTCGATATTGTGAAATGCGCTGCGGTACATTTGTTGCGTAAACACTTTCTAATAATGAGAATATGTGGCGCCGGATGATATAGAGTGATGCATGTGAGAGCAATATAACTGTGATTGACTGAAAGCGATTTGATATCTTAGCTGGATTGTTTCATTGCAAGAGGGCCTCGAATGTGTGATGAATAATTGAGTAGGCAAAAATAAGCTTTTGGGTCTTCACCAATCATGTCATGATTTCAGGCGAAGATAATGGAGCCCACACGCAGGCGGGATCGTCTGCTGATCCACCTGCGAGCCAAGACGAGGAGCCAGCTCAAGATGCCGCCGCATCAGACGTGCCCGAGGACGGTGCACAGTCAGGAGAAGCCGTATTAGGTTAAGAATGAGTTTCTGTACAGCTGTCATCTGAGACGTCACTCCAGCGCCTATAAAAGTGGTTGTCAACCGCGCCGCATCCCTTTTTTCCGGTCAGCGCTCGAGCAGAGAGGTTGTTGGGTTTCGTCTCAGATCACAGCTAAGTTTTTGTTTGGTGGCCATTTTCCTTTTTATGTGCAAATATTGCCTTATTTTATTGTGTTTTGTTTAAGTTGAATGTTTCCTATTAAAATCGTGCGTGATATTTGTGTTAATTATTTATTTCGTTATTTAAATATAAGTTAGGCCAACTTGACAGTTGTTTCATCATTTAAACACCACTCCTGGTCCCTAAGAATATTTATTTATTAGCATTCTTATTTAAAGGATAAAGTATTTTAAAGCCCTATTAGCGGTTTATCGTAATGAGTTGAACACCACTATTGCGGACCGTAACATAGCTAACTTCACGTGTAACAAAATAATCGCGGGCAATCCCAATTTCAATCCAATGTTGACAATATTGTTGGGTTTCGTCTCAGATCACAGCTAAGTTTTTGTTTGGTGGCCATTTTCCTTTTTATGTGCAAATATTGCCTTATTTTATTGTGTTTTGTTTAAGTTGAATGTTTCCTATTAAAATCGTGCGTGATATTTGTGTTAATTATTTATTTCGTTATTTAAATATAAGTTAGGCCAACTTGACAGTTGTTTCATCATTTAAACACCACTCCTGGTCCCTAAGATCAGAAGTGGGATAAGCCTTAGTCCACTAAATTTGATTTACACTAGGAAACAATCAACTTAAATCGTTGTTTTGAAAAATGCCTCGATCAAGGTCGCGTAGTGTGTCATCCGAATCGAACTACCCACATAAACGCATACATAAACGTAGACAACACCGTTCTCGCTCCCGCGATCGAGCCCGTTCCCGTTCTCGTTCTCATCGCGTTTCACGTTCGCGAGATCAACATAAGTCGCGTGAACGACCGAACCGAAGATCTCGTAGCCGGGAAAGCTCCGTAAAACAGGCATTGCAAACGATCGTCTCGCGTTTGAATGCAATCGAGGAAAGTTCCGCAAGCGTACCTCGAACTCCACCGCGACCCGCTGGTCACAGCACGCCTCAAGATGTCAGTGTACCCTCAACGACACAAACATTAGCAGAGATACTAAACATGTTAAATCCTGCAAAGTCGCATGGTTATTACGTATCCAATTTTGACCCCGCTATCCATGACATTGAGGTGTGGTGTGAAGAGGTGGAACGCGCTAAAGTATCAAATCATTGGAATGATTACGAATGTCTTTCGCGAGTGTCTAACTGCCTTAAAGGCGACGCGAAAACCTGGCTTAGTGAGTGGAATACCAATGACCGTTGCTGGTCTAATTTTAAATTAGAATTTAAACCGTTGTGCCCCCGCAAACTCGACTACGCCAATATTTTATTTGAGGTTATGAATTCTACTTCAGATAAATATTCGACTTATGCGGAATATGCCCGGCGTTCGCTGTTACGGTTGCGTATTGTTAAAGGTCTGAGTAATGAGCTAATGGTGCAGATCGTAGTACGTGGTATAACGGACCCACACGTTCGTGCAGCGGCCGCGAATGCCGACTTAACAATTGATAATTTGGTATCTTTTTTAGCAATTTATGTCAAGCCTGCCCGTACCAAGAATGAAACACGCGTGTCTTCTTCTAACACAATAAAAAGGCGCCATATTTCTAATGATAAATGCTTTTCTTGCGGTCAGACTGGACATAAAAGCTACAAGTGTCCGAAAAGTCAGAAATCTTCGGAAAGCTCGGCCAAATCTTCAGAAAGTCTTTCAAAACCAACGTGCTCGTTTTGTAAGAAGATTGGGCATAAGGAAATAGACTGCTTTGCTAAACAGCGTTCAGAGGCACGGAACGATAATCAGAGAAAAGTTAACCTGTGTAAGGAACTCGCGGGTAGTTCTAGCGGCAATGATGTATCTACTGCTGTCGTTCAAGGTATTCCAGTAGATGTTCTGATAGATAGCGGTGCGATTAATATTTCTTTGATCTCTTCAGACGTCGCCAAACTATTTTCCTGTCCGCGTAGATCCACTTTTTGCGTTATTAAAGGGGTGAGCGATAGCGAAATAGTTTCTCGAGAATACGTGACTCTCACTATCGAGTTCGAACACATTTCCCTCGAAGTAGACTTAGTAGTCATACCCTCTTCATGCATGAATGCTCCAATTGTTATCGGCACGGATGTTCTTAATAGGAACGACATTGTTTACGTTCGCACAAAACACAAACAGTACTTAAGCCGTGCCCCAAATGAAGTTTTTCAAGTAAACTCCACTCAAACTGATATGCGAATTAAAGTAGATACGCCCGTTCAGGGAGACGATCTTGCTACGTTAATGATCGTCATTAATGAGTTCTCAGAGTTTCTAATATCTGGCACTGCTACCACTACGGTGAAAACAGGACAGATGCAAATCAGTTTGACAAGCGAGACGCCTATAGTTTATCATCCCTATCGTCTTTCCTACCAAGAAAAAATTAAAGTAAGAGAGATCATACAAGATTTGTTGCTTAAAAACATAATTAGAGAATCGGAATCTGAGTACGCCAGTCCTATTCTACTGGTCAAAAAGAAAGATGGCTCTGATAGGTTATGCGTGGATTTCCGTGCTCTCAATCGGATTACCGTTAAGGACAGATATCCACTCCCTCTCATAGACGACCATATCGATCGCCTGGGATCCTCTAAATACTTCTCTTGTCTCGATATGGCCTCAGGCTTTTATCAAATTTTGATTCATGAGGGTTCTATCCACAAAACCGGTTTTGTTACCCCCGAAGGCCATTTTGAATTTTTAAAAATGCCATTTGGCCTATGTAATTCCCCCACCGTTTACCAAAGAATAATAAACAGTACTCTTCGGAAGTTGATTGAGGCCGGGAATGTCCTGGTGTACGTCGATGACGTCCTTCTTGTGAGTGAAACCATTGCCGATGGCATAAAATTATTACACGAAGTGCTACAAACACTCACCGAAGCCGGGTTCTCAGTCAATATCCGAAAATGCTCGTTTCTAACCACCGAAGTAGAGTACCTAGGCCGCATTATATCACATGGTCAGGTTAGGCCGAGTCAGCGAAAAATCTTAGCCTTGGTAAACACCCCGGCCCCGACCAACGTTAAACAAGTCCGACAATTCTTGGGTTTAACTGGGTACTTTCGACGTTATATCGAAGGCTACGCGACGAAAACTGCAAGTATCTCACGTTTAACTAAAAAGGACGTAAAATTCGAATGGGGACCCGAGCAGGAGACTGTTCGACAAGACCTATTAAAGAGACTAACAAGTGAGCCCATACTTGCTATTTTCGATCCTAGCCTACCCACGGAGCTCCACACTGATGCTAGCAGTGCTGGATATGGGGCCGTACTAATGCAAGTCCATATCGACGGCACTAAACGAGTGGTGGCTTATTTTAGTAAAGTTACACAAGGCGCTGAAAGTAGGTACCACTCCTATGAATTGGAGACGCTGGCTGTCATCAGGGCATTGCAGCATTTCAGACATTATTTAATTGGGTTAGAGTTCAAAATCATAACTGATTGCAATGCCCTGAAATCAACCGAGCGCAAAAAAGACTTGCTTCCTCGAGTTGCACGCTGGTGGATTTACCTACAAGATTTTAACTTCACCATCGAATATCGAAAAGGCGCACTAATGTCACATGCTGACTATTTAAGTAGGAATCCACTGGTGGCACATGTAAGTCAGGTTGACAGACCTCGCAACTGGGCTCAGATTGCACAATGTGCAGATAATGAGACACAGGAACTGATTCAAAAGTTAAATGAGGGTAATCTGGATCCACGGCGTTACGTCTGTCAACATGACGTTTTGTATTACCGCTTCTCGCCTACTGGTGAAGAATCTCGCCTATTGTGCTATATCCCCAAAGGCCACAGGCTTAGCCTGCTACGGATATATCACGATGAGCATGAACATATCGGGGTAGAGAAAACATTGGATCTTATCCTTAAGCATTTTTGGTTTCCCGGACTTAAAGCTTTTGTGTGTAAATATGTTTCCCACTGTCTTACTTGTCTTTCCAAAAAACGTGTACCTCGAGCCCCATTACAACCCATAACATCATGGGAAAAACCAGACATTCCATTCAGGACTATACATGTCGACGCATTGGGCCCTTTGCCAGAATCTAATGGTTATAAGTTTGTGCTAGTCTTGATCGATTCGTTCACAAAATTTTGTCTGCTTTACCCCATGAGTCGGCAAGACGCAGTGGAATTAAAGCGCGTGTTTAATAACGCGATCTCGCTGTTTGGTGTTCCAAAATTAGTAGTTTGCGACCGTGGTCGTATGTTTGAGGCATCTAGTTTTGTGAGTCTTGTCACCGAAATGGGCTGCAACATCCACTATATCACACCCGAGATGCATCACGCAAACGGCCAGGCGGAGCGTTACGTACGCACTGTTTTGAACATGATTCGCATCGAGACGAGTAAAAATACTCGTTGGTCTGATTTGTTATGGAAAATTCAATTAATTTTAAATATCACAAAACATAAAACCACGAAATCATCCGCTTTAAACCTTTTAATTGGTACTGAGGCGACTACACCTATAATCCGTGGGTTGGTGCGAGATTTGGCGGTGGAAGACGCTAGCCCAAATCGTCAGGCTTGGCGTGAGATATGCAGAAGCCGCGCGAGTGAGCTCCTCAAAAGGAATCAGGACGATCAAGATTCTCGTGTTAATCGAAACCGTGGATCTCCTAAGGGATTTAAATTAAATGACTTAGTGTTCGTAATCAAGTATTCACAGAGCACTGGAAAGTTGGACTCCGGGATGAGAGGCCCGTACAAGGTTACAAAGATCTTACCAAGTGACCGATATGAGCTCAAATTACTGACCGGTGCTCGAGGCAAGACAACACAGGCTGCGGCGCAATATATGGTGCCGTGGAAAGGAGAATGGTGTCCTGACACCTGTTCAGCCTTTTTTGAATGTGAGTAATTGTTTGTTGGTTTTGTCGTTCAGATTGGTTCGTGTATGTGATGCTTTTCGCCGGCTGCCTAGCGGGGCTACGATGAAACGGCGCGAGTGCGAAGCTGGCAAACTACTGGCTTGATGCGCGCTGCGGTGCGACTATTCAGCCTCGCCGCCATTTGTGGTGATCGGCACTGCGGTGCTGATTGAGAAGACAGATATGCGCTGCGGTGCTTCTGCTTTATGTGCTGATAATGGATTAGTGCTGCGGTACTCCTCCACTAGCTTTTGGGCATGTGCTGTGGTGCCTCTGTCTTGCAGACACGGCTTGTACGTGTATTATCGGACATGTGCTGCGGTATCATGATCTCGATATTGTGAAATGCGCTGCGGTACATTTGTTGCGTAAACACTTTCTAATAATGAGAATATGTGGCGCCGGATGATATAGAGTGATGCATGTGAGAGCAATATAACTGTGATTGACTGAAAGCGATTTGATATCTTAGCTGGATTGTTTCATTGCAAGAGGGCCTCGAATGTGTGATGAATAATTGAGTAGGCAAAAATAAGCTTTTGGGTCTTCACCAATCATGTCATGATTAAGAATGAGTTTCTGTACAGCTGTCATCATTAGGTTAAGAATGAGTTTCTGTACAGCTGTCATCTGAGACGTCACTCCAGCGCCTATAAAAGTGGTTGTCAACCGCGCCGCATCGCTTTTTTCCGGTCAGCGCTCGAGCAGAGAGGTTGTTGGGTTTCGTCTCAGATCACAGCTAAGTTTTTGTTTGGTGGCCATTTTCCTTTTTATGTGCAAATATTGCCTTATTTTATTGTGTTTTGTTTAAGTTGAATGTTTCCTATTAAAATCGTGCGTGATATTTGTGTTAATTATTTATTTCGTTATTTAAATATAAGTTAGGCCAACTTGACAGTTGTTTCATCATTTAAACACCACTCCTGGTCCCTAAGAATATTGTTTTCAAGAGTACCGAATCACGTGACTGCAAAATTAACATTGGAATCGTATTGGCTTAGATTGGAATTAAAATTAGTTTGAAGAGTAAGCCCCCTGGTTGGATTAATTGTTACTAACCCTTACGCATAGTTTGTTTAGTTGGAGGGTTTCATATCTGAGTAAGAAACCCTTGGGGTAGGTATTTGAAAAATATTCAGCCAACAGATGTTTTCTGAGCAGTGTTTCTTATTATCATGTGGCGGTATCTACATCGCCACATGCGATCTACGCATCAAAGACCTGACGTCACATAAATCCTGCATCTCGCAATTAAAGTTTACCGTGCAGTGAACATATATACATGAATCTAATATCAATCATTGGGCAGTTGCCCGCCAGACACAACACCCGTCTGGTCAGAAGATTTGTGATGGTCTTTTCTATGGTGGATGAGTGAACTTTACACCCTGTTCCTCATACTCCTAAAATCACATAGTATTGCTTCATTTTTCTTTGTGTTCTCTAAATGCTGCCAATATTCAGATCACCCTTTAAGAGGAAATCAGCGTATATATGTACAGAATCATAAATAATTCAATTATTACAATGAGATCGTTATTCGAACGAACAGTTGTTGATAATGCGTATTTTTTCACCCAAATCTCTGTCGTCCAGACACACACTGGAAACATTTAAAATAGCAGTATAACCTACACGTCTCGTGCCCAAATTATGTTTAGGGCTGCAGAATATCTAAATTTTTTGTCTTTATTAAAAGGTTTAAAACAGTGACTGCCTAACTGTGCGTTTGCACTGGCGAAACATTAACAACAAAACATGTTGCAATCTCTATTTTTTTTTAATGTTTCATACAATTTTTGACAGGAACTAGGTCGGGTTGGCCAGAAAATGGAACCTATGGGAGAGATCTTTCCCCAGCAGTTAATAGTATATATCCATTGAATGAAAGTAGGTATAAACAAAGACTGAGTATAGAGTCTGAGTGAGACTGAGTCTCCCTAACAGATGTATTAGCATAATTAGCCTATAATAATTATTTTAATAATTTCCCCACTGCTGGGACACAGGCCTTCTCTCTGTGAGAGGGAGTGGGCCGTAATTCTACCTAGCTCATTTAATACATGTGCCAATTCCGTTTTTCTGGGAGGCTTAGGTCTGTGAGAAGTTTCTTATTTTATTTATTTAATCAAATATAACATTATTATGTTCAGCAACATCTGCCATCCTTAACATTAAAAAAATACCAAATAAATAAAACCATTCAGCGCCTACATAAAATATCAATGCTGCCAACAACCTGAAAAATATATTCAGTAGCGTCACCCACTAGGAGATTCTAAAGCCTAGGTGTTCAGGTCATGAATGATTCAGTATTGTAGTGGGATAATACTTTTAGTGAAGTGTTTTTTTTTTTTAGTTTTTCCAGTTATCCTCGAGCTTTCTCTGGTTTAGTGGGATACACTACGTGTTTACTTTTTTTTTTTGTCCCATAGCTCAAATAAAAATAAGTACAAATAGTTTATTTTTCTTTAACAAACTTTGTACTACATAGCTAGTGATAGCAATGTCATTAAGCAGTTCAATGACATATCCTAGATACTCTCGGTGTGAGCTATACGATTATAGCCCATTTCATTATATTGTGCTGAAAAGATATAAATAAGCCAGTCAGGATCAGGGGCTGGTGCCTGGACTGGTGTGCGTTACCCCAGCAAGAAAATGTCGTCTAGAAGGAATTGAGTTATACCAATAATTAGAGCATAATCTGCTGTAAATGTGCGCCAAGTAAAAAATTTGTGCGTGTTGTCATTTTGGAGAAATAACGAAAAAACAAATTCTGCTGGGGTAACGTTTTTCTAGCAAGAAAATTTTAAACGAATGACCGGAGAGAGAAACAAAGTACATGGGTGGATGGGTTAAATTTGTGCATAAATGTGCGCTCAAAATGAAATTTGTGCGTTTTAAGGTTTTCGAGATATTCAATTTCCTGCTGGGGTAACGTTTTGCAGAATCTTATTTCTCGGAAACCAGTGACTGTGCGCCCGTAGAATAAACATACATCGGTAGCTCTTAATTTGTGAGTATTTGACTCGTACTCTACTATAGAAGTATAGTCATATAGTCATTAAGGCAATAGCATAGTCTTCAAGGCAATTTTCTCTTTGAACAGGTATTATTGAAAGGCCTAATGACTCAGAGTCCCGATTTCTCCAGAAAAACAAACAAAATATAATAATGCAAAGTAATTCAGGCAGACCTTCGCTGCTGTAAACCTGAAAATGTATGTATTTGTAGCGCTAACTGTAACTGAAGCCGAGTCGTTGACCACCACCCGAAGCATGCGTGATCTTATGGACTTTATTTAGTACTTGCTAAATTACAGCATTGAATTTGAATAAAATACTTAGAAAGAAAAAACAGTTGGAAAAATTGCGTTAATTGAGATAAATACAACATAGAAATATATACTCGTAGATAGGAAACGCCGACCTCATCTACATTCTAATATGACGTGTAAAAGTGATTCCAATATCCTATTTACAGGATAAACAATTTTATTTCATTTCATAAACCTTGAATGTAACAAAAAAAAATACTTTTACCAAAAAAAAATGTCAGATGGCAAAAAATCTTTGAGTTCTGCTCAAAAAAGTACCACCTACATCGTCACATTAGCACCGCATTAGTAAAATGCACAAAAACACAATCTAGAAACATCCTAATTAAAAATCTAAGACATAACCAACCAGGGTATTATAGGCATGGAGAGCTTTTTGTTCCACTTCTGATAATTATGAGTAATTATCGCAAGTCTGTCGTTACTCGTATGAAATATGGAGGCCCCCCGCTGCCCACCAGGAATGGTTCCGGATTGTACAACCAGTTTTGAGTGAGCTATTTTTAGATGTAAACTCCGTGACGTTTCTGCGAGGTTGGTACCAGTTCGGGGAAAGCATATATTTGTTGCAAAAGCAAAAAAAAAACTTTATTGAACCTATTCGAGATAATCATAAAGATATCATAAATATCATAAATATCATAGTCACTGCTAACCGCTGGTTGTATATGAAACCCTCTGTTATAAGTTATGTTATAACCAGACAAACAAAACAGTTAAATAGACGAAATAAAATTCCCAAAACAAACACCAATTAATTTGCACTTCATGATGAGAATACCAATGATTTTAAACACCGGATACGATTCTCGTTAGGTCAACTATATCTGTTAAGTTTTATAAAATATTTCGTTATTTACAAGATTCAATAATATACATTATTTTACATCTAACACTACAATACTAATAATATGTACAAGTATGTAAAAAGGGGGAGGAAATAATCATTAAAGTGCATCAAAAAATTCGTCCGCATCGCTGTCAGCAGGAAAAGCGCCCAAAAGGCTGGCAGCATTGCCACGTTGTATGGCAATGCTGATTCTTTGGCCGAAGAATAGGCCAGCCCTCTTGTCCCGTGAAGAGTCAACCAACCGCTTGGCGATGTCTTGATATAATAGGTCAACTAGAATCGCTTTAGATACATATCTAGTATACAGTCATCATTCAAATACTCACACAAAAATATGTACAAAAACCAAAGGCAAATGACCAGTCATCCAGAGACAAGGACATAAAACGACATGAACGATACCGCAATCGTCAAAATCTATTTAATGTTTTCCTCATAGCTCCATAAAAATTACACCTTCTAGGTTTTCACCCACCATTATTTAGCACCATAAACAATTGGAAATTCCTCCTTTGTCCTCTACATCCGCAACAGACTGGTTTGGCTGAATTGTGAAAAATAAATTCATGTCCGCATTCCAGAAAAATGCAGAATAACGAAAGTAAAAGACTTTTTTAATTGGCTTGCGAGTGCAAATTGGACTTGAATATGGCTTAGTGTCCTTGGAGTTTGTTTTCGTTTTAAATCGGATATAAATTCAAAAAAAATATGCAAAAAAGTAATGCAAATAAAGGTGATAAACAAAAAAGGCGTGAATTTTCAGGAGGTCGTTGGACCACGGAACGCAGCAAATTCCATTAATTGAATTAAGTAATGGGGCTTTAGGACGTAATTAATACACTAACGAATAAATGCACAATAGAAGAAATAAAACTCATTTTTCCCTTTGAATGCAAATTCATGGCTTATTGGTGATTCGCTTGAATTTACCTACTCACCCGAAACGGGCGAATCGACATTTTAAATCGGAATTTAATTTATTTGCAAGTGCAAGAAAGCAGCAAGAAAAAATAATATTATTTAAAAGTATTGATTCGCCCGTTTCGGGAGAGTAAATTGCGTGGAAGTCACCAATAAGCCAAATTAATTTTCCCGCTTTTTCTTACGATTCCTGACTACAAATAATACAAATGAAGCCATAATCTAAAATTTCCCCTCATTCGTGTAATAAGGACAATATTATGTTAGGGACGGCGGTAATACCAACTTCCGGTTCAAGTAACAAAGGAATTTAAAAAACTTAATTTTCATTCTAAAGAAATGGAAAGTAGTCGTGTTAATGTAAACACGTATTGAGAACTCTATTGTGATGCAGTTTATGATGGAACCGTCAGAAGCCCGAAAGTCTACGGGTCGTCAGAAGCCCGCAAGTCTGACAACCGTCTTACCAAGGGTATGGTATCGTATTACCCAGTTACTGGGTTGTGCAAGTCGGATATGAAGTCACTCCATATAAAATACTGGTATTCAGCTCCATCCGGTTACACTGGAAGCCGACACCAACATAGTTGGAAAAAGGCTAGGCAGATTGATTGATGGAACTTTCAGAACTGAGCTTTACAGTGAAAAAGTACATATTTTGAAGAAAAAAAGTATCAAATGCGTCAGGAACGGTATGAAAATCTAACATGACCTGACATTACCTCAAATGAATTCATTTTTCCTTATTATCCTAAATGTGAATGTATGTGTTTGGATGTTTGTTACTCAATCACGCAAAAACGGCTGAATGGATTTGGATGTATGGCAAACAGATAGTTTATAACCTGGATTAACACATAAGGTACTTTTTATCCCGATATTCCCACGGGATCGAGACTTACGCGGGTGAAAACGCGGGGCGCAGCTAGTTGTCCAATATGTGAAAATTCGAATTAGAAACAAAAGAAAAATAAACGACCACACGTTTGTCAGATTTCTTTTTGCATCAAATTATTGAATAGTGAACAGGTCAAAGACTCCTTGTTTTAATGACAGCTCGCCGCATTAAAAATCGGAACAGTGATTAACATGAAAACTCTCACAATGCAACAATGCGTTGATGTGGCATTATTAAATCACTTTTGAGGTTCACTCATGATTCTAAGAATCTCGTAAAGGAATGCATTAAGGTAGGATCGCAGCAGTGGTAGCCCGAAGATTCAAATTTTCTTACGTTTTAGCAATTTGCACGTCAGTGTCAGGTTGTATCAAACATGTATTTACAGAATTATAATCATTAGAATCATTAATACATCTCTCTAAGTTAGATTCGTTCCATTGAATGACTTTTTCATGAAATCATGACATTTGAGAACATTTGACAGACATGTGACTGCATTGCTACATCTTTTACACGTGTTTAGTAAACGTGATTTAGTTAAGTACACACGGCTACACATCAAGCTATACATTACCAGTTTATGCTGATCTCGCATTGTATAGGATGTCCGTACAATGCGGGATCAGCTTATACTGGAAATGTATAGCTTGATGTGTAGCCGTGTGTACCAGTTTTATTCAGAACACGAATTTTCCTGTATTATCAACATTTCTAAGGACCCACAAATTGAAAGACCCAATCTTACTCCTGAAACCTCCTGAAGCCTAATTACGTAACCCACGATCAATCACAATCTAAATCATTTTGAAGGAGATTCCATACATTGGTTCATATGTTCAAAAAAAAATCTTCTCAACAATGTAAATAACGCAATGACTGTTGTTGAACTGTCAAAATGAAACAGATTGTAATTACAGTCTGTTTCATTTTGACAGTTCAACAACATTCATCGTGTGTTAAGGAAATAAGGTGCTGTTCTATAAAATATTCCGCCCGCGGCTTCGCCCGCGTGGTATGTCGATAAAAAGTAGCCTATGTCCTTCCCCAGGCTGCCATTTATCTCTTTGCCAAATTTTGTCGAAATCCGTTTAGTAGTTTAGGCGTGAAAAGGTAACATACAGACAGATAGACAGAGTTACTTGCGAATTTATAATATTAAGTATGGATAATGTCACAAGTACAGACATGTTTTCAAAACCACGTGGCAAATAATGAGAAACATGGTAAAGAAATCAAACTTCGTGTATTTTGGAAATTGGCGAACCGTGGATTGCTTCATCTTACACGTGAAGTCCAACGTGTTCAAAGTTTTCCTCAATCAAAAAATGTGACCGATAAATTTCTCGTCGTCAATGTTTTCAGGACCTAGGATTGCTCCTGTCGACACGATATATTTATAACAGTGATAAAATAATTATGAACACTAGCCCCTGAGATGGTTACCTAGTTCAGGGGATAGCGTCAAAACTTCTTGGCAACTATGACAGCCACCACAATTTTATATAAACTTATTTATATAAAATACTTGCTTGGTATTGTGTCGACATTAAGTCCCTAAAAAAAATTAATTTGCCTTAGTGGTGAGAAATAAACAATTACAATTTTAATAATGAAAAATGATTTTATCTATTAATCTTGAGTGACAGTGGATTGGCACTGTAACTCCAGATGGATTGAATTTCACGAACATTATACTTATACAGTTTCGTAATTAGGGTTCCATTTCGTCATGTCCGTTTGTGCGTCTGACGGTCTGTGCGTCTGTCCGCCTGTCCTTCCGTCTGGATGTCACGCAGCCATTTTACTTTTTCTTTTTCAATCTTAATATATACACATAATAAAATATTTTTTCGTTTGTCTGGATTTTACTACGTTCCGGATTGGAGCAAAAACGGCTGAACGGATTTGGATGAACTTTGGCACAAAGATAGTTTAT
Organism: Lithophane semibrunnea; assembly: GCA_947363905.1. Classification (NCBI taxonomy): domain Eukaryota; kingdom Metazoa; phylum Arthropoda; class Insecta; order Lepidoptera; family Noctuidae; genus Lithophane; species Lithophane semibrunnea. The sequence goes on along the minus strand of OX376209.1, from coordinate 10,161,533 downwards.
AACTTGGATTAATACATAGGGAACTTTAAATTCCGGTAGTAAATTGCCGTGGGATATTTTCCGACATCTTCGCCGGCGAAGCCGCAGGCATCTAGTCTTATTTAAATTATAATCCTTAGAAATCCAATATAAAAAGACTGTTATACAGTACAATACATTTACAGTACATAGTTTTAATTGTAAATGCGTTTCATACATTCAAATACATTCAGATCGATTTGTTTCAAACATGGCGCATGCGCAACGTGACAGTTCGATGAACTCACCAATCAGTTTTGATTACTTGCTTCAATAATGAGATGACAGATAAAACAGAATGTTTAATAACTAGCCCTCGATTCCTATGTCTTACCGAACGTTACAGTTATTGGTAACATTTCGTCACCTTTGGTTATGTCAAGTCTTCATAGGTTTTCATAATTTTTCATGCGTTGGACGCATTTTTAAGGTTGAAAAGCGTTTATAATTTCAAAGAAACAATTCAGCAATAAAGAAAAAGCTAACAAAACAAACAGAAAAATCATGACATTTTATGGGCCCGACTCCACAAGTCCACAACAATTATTAGACCATGGATTTTCTGACTACATCATACCAAAATACTGGTTTACATTATAAAAATCCCCCATTTCATTTGTTTTGAATGAAAAAAAGGTTCTTACATTAACATTTTGTTACCTTGAACCGCCAGTTGGGTTTATCGCCGTCCCTGACATATTGTACTTTTAAACTCATTTCACACATGCACGGGAAATTTCATATTCAGCCTGCATATATTATTTTTTTAAGCGTTAACAGTATGAGTTCATTGATGTATTATGATTGGTTGTTTTCTTGGATACAGATTTTTTATGAGACAACTGACAACTGCTTCCGTTTTCAGTAGAATTTTATTGACTGTTGTTTTTCTTGTTATTTGCGTGGACGTTTTGTCTCGTTAGGTTAGGTTAGTAATTAAATGTTTAGCAATGAAAATATATAAAATATTTTCATATTTTATTAAAGAAAAAGGCTTCGCGAATGCTGTTCACTTTTATTACATTACATTTTTAAATATTTTTATAAAAACATTTAAAAATTATAATACACAAGCGTCCGCCCGCGGCTTTGCCCGTGTGGTGTGTCGATAAAAAGTAGCCTATGTCCTTCCCCGGGATGCCAACTATTATCGAAATCCGTAGAGTGGTTTAGGCGTGAAAAGGTAACATACAGACAGACAAATAGACGGACAGACAGACAGTTACTTTCGAATTTATAATATTAGTATGGATAGTATGGATTATTATTATTATTAAGTAAAGATTTTTACAAACTTTGTTTATGATAAATAAATAACAAACATAAATAACATGACGCCTGTTATCCACGAAGGGTTCGGCAGAAGTGTACCGCATAGTATTGTTATTAATATTGGCATATACTCGTAGACAATACTTAGCTTAGATAGCACATCAACTGCCTAGCCTTTTCCCAACTATATTGGGGTTGGCTTCCAGTCTAACCAGATGCAGCTGAATACCAGTATTTACATGGAGCGACTGTTTATCTGACGTCCACAACCCAGTTACTGGATAAAACGATAGGCACCCCTTGGTAAGACTGGTTGTCAGACTTTCGGGCTTCTGACGACCCCTAACAACTGTCAAAGATCCACATATGACAGCCGGGACCAACGGCTTAACGTGCTTTCCGAGGCACGGAGGGATCTTGATATGTAAGGTGGTTTGTTGTGATGGTGGTGGGTACTAAGCTTAGAATGTCGACGTTTAAATTAGGTTTTCGATTTCAGAGCCTACCACCACAGCTTATAGCAGTGTTATTTTAATCTTACTTCAGTGGGGGAAAGAGATAGAGCTATACGTCCTGTAGAGCTTCATCTCTTTCGTACACTGAAGTAATATTAAAAAATAATACTGCTGTAAGCGGTGGTGGTAGGCCCCCTGATCAATATTTACTCAGTTTTCCAATTTTCTATCACTACCCACAACGTCTAAAGAAAATCTACAAGAATGAAGATCAAAATGAATGAAAATCAGTTAACACCAGAGAACCATCATGCGTTATTCAGTTGTTATTTGGCAGAGATATAGGACGTTGACCCGACGTGCGTCGCGTGCGCAATGTGGCGCCTGCACAACAAACGCACCAGAATACGTCTGCATAAATAGGATACTCTGGACAACAAACCATTAATATTTACTCCATTTTGCGATTCTGATTAGGGAGACTTTCTATTTTTTGGAACGAAGTTTCTTTGTCGCGGCTTACTGTAGGATTAAACTGGCAGAAATCGTCACGTAACGAAAAAGCGTTATGCCCGAAAAAGTCACTTTCAATGGTTAAAAGTTTTTTAGTCCATTAAGAACACTGAAACACGGTATTTTGTAAAATATCTAGGTTTATTGCTAAACTGTAGGAGAATCTTAGGCGCCTCTGGCAGCTATAGTGCTCCAGGAATAGATTAGAACGGAAGCCAAACAATGTCAGGAATTTAGGAGCTTTAGTTTGGCAAACACTTTCATTACCTAGTCAAAACTTAATCACGCTTCTGGATGACCCCTGACCCTCTCTCTGTAAGCAATCTATAAATATGGCTCCAATCTATAAATATGGCTCCAATCTATAAATATGACTCCAATCTATAATTATGACTCCAATCTATAAATATGACTCCTCTATTTCATCGCGACTATCTCTTTTTCCACATTACCGCGTGTTTACAGATGCTTCTTCATCCCAACACTTGTACAGGGTTGTGCCAAAGAAGTTGTCGGGCAGTCAAATTTAAAATACCCTGCAAGTGTTGGCACGAAGAAGCTGTTGTAACCGCGTTTACGTACAAACACAACGTATTTCCTTCTTCGCCTCAACACAGCTCATGTGTTGGGTTATACAGTATGCAAGGGTAAACACCGTTGTCACTCAAACCATTGGTAGTTGACTTAAATATAAAAATAAATGACCCAGTAACAACAAAAAAAACTTTTTATCCCGATATTCCCACGGGATCGAGACTTACGCGGGTGAAACCGTGGAGCGCAGCTAGTGTTTTACTAATAATAGTTAAATAAGTATATTTCATGTCATTACTAACACTATGGACTTCAAGATCTGCAGATAACGAATTATTTATTTATGCAAGTGTTGGGATGAAGAAGCATTTGTAATCACGCGCCAATGCCCCATCGGCCTTTATAAGTCACGTAAGCCGCGGTCAATGCCCTATATTCAAAAAGGAGAACTACTATGCAAAACTATTGCTCACTACAACCTTTCCACTACTTAATTCACTTCATAGCCTTATTTTCCCTTCAAAACACGTCATTATCACGTTGTGTTCCACGTGACTGAAGATTTCATCTGAACCGTTACTGCAGCTTCAGTAAGGCTCAGTTCACACTGTGTCGTGACAAATAAGCAGCCTCATGACTTCGACGCCCACTGCTGGCCACCTCTTTTCTGCCAATCCCCACGCTCCTGTGACAGCCTCATCCAGGTTCTACTCGCGATGGTAACAATGTCATCCGCTCATCTTGCCGCCAGATGTCTGACACTTCGTCTTCCAGACCTTGGACGCCACTCTGACAGCACTGTACCTTGCTAGATGACCTACCCAACTCCATTTGAGTTCCATATCTCATTAATTAAGTAATTAGATTTCTTTTTCCGATCTTCTTCTACAGTCAGTCCCTCATTACTGGGGATCGTGGTCACTGGACCCCTTTAAACGGACAATCTGCCTCCATCGACTCCAGTCCATAGTTGCCATCACCTCCTGCTGAAATTTGCTTGAGGACGTAGCTTCTTTTACTTGGTCGGACCATCGTGTTGGCGACCGGCTTTTCAAGGCTGCCGAAGTAAGTTATAATACGCTGTAAACTGTAGACAATCGGGTCTTGATATCGAGCTGGGAAAGGATAGACACACATTTGTGCGTTTAGTGTCCATGGAATTCTTTTTCCGATATCGAAAACCCAATAACACTCCGAAATAAAACCCAGGACCTCATGCTCCTCATGGCGGCATGGAGAGTGCGATTGTCGCAACCCAGTGCTGGGCACGCCACAATTGCGGCGATAGGTCCCCTCTTTGAGGAGTGCTTCGGGAGGTTCCTGTTTCGAATAAGGCGGGAGGAAACGCCCGGGTGTCACCACTGTGTGGATCGCCCGGAGGACACGGTGGAGCATACGGTGGAGGTCTGCCCTGCTTGGGCGGAGCCCCGCCGTGTCCTCTTGGAGGCAATTGGCGGCGGTGACCTCTCGCGTCCGGCTCTGGTCCAGGCTATGGTACGGAGCGAGACGGCATGGGAAGCAGTCATCTCCTTCTGCGAAGCAGTAATGCTCGCGAAGGAGGAGGCGGAACGCGTGAAGGAGAGGCAAAGTTTGCGCCCTCACGCCTCTAACCGCCGCCGTTGGAGACGCTCTGGGCGACGGGAATCCCAGGCGGATTCCCGGCCACCATAGGGGGCTTGCGGACGGCGAGCAATGACAACCAGCTCGCCGTCCGATTAGGATCAGGCCCGGGTCGATGGCGCGTCGTGTTCCACGCGCGCCTCATAGAGATGTCAGCACAATTGGCGGGGTCCGCTAGGACCGTTGCCTGCCAGGGTTGCGGGTTAGTCCGAAAGGGATACCGGGACCTTGGCAACAGGCAACTGAAGGAACACGGGTGGGTTTTAGTCAGTAAAAGTCTGACACGCCCTTCCGCTCCGCCCAGAGCGGGAGAAGTCATTGGATGATTTCCCAACCTCAAAAAAAAAAAAAAAAAAGGACCTCATGCTCAACAGTAGCACTTGCTACTTACGCTACCAGGCAGTGATGTTTTGTTAGGCCGACTATTTTTCGTCTCGACTGTGTCTGAAGTAGGCCTTAATATTTGTTGTCTTATAAAGTCAAGTAGTAGCGTTTTGCAGCACATCTGACTGTACAATATTGGTAGTTACGATGTTTTATTTATTGTATACGATGTGGTACCGATGAAGTTACAATATTTTTGGTACATACATGTTTTTTTGGTCTAAATACATTGATGTTTAGTTTTGGTACACATTTTTATGTTCTTAATTCACCTGGTTAGATTTTTTTAGTAGATTAGATGAGATAAGAGTTTCTAACGGAAGTAATAAAATAAATAAAAATAAAATAGCCTTTATTTACTCTGACCTTTGCACAATTTGTAATATAATAAAATATAAACGTTAAACTATACTAACTATACTTATTTTTTATATTTTCCTGTATGCATATAATATGCTTAACATTTAATATCAGTTACCAGGTCAGGCTGTCTTGCGAAATAGGCCTCCTCAAGTTCCCTCCACCTTTGCCTGTCCATTGCTGTCCTTCTCCAACCTTTTTTTTATAACGGAAGTAGACAATGGTAATTTCTTTAAACTTCATCAATATCAACCGAACATATCATCACGCTTGTAACATCCGAAGGGTTAGGCAGAAGTGTACCCATGTACACCCACATTTTGCCTGTACCTGCCTTACGAGTGTCAACATGCATCATTACGAGCAGTCTTAGACTAAACCGGAAGCACTTTAAAAAACAAGTCCTTTTCCAGGTGTAGACCAATATAAATTTTTCACGGGGGCTTGTGGTTAAGTAATAAAAGCCGCGCGGGTAGATCGATCATTTGGCCCCGGCTGTCATTCGTCGATCTTTGACAGTCGTTACGGGTCGTCAGAAGCCCGAAACTCTGGCAACCAGTCTTACCAAGGGGTATCGTATTACCCAGTGACTGGGTTGGGAGGTCAGATAGGTAGTCGCTCCATCTAAAATACTGGTATCCAGCTGCATCCCATTTTAATACATATTTGGGAAAAGGAACAAGAATAATCAGGAACTATAGCTTCCGCCAGCGGCTTCGCCCTCGTGGTAGGTCGATAAAAAGTAGCCTATGTCCTTCTCCAGATCAAGGTCTACCTTTATGCCAAGTTTTATCCAAACCCGTTCAGATTTTATAGCATGAAAGCGTATCAAACAAACAAACTCACTTTCGCATTTATAATATTAGTTAGGATTCAAGTAAAGCAGGATACATACCGCTGTATTCAATATTTCACAATCTGGTACAAGTTTGTTACCTCATTTTAATAGTATTTGAGTTTAAAATAGGTTAAGAAGAAATGTCATGCACTTTGCGCTTTTACATATTATACGTACATAGTAGGGAAAGTATGTTGCACCGAAAAGTCAGTAATATTATTGGCTACTTATGCTAGACTTGCTGTCACCTATCAGGTATTTATTGATGCCATTCGCTATCAATTGCTGGGATAGAAAATAATCATGCAGCCTATAATGTTCCCACTGCTGGGACACAGGCCTCCTCTCTATGAGAGGGAGTGATCCGTAATCCATCACGCGGGCCCAGTGCGGGTTGGTAGGTGTAACATGTCTTCGAATTTTTGGTTCTAGGACATGCCGGTTTCCTGACGATGTTTTCCTTCAACATTTTTGATAGCAGTAGTGATGAAATAATTTACACAAAGTAAAACACCTGTCCGGGTTTGAACCTACAACTCGTAAGTTGCGGTCGTTAACACTGGGCCACCACTGGGCTCCATTAACAATAATCATCTGCCTAGCCTTTTCCCAACTATGTTGGGGTCGGCTTCCAGTCTAACCGGATGCAGCTGAATACCAGAATTTTACATGGAGCGACTGCCTATCTGACCTCCACAACCCAGTAACTGGGTAATACAATACCCCTTGGTAAGAAGACTGGTTGTCAGACTTTCGGGCTTCTAACGACCCGTAACGACTGTCAAAGATCCACAAATGACAGCCGGGACCAACGGCTTAACATGCTTTAAGAGGCACGAAGGAGTCTCGGTATGTAAAGATGGTCACCCATCCACAGACCAACCCCGGCAAGCGAAGCTTAACCTGATGGATCGACCCGTGCGGCTGTTATTACGTAGCTACGAGCTCCTCCATTAACAATAATAATGTGTAATATAATAGACTACCTACTAAATGGAGTATTTTTTCCCGTTTAGCAACATACATTTTACCTCTACGTAATTATCCGGCCCAATCTCTCACAAACCACTACAAACTTAATCATTTATAATAATACAACATCCTTCCTGTGAGAAGAAAGTGTTAATAGTACCATTTAATAATTCAATGCTATTACAAACGACGTATTATTAAAGCCGCGTGAGTGAGCTGCCCTGATTACTTAATAAATTAGCAAACCAATAAGCTTAATTGATATGATATGTACCAGGAAGACACTACAATCGACCTTACCACTTTCACTAAATAATAAAAATAGAATCTTAGGTCGTTGACTTAAAGAAGGAATTCGGATGTCAATGGACGAAGCGCTTCCGACGTTTTGATTTAGCAAAATAAATTGCTACAAAGCTCAATGATCCCGCTTCCGTGTGCATCGAAAAGTCAGCTCTATGAACCGTTTTTAGAGTACAAATTTTCTTGCTGCGAAAGTTGCGATTTAAGTCTTTCTATGTGGCAGATTTATCTCGCGCTGGCGAAGTTCAACGTCCGTCCTAGCCCCCCCTCCCCTCTGTGAGACGACAGCTTTTGGTAATTAACAACAAAAAATGTCTAATTATCAGGGTGTCCAGTTAGAGGAAATGATTAAGTCTCGATTGATGCCAAGTTCGTCTCAGCCATGCGGGAAATATTTCTTTATAAGTATATGGTTTATGTGCATGCTGGGCCGCCGCCGTGAGAAAATGGCTTGAACAGGTGCCGTCATATTTACTGACAAAATGCGTCAACCGTCTTCATAACTTTCATGAAAAGAAATAATGTACCTAACTGCAAAGCAAATGTCCACATTTGTATTTCATTTAATGAAGTGATTTTGTTTATTAAATAATAATGCCTATATTCCATTTATTTCAGGCGACATAGGCGCATAGATAAATTCCTTAACCTCAACATACAATTTTTTATTATAATAACTAACTATTGTGCACGATGTGATGTCTGTGTCGCCGTCGTGTTGCGCTGAGTGGCGTCGCGTAGCCTTGGATGAAAACGTCGGTACGCCACACCTTTCGGCCAAAACTCTTCCTTCATGAAGGTTTCGTCGTCGAGACGTTTGTGGTTCGGGGTCAACCCGCACCACAAACTTCTAAAACTCTTGACGTTTATGTTATGACGAGAGTCCAACTTTTCTACTCCCAAGGTCCACATAATTGAGTTCCAATATTTCAATATTTGCATGTAATAAGTAACACATTTTCTTTAACAGATGTGGTCAAACAATGTTTATTGACAAAAGTGAAGGTTTGGCGAGAAAATTATACATGAGAAGTTTGGATAGATACGATATTATACAACTTGTACTTTAATAACCAATTTAATAAAATTTCACTCCAATATTTGACATTATAAACCTACAATATTTGACATTATAAACCTACAATATTTGACATTATAAACCTACAATTTAATTTCAATTCTTTACGAGTATTAGTGGCTTTTGTGGACATCATATTTATTCAGATTTGTTACAGTTGTAATGGCAATCACGGCATATGGTTTAAATAGGATTTATTTTTTATATTTCCTTTTTTAAATATTAAGATTTAATACATGGTACCTACTTGTTGAAAGGCCTACGATGTCCTCCCATACCTGTTATCACTGTTATTTGGAAATATTGTAAAAGCCAATTACACTTTTAAGTTAAACTTAAAATAATTGGCTCTTCCCCATAGGAAGCGACCAATTGGAACCCTGCTATTAGCTTCTGACGTTTCAGCCATAGAGGCGTGTGAAATAATAAAATATTTTGATTTTGAATACAAGTAACTACCTAGTTGTTAGTAAACAGCCTGATTGTCAAGATAATTACAGATAAAACAATAATTTAGTTCTAGTTGTAAGGTCATCTTTGTAACAATGAACAAGTGTAAATAATTTTATTCTTATACGATTCTTGTTCGTCTTTCGTAAAATATAATGCGTTTTGGCTAAGTGTTATCAAAGTACGAGTATACTCTGGTACCCTTCTAAACCAGCAATAGCTATGGTCGGAAAAAGTTTCAAGCTTTTGTAGCTTTTTAGATCGCTTTTAGCGATAAGACCGCCCATTGTGTCACCCTATGTAAAATTTCTAATTTATGTCTGTAATTTTTATGGTGTACATAATAAAGAGTATTCTATCTATCTATCTATCTAACTTCTCCGGCATTGGAGGATTCAAAAACAAATCCTGCGAAAGTGAGATTGTTTGTTTATATGTTTGTTACTCTTTCAAGCTAAAACGGGTGAACGTTTTTGGGTGAGGCACATAGGAGAAGGGCATAGCATAGCATAGCATTTGCAGATGATACCTCTCTTATTTTTAAAGTAGACAGGAATAGGCAAGATTTTGACGATGTAAACAGTGCACTCTCAATGGTAACGGATTGGTTTACGACAAATAACCTAGTTCTCAATGCCAAGAAAACGAAATGTGTAAAGTTTGCCTTACCGAATGTCAGAAATCTAGGACCCAACATCGTCTTAGATAAAGAAGTGCTTGAAACTGTAAACTCGGCAGTTTTTCTGGGGATAACAGTAGATGCCAAACTTCAGTGGGGCCCACATATATCGAGCGTAGCGGGGAGGCTCAGTTCGGCCGCTTACGCCGTCAGAAAAGTAAGACAATACACTGACGTTGATACTGCTCGGTTAGTCTATTTTAGTTATTTTCATAGCGTTATGTCCTACGGTATTCTGCTGTGGGGTACAGCTGCTGATATTCAAAATATATTTGTCCTACAAAAACGAGCTGTTCGAGCAATTTACCAGCTAGGTGCCAGAGTTTCTCTGAGAGATTTTTTTAAAGATATTGGTATTCTCACGGTGGCATCACAATTCATCTTCGCCAACATCTTATATATTAGGCAAAATATACACTTATACACTAAAAACAGTGATATTCACAATGTTAACACTAGGAATAAGGGCAAACTACGAGTTCCCTTTCACCGGCTTCATAAGGTTCATAACTCATTTGTTGGGCTTGGTATAACCTTTTATAACAAGCTACCCTCTCCTTTGCTAGATTTGCCTTATAATGCGTTTAAAGCTAAAGTAAAATGCAACCTTTGTTCAAAGGCTTACTACTCCATTAACGACTACTTAAATGATAAGAGTAGTTGGTTGCTGTGATTAACTCAAGACAATGTTTATGTTCTTTCTCCAGAATTAGCTTACCCACTGACAGGTTATATGAGTTCATATAATTTTTTTATTATTTTTATTTGGACTGTACTTATAGTCAATTTTATTTTAATATTGATTTTAATTTAATTTATTGATGACTCATTACAATGTTTTCTATATGAGTTGTATTGCAATATGTGGTTAGCTAGCGACCTCGACAATGGATAATTATTATTTTTGCCTGAGCAACCGGCAGCAGGTTCGTCATGCTCCCTTAGATGTCACTGCTTGCGGTAGCGTCGGAGGTCGGGTTGTCTCCTTCCCTCAAATATGGCGAGGGGGGTAATGGCTGATCTTTGCGTTATGCTCGTGAACGGGTGCTGCTTGTGGTGACTGGTCGTCTTGCTGATCTCGGTTTTGTTAATGTTATTAGTAGTTCATTTTTATTTATTTACTTCGATGGTCCTAGTTTATCATTTATAACTTCCAGTTGCAGCTATAAATAGCTATATGTAAGCGGGCACGCCCTTTGTTCCTAGAGGCTTTTATTTAGTTAATTTATGTTTATGTTTATATTAACTACTTATTTCTGCTTGAGTAGGTACATATAGTTCTTGGTTTTTTTTTTATATTATTCTTTTTTTTTTTTTTTTTGGTTTGTATATTGGCGTGTGCTAGCTGACATATGGCTAATTAGATTTATGTTTTATGTTGCGTAATAATGTAAATGATTTTGCAAACTTTTGTATAGAATCAAATTTTTCTAACTGAACAGACAGCTGTGCTGCTGGGGAGTTTGTTGCGCCACTTCTTCTTCCCAGCTAAAGCACTAGGAAGTGGTGAAGGGTGGGCGTTTTGGGGGGACTGTCTTATGTAGTTTTGACGTTCGAAAAGTGCTGATTCTCAGCCGAGTTTGAATAAATGACTTTTGATTTTGATTTTGATAGGATACCTTTTATATCGTTATCCCCACGGGATTCAGACTTATGCAGGTCAAACCGCGGGGCGCAGCTAGTTTATCATAATTTTTAAACGGTAGCTTTTTATCAATAATTTCATCTTGGTAACGCAAATCCTTCATTTGATAAATGTATTTACCTACTAATTAAAATTATGCGTATATTGGCTGGTGTTCTGTGAGAGAAAGTATGCGTCCACTGTTCCATGTTAGTTTTAATTAAATGATATATTTTAAAACAAAATTGTTTTATATTTCTATATTTATTAATGTAATTGGTGTTGTACCGTTTGAATTAACTATGAATAAAAATAAAATAAATAAAGCAATCGCCGTCATCAAAATCCTTCCTCCGAATCATTCAAAGTTTTCCCTAATTAACTTGTAAGAATAATAATAGTGTAAATTACAGGAAACTGAACAAGTATTTAAAATAAGTTCATCTATACTTGGTCTAGACGCTCGATTATCAATTCGAGTGTCGTCCGATCGCCAAAAGTTCGGTCGTCGACCCGAACACCCCTATTCTGTACTAATTACTATCGAGTATCGATTCTATTCGCGATCGGTTATTGGTATTGGCAGTCGATTGCTTTTTGTTTTGGTATGCGGTGATTTTTTTTTGTACTAACTCCTTTGGAGAACAAATAATTTATAATTATGAAGATAATAATAAGTATTAGGTAAATGATGCTACTTTTGTATATTAGTCGAAATTAAAACTTACAAGAGATGAGAAATATTGTCGAATTACGCTACAATTCTAGGATAAATTATTCGTTTGTATAGGTACATTAAAATTACTTGTTACATTTTGAAAATTACTCATTTTATTTTAATCGTGTATAGGAATTACGGTAATCCCATACATTTTCCAATAATAATCCAATGAGCAAACCCAACCATGGCTACTTTGCATCAAATCAGAATAAAGGTGAACGATTTATAATGTGAATCAAGACAAACTAATAAACTTCGTAAGTTATTGCTTTCCTCTTAACTTTAGCAATTTAATTGCTTTATTACTTGCCGAAGTTTCAACGTTGTGGGACTGACGATTTCTTTCCGAGTTGTAAAGTTCCACTACTCGGCGGCAGATGGCGTTGTTTTTCGTAGCGGGAAAACAGCATTGGAAAATTGCAAATGGATGATTTTACTGTCAGAAAATTATGATTTCTCTATTTTAGTTAGATTGTTTGCTAGATCCATTATTATACCATATTGGACAACTTCGTTCTACCACAAATTAAGGTGACAATTTATTTTAAACAAAATACAAATTAAAAGAAAACCTGTAACCTGAAGGTGTAACAGTGCTAAAAAAGTATTGTCCAGTCTATGCTTTTTGAAATTACCGGTGATAAATACATAGAAGCGAATACCAGAAAACAACTCGTAAACCCAATCGATTACAACAAGATCATTCGATATTCCTTCCGCAGCTGCGAATAGATTATACATTTTTTTCACCACTAATTCCAACGATTCGCGTAAAGAATACGAATGCGCTCCCGTGTCGTGCGACAACCGATAACTTTATTAACTTTTTTATTCGAGTTTTTGCAATCGAGATGTAGAATAATCGACATATAACATAAATTGACGCCATTCCTTGTGTAATCGACGAATTCAAGTTATTTTATTTTTCTGGTATACATTTTTATATATTTTTCTTTAGCTTAGTCTAATAAATTATAATTTATGTTAATAATCCTTTAAACAAATAAAGAACACTTATAAAAATAAAATACAGGTGTGTTTTACACCATAGCATTGCAACATCACGTAGGTACTTTCCAAATTGAGTTTGTAGAAATATTGTGTTATCGTACGTATACTTTAATGTTTGTAAATATGTGAGCACCATGTACCTATCACATACTTAATTTATTTATTTTTCATTGCTCCATTTTTAATTTTTAATTCTTTTTACCTATTGTAATTGTATTCTCGGTGCATCGTCTTCACATGTAATTATATAATTGATGTACCTATACCAAATATTGTAAAACATTTTTTTTTTTTTTTTAAAGAGTAACGGTGGAATTTCTTGCCCATTCTTCTCCATACGAAAACTACCTTTTGGAAGGGGCAACTAGAATCAGTTCTATTTCTATGTATTTGACGTTCAAAAGTGCCTTTAATGTGCCTAGTTGAAATAAATTATTTGACTTTGACTTTGATTTGACTTTGAGTAATCAGAAAAACTAAATGCAAAACGCCATATTATACCGAGTTTTTTTTTTTTTTTTTACTTTGTCATTTGTATCATTTATTTATTTAATACTTCAAGCACACAAAATGTACAGAGGCGAACTTAATGCCATAGGCATCTTCTAGCAGTCAACCTTTGGGTGATGCAGAGACAAATGGTGGTATTTAATAATAAATATATACCACCTACGTATACCTAAAACTATAAATATATTAATAGACATTTACAACTAAGTACATTATAAATTTTCATTATTATACCTAAACGTTGTACTTATACATATCTAACCTAACTAAAGTCTAGGAAATATACATGAATACCTAGTCAAATTATTTTTCCGTCTGCAGAACTAAAATGTATAGCAACTTAAATGTGATTTTCTCCTACTGTATTCATTGTAATTCTATTTTGTTATGAACATAATATTTTATAACCCATGCTTTTATGAAATAAGTCTAATCTCAAAGTTGCAATTGTTATTCCACGAGAAAATCGCTTTTGAATTTTGCTAAGTGTATACATATTTGTGGTCGTGACTGTACCATACATTCTTCTAGATAATTCAGTCTTTAATATTCTCCTAAACGCAGTAAACAATTTCCATCAATTACGATTTCTAGTTAAAACAAAAAACGTCGATCACTTCAATAGTATCGCTTGATTTCCAAAACGTTTGCGCGCGTGATCGGAATCATGCGCAGGACTCTCACACACATACCTATAAGTTCTCAATGTGCTATTTAAAATATCGTGGGTGACTAAAAATATCTTTGCATTTTTTTACTGAAGAGTTATTGATAAGTAATCAGTAGGTTTTTAGATATTTTATCTTCAACGTGTGCAGGATAAAGGCTCTTACACACTGGCGCGATGCGCGACGCCGCCGCATTGTTCAACATGAAGTTTCTCAGAAATTGTTGTGTTAAAATTCGCGTCGCGCGGTGAATCGCGCCAGTATGTAAGAGCCTTAACTCAAAATCAAAATAAAATATAGGCACTTTATTTCACACACTTACATGGGCACTTATGAAACGCCAGAAGCTAGGTGCACGGTTCCAATTGGTCGTTTCCTATGAAGAAGAGCGACAAGAAACTCCACGGTTGTTCTTTTAAAAATAATTGGTTTTTACAATATTTTCAAATTACAGTGTCTATAGATGGGAGGACAGTGTATGCCTGTCAACATGTACCAGGTACTTAACAAAATAGAAAATGGTCAACAAATCTACACCGTACACATGCACAAAATATAAAGGCTCTTACATACTGGGGCGATTCGTCGCGCGACGCGAATTTTGACAAAACAATTTCTGAGAAAACTTCACGGCGAACAATGCGGCGGCGTCGCGTCGCGCGACGAATCGCCCCAGTATGTAAGAGCCTTAAAAGAATCTATAAAAAATTAAATAAAATAATCATAAAAAAACCAAATGACATGATTGCCATTACAAAATTAATATCCTGTCCACAAAATCAACGAAAAGTCGCCCTAAGCATTTTACACAAAAAAAAAACATACAGTCGAATTGAGAATCTCCTTCTTTTTGAAGAAGATTAAAAACTCTTCTGTGTGATGCTCTCCGAATGCTAGGGCGTCCACAACCTCCAGCCGACAACGCCTCCGGAATTGGATTGTTGTGGGCTTCATTTATTGAGGGTGACGCTATAGTTACCTATTTTCCCATGTAACTACTCTGGCTAACCCTTCATGATATATGGACGTAATGTTGTGTGTGTTTTAGTCTAAGAAATGCTTTCAACGACGGGTAGGAGAAGCTCGCCGATCACCGAGAATGTTTTAAATTATTTTTTCATTTTACCTACGTCAAATAACTTAGCCGCTCTGAAGTTAGGCTGCGCATGCGCGCTACTCTTTCTTAAGTAAGATTGACTACTGCGCAGTCATTTGTAGCCTACTTCAGAGCGGCAAAGTTATTTGACATGAACTGTAGGTACCTAATATTCAGTCTCTCTTTTCAAAAACAAAGCACTGCAATTTTTTAACCCAGCAGTACCTAGTGGTACGAGGACCTATGCTAATCAGAACGAGAGATTATTATGATTAGAGATGTGCAGATAAGTCGATATTATCGAGAATCTGGTTTATCGTGAGTCATTCGTCTATTAGTCGTAATGTTTTCAAGATCCGATTGATCAGCCGGCGAACAAGTGGTCAATCCTGCATACATTATTTTTATTAGGTGCAAAATGTAGATAATAATCTGTTTATTCCTTTTATACTGCATGTAATGAAACTGTTAAAGACATTTCCGAGAAAAACTATAATAAATTCAAAGCTATTTCAAGCACAATATGTCCGGAAGCAATTCATTTAGAGTCAATAGCTGATATTTACAATGTGTGTCCAATAATAGATACATTTTCTCCTGAGAAATCATTATTATAGTCAAACGAGCGCATGTTTAAACAACATAGAATTGCAAATGACAGTATAAAGCGTCCAGAACAAAGGGACAGTGTAAACATGGCATTAAATGCGCGCCACTATGCAGCCTACCCCATTGTACACCATAGATACTGGCTACACAAGCACAGCTAAGTATAGTCACTCGCCAGAGTTTACTGGGCTAAAAGTTGAACGAACCTAGGAAGCGCTTGCGTCTCATTGCTCTCAGCTCTCGCACACAGCGCCAGCCAGATAACATGCATACAGGGCAACACCAGCGAAGAAACAAAGATGGACTCGACACACACCGGTGGAAACTAACCGTGAGAAATGTTGATAACTCACTTGCGTTAGTGAGCCCGATCGTCACTTCCGACTTTGAATAGAATCAACAAGTTCGAAACGCTTTTCGAAAATCAAATTCTTTGTTTAAATTTTTAACGTGTGAACGAACTTTTTGTTTGTGTGCGTTCATTTTTGGGAAAGACAGAGACAGACATAGCCAATCAGCCGCAATGAATTCATGACACGTTTGCTCGAAATCGAAGCGCAGACAAATTGATGATAAAAATTTATAATTTATCATTTGATCTGAGACACCTGCGTGATCACAATCGGCTTACAATTTGACGTTTATAAAAATTAAATGTTAAATTAGAAAGAGATGGGGTTGCAATTAATATTAGACCTGTGGTGTGAGTGAGCGCGTAGGCGATATGTTTAATGAGAGTCGGTATAGTTGCGACTCGTATGACTGGGCGAACTCCGTCAACGTATGTAACCCTGGTAACTTGGATCTCGTTTGCGCATACATTTTAGTACGAGTTTTTTTTTACATGCAGTTTAAAATAACCCAACCGGCTTGACGGGGCCATTTCTTAAAAATGTCTTTGCATTTCCGCGTTGAGAAAAGTAAAAAGGGCATTCGCGCCTAAAATTCATATCAACTTTATGAAATTCCTCATGGATGCATGACATTATAACGATTATATTCAAAGTGTTAATTTAGCCTTTTTAATGAGTGTTATTTAGGTAATTGAAAACGTTAGAGATGTGAATCTGAAGGTATTTTATAATTAAGTGCCGCATTTTATCATGTCGGGGCGTCATTACTGTGTTCAAACGTATGTTTAGCTGAAAAGTAAAAGTTATAAAATTAAATACTGCTATTATGACTCAGTATAAACAGACATCATATCTTTTGCTTACTATCAAAATATTTACAACAACTTTACATATCTTCTATAAATATGTTCCTACTTAGTATCAATGAAGTGATCATTAAGTTCAATTTGAACTCATTGACAGCGTCTGGCATACAATACAAAGGCTTTGTTTGTGAGTTTCTTCAATAAAAGCATAATGACTTCTCGCATCTGTCTGTCAATTGACATTAGTCATTGTGGAGTCGAGTCAACAATCGATTATACTTATTTGATGTTAACAGCTCTCTCATTTGGAGACAAAACAAAAGAGAATGGGTATTCGTTGAGTGAAATGCATTTTTGAATATATTTTTATCACATTTTAAACATGTTCCATTTCAAATTAACGTCAAAACGAACAGAGACTTTTCACTATTCAGATGGTCACTTTGCATTATTCAGATGCCATAAAATGAATTCTATTCCTTATTTAAACTTCGATACTACTACAAAAACTACCTATTTCATAAAATAAACAAACCTAGACAACTTCTATGAACATTTTCACGCGAATTTTCCTCTACCAGGAGTGCAGTGCTTCAAAGAACATCGTTATTAGTTGACAGTTAGAACGATCGATATTCTGCCTCGTGATAACAGAGTTCTATTGATTTTGGAGCAATAGTTTAGCTAGCCTTCTTACCTGATAGCGTGCGGCAAAGACAGGTAAGTTAATTTCATGTAAATATTTCGTGTACTTATATGTATAAATTATTGTCCATATTGGTGAATTCAGTAAAAGTCAAGCTTTTTGCATCATTTTCATGTCATATTAATTTAAAATCACCACGTTTAGCGCAAGGATTGGTAATTTTTGTCAGCTGGCTGTATCACCTGAAAGAATTATAATGTTGCAGCTGTCATCTTGGCTACCTATTGCAATAGAATATTATGTTAAAAAAAACAGTAAGAAATAAATTACAGAAAATATTAAATAATTTTCGTAGCCTAAACTAAAACATTGTTTTCGTAGAACCTACTACGATTCGTAGCGCTACGCGCGTACCTACATTGTAGCATGCAGTGCGTAAGATCTCGAGGGCTTTATTAATTTAATTAATCACTTTCGGAGGTTAATATTTAATTATTTTCGAAGGATGAAAGTGTTAAAGTGGAGTGGGGGGGGGTTAGTGTAATTACTTTGAAATTCAATTCAATTTTGAATAATTTCCGAACTGTACGTATAGGTAAAACTTGATTTGCAAGTAGTTACTTGAATGCATCGCTGTAACCAATAAGCATATTTGCTTAGTGATGAAAGGCAAGATTAAGGAACCCTACCAATCAAAAACTTTTCATAATGTCCAAACAATTGAAAAGAAGAACAAGCTTTTTTAATGCGGACCAATTTTGACGTGAAAACGTCTTTTTCTCAACGTAAATACCCCAAAAAAAAGATCCATCAGCCGTACTCTGTTACTAAGGTACCATAAGTTTCATAGAACAAGGAACACTCATGACTCACCGGATCAAAGCGTGTCTTCCATTCATTCCCCTTGCTCAATGCTCATGATGCTGGCCACCACATGCAGTGTTCCGGGGTGAATGACTACGGATGCAAATGTACGGAACCCGTCCCGCGTCAATTAATGTGAACCCGCCGGGAAAATCGCGAGAAAATCGGAAATTATTACAAGTTTACATGGTACTCGTATTAGTTATTGGTGTTTACTTTCGTAGGTTGTATTTATTTTTAAGTTTGTTTTCAGTTAATGGTCTTCGTAAAGTTGCAATGTGTTCTGTGAATAAAATGCTGTTGAAGACGTTTATTTTCTAACTTTATTAAACATCTAGTATACTTCAGGGGGCCTACCACCACCGCTTACAGGAATATAATTTTAATCTTACTTCATAGGGGAAAGAGATGGAGCTATACGTCCTGTAGAGCTTCCTCTCTTTCCTACACTGAAGTAATATTAAAATAATACTGCTGTAAGCGGTGGTGGTAAGCCCCAAGTTTTGTTCAGTGACACAGAACTAAAAATCTTTAACAATTTAGGGCGGATTTCACCTGAAACTGAACGCGATCAGCACAACAGCGTTCAAGAGCTGTCAGTGTCAATAATCCACAGAAAATAATGACACTGACAGTCCTTAAACTTAGTTTACGTGCTGATCGTGTTCAGCTTCTTTGGCGAAATTCGCCCATAATAATGACCAAAAAGAAGAAGATTTCTTGGTTGTATTAGTATCTTTAATAGTCTTAGTGGTGGCGAATCCACCACATAAAACAAATTGTCAAGTAAAATTTTCATTCCTAACACTTCCGCAGAATAAAGTAGCATTTACCTAAGGCGCTATGTATCTCTGTCAATCGCGTTGCAGTCCGGACGTTGTAAATCTCGATATATCTTGTAATCCCTTCCATTGAAAAAGTAATTACCTTACTATGATACAAACAAGCGCTAGCCTGGACCATTAGAGTTGTTACTTAGGGCTGGGTGACATAAAAAGGTTTGATTTAAAATAAAATAAAACAATTTTGTCTATGGTAGGTGTCTCATTGTGCTTCTGTCAAATTTAAATGTCAATCTGTGAGCCCAATCTTTTTAAAAATCGAATGCTAGCCAGCAGAAATTAATAACCCCTTTCACATTTCACTGCAAGCTTTTGACCCCACACGGCCTAAGAATGTATGTTCTATTTGATCAAGATATTACATATTAATGGTTATTACAATCCTGTAGCCAGTTAAGTTACTTGTCGCTACATAATTCTGCTTCAAGTGCACCATGTTTAGAACCGTTTTACTGCCTCAGGAATGGGGAAGTTGACAATTTATAATATCTTAGATGGGAAGCTAAAACAATGTTGGAAAAATACTTTTCATGCATTATTTGCACGCTTACGATTACAGTACTGTTTTAACACATTATTTGACGTAAAAGATTAACTTATAGAATTTGAATGACAGATAGTTTATTTAAATAAAAATTGACAATACTAAACGTCATATATTGCCAATTCATCGCTTATTTTTTACTAGGACATCATAAACATCAACAGATATATCTTCAACACGTTGATAAGAACAGTTTTCAGTATGTTTTCAGTACTTTTCATGGCAAAACAAATGAAGGATTCAAATTCTTTTTTTTTATTTCGTTTAATGATTCGAATACTCTCTGTCTAAATTTTTCTAGTGGATCAGCAAATAATCCGTCTCAAATAAAACCTTACAACTAAACTTCACCTGTAGGTAGGTACTGTCAAACATAGTGAAGTGAAACATACTCACCGTATTGACTGACATAAGTAATCAGGGGAGCAGGATGTATCAGATGATATCGAGTTGACACAATCGAGTGGCGATCGTTAGACTTTATCATCGGCTATCTGTGTGAGCGCGATGCTGCGTTCGATACTCCCGTCTTCAGGGATGGCGAATGTCAAAGAAATTAAAAACAAGTTTAAAATGCCAACTCATTGGTGACCACTTAGGCAGGTGCATAATGATTCGCCCACACATGACATAATTCCTTTTCTTTCACTACAATCGTACTTTCTGCTTTTAATTAAGAGATAGGGATACTTTTTTATTGTTAATACAATTTCTTAAAATTAAGATAATATTCCAGTGCTAAAAACAGCAAAAAAAAACACTTCATCGGAAAATCTACATTTTCATTTCTCTCATATCCTTAATTTTATGCACTCCACACTAATACTTTGATCACAACCCTACCAGGAGCGCATAATTCTAAACAAGTTGTTCCTGCACCCGTCTAACTCGCGCGTCTGCCAGCACTGGGCTAAAAGTTCAATGACCGCTCAAGTGGTGACATGATGCTTATCGCATTTCTTATATTGTTGCATAAACGAGTTGACGATGGAACTTGTGGTAAGGAACGTTTCCAACAATTTGGCAGCAGTTTGAGATAATCCTTTGAAGTTACAGATGATCGTAGTAAATTCGTAACACCTAAGGCAATAATGTGACCTATGGCTACGAGTTTAATTGCGTAGCTTTCATATAAAGCGTTAAGAAATTTAAGAATTACTCATTCTTTATCAAGTGATGATTCAAACCTTTAGCTAATGCTTGGTGCAAAACCTTAAAGATGATGTCTCGTGTCGTGCAGCAAGCACCTCCTACAGATAAACAAACAATCACGGCGACCACCAGATTAGACTCCTTCTTTCTTCATCTTCCCTGGTACAATGCTAACGTACACCTTTTCTTCTACTCCTGTCTTTCATCGTTGGAGTAGTGGTCTTGCGACTGCTGAACGTGGGGTCCTGAATTCAATCCATGGGCGAGCAAAGATTTTAACATAAGAAAATTCCCAGTAGCATTCAGTCTGGATTTGTGCCCGATTAATGGCAATTCTCTACTACATACTTTTTGATGAATATGATCCTGGTATTATGGAAGTCTCAGAATGCACTACATCTCCACCATAAACTATGTAAAAGGTTCAACGCCCAGAATCCTAAATGTTGACAAGATGGTTATCACTTCTCAGATATTGTTGCATGTTTGAACGTGCGTATGAGCATAATAAGTCCCCCTACATGTCTTGCTGCCCACTTCTTTAGTGCAACAGGTTGTCTATAATACGTTTCGTGGCTGCTTGCTTATGCTTCTCTCAGATTACGTACAAATAGGTGCGCAAGATTTGATCTCTGCTTATTACATTTTAAGCTAAATTCCTTTTCGAGTCTTAGGGCCTAGACAAGTGACAATCGGTTCGAGAGCGTTTCGTATTCCTTCAACGACTTTCAACATGATTGACTTTACTTTTGGCTTATATAGTCTTTAATAGTTTATGCCAGTCCTATACATTTTTGTCTTTTCCATTATCGTTATCGCTGATAGAATGTCACGTTGTCTAGGACCTCTTGTCGAAGAACTGCCAAAAATGACGAAGACTGACAGTCACTGTGACAATTCGAGTACCTAATTTGTTACTGAAGCCTTTGTGAGGGCCTTTTGATCTTGTCATCTATGTAGTAGGCACTGAAGGGATTGACAATTTTGCCTACACTACGGATAGTAATCATAGCTTTGATCCAGCAGAACACTTACTTTTCTTTGAGAAACGAGACACACTACTTTTCTTTGAGAAACGATCTTTGCGCTGATCCAACCGACAACTTTTTAAAGTCCTGCAGGCAAAAAAAAATTAAGGCGGTTAACAAACAGTAAGTGTAACTCAGAAATATGATGCACTCCTTCACTACATATTATAAAACAAAGTCCTCCACCGCGTATGTCTGTCTGTCTATTCGCGATAAACTCAAAAACTACTGCACCGATTTTCATGCTGTTTTCACCAATGGATAGAGTGGTTCCCGAGGAAAGTTTTAGTACCTAATAACCGACATCCAGGCGTGCGAAGCCGCACGCATCAGCTAGTACTAACTTTATAAACTAAGAAGCTATGAAAGGTATTTTTGGATAGCGCTGTCTTTTCCTTTGCCATTTCCTTCAAAAAAGTACTCATTTTTAATTGAATGCTTCATACAAAATTGAATCCTGTCTGTTCCTGTATTGCTTCGTCGCTCCTCTTGATACATTCCGTGTCGCGCAGGCATTTTCTTTATAGGTTCCACTTACGTCATTAATGTCAGTGCCTTGGTGCCACCTACCGCGTGACTTCGGGATGCGTCGGGATTCTTCGGCATATGACCGTTTGTGATCAGAGAATACGGGGAGTACTTATAGGCAAACATTTTGGGGGTGTACATACAGACTGTACATGTTAACAAAACCTTTATAGAGACTTGCATGAATTAATTTATTGACCTTACTGGGTTCCTTTACTGCCAAGTGAATACCATTGTGTTCAATGGGTTTTTCATATTGTCTTTGAGGCTGTCGGATGATCTATAAATAACAAGTTTTTTTTAGATTTTCCATTGCTTTGCTGTTGGCTCTTGTGATCAGGAACTCCTAGTACAAGAGCCAGGACTACACAGGATGTTTGTGTCTCTGAATTAAAAAAAAATAATTAAAAATAATAATCTTATGGTATGTCAGTAAAGAAAAATCGAGGAGAAAGAAAGAAAGAATAACGTTTATTTGGACACAGTTCATGAAACACAAAATACAAATAACAAAATAAAGAATAAAAAACAATGCTTTTACAACAATAGTGTGTGCCTCATAGCTGCGCCAAAAAGGAGTGTCAAATGACACTCCTCAATTTTTCTTTCAACACACCTACATTATTTCTTAGACAAATACTGTTTATTTGCGCGAAAGCACTTTAACACTTAATCGCAAAAACCAACAATTACGCGGATAGCCACCGCAGCATCCGCAAACCCATATGTGTAAAGCCGTCATATGCGTGCTTAGAAAACAAAGTTACATTTACCGGCGATTCTACCACACACAGAACAAAATCATACCAAACTTTAATTACAGACACGCATTTCAAACTTTGCACGCCTCTTGCAGCGACAGCTATAAATCTCCTTTTACAAATACCAATTTGAATTCTAATCATACATAATAAAAGTTATTTTTAATTGAAAAGGTTGCCGAGACGCGTCAATCGCTGTCGATTGTAAAAGAAAGCAGAGACCAACATTAACCAGCAAGGTACTAGGAAAATAGAGAATTGAAGAGGTGTAGAAAAGTTCGTAGCGTGCCAGTATGATCCACGCCTCCGCGGAATTACGCTTAATTAACTGAGGCGGCATTTTTACGATTCGAACGTCGAATGAATCCATTATAAAGGTTTGACGTTTGTCTATGGTACAGTATTGAAATTAGGTCTTGTGTAGTCGATTTACGTTGATTTTTTATCACGACGTTATCGTTATCTATACAGTATGCAAGGGTAAACACCGTTGTCACTCAAACCATGGGTAGTTGAATTAAATATAAAAATAAATGACCCAGTAACAACAAAAAAATAACCTTATTTTCATAAAAAGATTTTAAAAAGTAAATATCCTTCACTGTCCCGATACTCATGGGTACGCGTACGAGAGAGCTGCGAAACAGCTGACGGCCGGTCATGTAACGTCCCGCGCGCCCCGCCCGCCCCCGCCAACCGCCGGCCGCCGTGTTGAGACGGAAGTTCGTTGCCCTTGCGTGTAGGGTGAAATATTCTTGTGGAAAAATGTAGATTTTCTTAAAAGAAAAAAAGTTGTATTTTTCCATTGATTTTACGTTCTATAAATGAAACCAAACCACTGGGTTCAAGGATAACGGTGTTTACACTAACACCCTGTATTGTTACTTGTGATATTCATATGCTGCTCAGCAATGATATTATATTATATCATTGCTGCTGCTCAGTAATAAATTATAGGTACACCTTTATATTTTATTGCATTTTCATAATACCTCAAGATGGCAGGCGGGATCAATAAACATCCTTGATTGATATTTTAATTAAATTAAGGACCCACGGCTACACATCAAGCTATACATTTCCAGTATAAGCTGACCTCGCATTGTACGGAAATCCTATACAATGCGAGATCAGCATTAACTGGAAATGTATAGCTAGATGTGTAGCCGTGTGTACTTACATAAACAGTGTTTTGCGAGTAGCATTTTCAACATGGTTTTCTTTTTCAATACGAATCTCGCACTGTGTTTTTTTTTATTCTTCAGAACCTCAGACCAAATAATTCAGAACTTGGATCATCATCATCTGGCTACCCTTTCTTAACTATGCTGGGGTTAGTTTACGGACCAGTATTTTATTTACATTAGAACATAGATAAATGAGTTGAATTCTACAACATCACCTTGCATGACATCATGGACCATGTCCAAACCACAATGCTTGAATGAACCTCACCTCACATTTACAATAAAAAACCGGTACACCCACCCAGTAAACATAGACAATGAGGTATTTACACAACCAGATTGCTATGAACCCCGGGTTTACACACTTCCGTCCCTAAAACGACCCATCTTGTGAGGAATGCGGAAAACAGGAGGGGTCAACCCACAATAGTGGTCGAAGACATGATTTCACGTGGGCAACATTTCTCAATTCGGTATTCCTTTGAACGTGTGAACCTCTAGTTGTGATGTACGCAACCTTTTTGGTGTGTTTGTAAATATCCAGTGACAAAATAACAAATGCTAGTCAATTGTTTTTTGAAAATCGAACTTTAGAGGAGGGTTTAAAACGTAATTTTGTTTTATTTAGTCTTTTTTTGAAAATAGAATCGGTATCAAATCGATTCCTGCACTACGAGTCTTGGCAGTACTGCGGAGTAAAAAGAAAAATGCTTTCAATTACTCACGGCAAAGGCAAGCAGATTTATAAACATTGAAAATTTCATTAGGTATTTTTATTTTATAAAAGAAACATGAAGTTGTAATGTGTTAAGTATGGTAATTAAATTAATTCATCAAAAGATATAACACTGCACATATTTTTAAATGTTAGCTTGTTGATCTTTATCAACATTTATGAATTTACATTTTCCAAAAAGGTCTGGAGATAATGACACCACATTTGTTATCGCTCCTGTAAACGTTTACAGATTACTTACTAAATATTTAATTGCCTCGTTGGTCTAGTGAACGCAAGCGCTACTGCTGAGCATGAGGTCCTGGGTTCGATTTCCAGGTCGAGCTAAGTGTTATTGGCTTTTTCCATCAGGAATGTTTCAGTAGCAGCTTAGAGTCTGGATTTATGCCCGGTTGATGGCAATAGACTCGCTTCCTATTACATGGGACTTAAACATAACTGGCGAAATATGGGTTTACTATGTGGGTACATCTCTGCCTAACCCTACGGGGATTACAGGCGTGATTATGTTACTAAATATTGCGACAATCGTTTTGTCAAAATCTACATTGGAGTTTTCAACAATGCCCTTTGGCGTTTACGGAAGTCATTAACGATCGTCATTCTTTCATTTTTGACAGCTACGTCATAGAAAAAGCTGCAGAATCGATCTCTATTATGTTCCATTTTCAAAAAATGCTTAGTAAACGGTCCAAAGGTTGGACCGCATGTCTAAAGTCACGTTAATAAAAATTCGTGGTTCGTATCGGCAATGTGCTATGGTTTCGTAATGGTGAATTTCGTTATGGCGACGTAGCCTGCATTCGTCTTTAATTATAAAAAGAACTATTTTCAAATTCAATGAGAAAATAGAAGAAAAATAAGTAATGTATATCTTTCGAAATAAAGAAAATACGCATTATAAGGTTCTTAGGCATCATCAGAAAAACATTGTCGTATTTTTGTGTTTAAATAAAAAGTAAGACTAAACAAAAGACAATCAAAAATTTTCCTAAATCACACAATAACAATGTTAGGTGCGCTACACATTCAGTTTTCTCGGTATACAAGCCGTTTTTCCACTGAATTATATTGAAAGACCCTTCTTTGTATGAATTTCCGATCATCGACAACTGAAACGTGACGCAAACACATCATAGTCACGTTATCTATCGATATAGCCAACGTAAACCGTCAAAAGTACTAGGCAAGCATAACCAAAACAAAAGTAAACTATTTCGACAGCCGTACACTCAATAAAAACTTCTAAACTTGAACATACCGCGGGACTGAGACGCCGCTATCTGTCGATTCTCCCGTCTCATTCTCTTTACGTCAGTTGACAAGCAGTGGGTGAACGAACTTCGAGAGTTTACTGGGCTAAAAGTTGAATGTACCTCCGTTCGCGGACATTACGAACAAGATAGCAACTTTACCATACGCATCGTGTCAATGAAATGACGCGAACACGTTTTGGTGTGGCGGCGAATTTAATCAGTAAACCGGGTAATTAGAGTTCATTTTCTTTCGCAAGTGGCTAGTGTATGTGCCGTTTTGGTATAGAACAGCAAGTTTCTCACGACTACCACTACATTCGCACGTTAGTAGTGAGACGTGTGTGCGGATGGGCGTCGCTGTATGTTTGTGTGCGCTCGAGGTTCGTGTAGTCTTGAAAATAATTTCGCGGTCACACCAAGCCGGCGGGTTCATATAACCTGAACCACCTGTCTGTGTTGTGCGCCTAGTTATTTATATCTATGCGCGAACCTATGTAACATAGCTATATGTATATATAATCAAAATAAACCAACATAACTTGGCATACGAAGTAGTTTTCAGAGGTGTATGTTGAGCGAAATATATAGCCTTTTCGTTTTTTGTAACCGTGTGCGATAGCGGTCGTAAATATTATGTACAATGGTCTGTTAATTTGTCTTCGGTGAGCGATTATATGAAGAAAAAACGCAATGAAATTGAAAGCGTGGTTTGTAGACGAGAAATGACTAAGGACACCTGCTTCTGACAATGCTACAGCTGCAAACAACAACCTCTTAGTGGATATTTTAAAAAGCGACTCTTTTTAAAGTGTAGCTATCATTATGGCATCTTCACTACTCCATGTCTGAAATAATTGGAACAGTCTTATTTTTAATACAAATACTAACATTAGCTATGTCTTGTCTTAGCATGTTTTTTAACAAGGAGGATGTATGCGACATGTGTTAGCACTGTACTAAGTAAACCATGAGACATATAATTAGAATATTGACACATTAACAATAGAGTCTTGTTAGAAGACTCTATTGGGCAGATGTTTTCAGCATTTCCGATCCAATATAAACACTTAATTACCCGACTAAGGCGAAGCAAAAAGGAGGGTTATGATTTTTTACCGGTATGTATGTATGTTCATCTGTTCTCTCATATCGTCTAAACTAGGTGCTCATCACAATTTGACAAATAAGGTATCGTTGAAAGCGTCTTGATTGTCCGCTGGCTATTAACTGTAACGTCACATAAGTCATCAGTCATCACAGACAGACAAATTCAAAATCGAGAGTCACACATGTTAGGGATAAATCAAACAGACTACGTGTGACTCCGGATTTTGAATTTGTCTGTCTGTGATGCCTTGTTTATACCTTTTTAGTAGACTTTTTTGCGTAGTTAGGTTTTAGTTTTTTTTTTAACTTTTATTTATTCATAATATGTCAAGTTTCGTTATTGAAAAGTGGAGAAGATTCTCTTATGTTCATGACAATGGCTAAAACGAGTCAAAAATCCTTTCAGCTTCATGAAAGAATGTCAACAGAGTCTACACATTAAGGCTACAAATAGGCGCGTAAATATCTCGACTATCGACATGAGCCAGTTTATCCTCTTCTCCTTTTGTGCCAACACAAGCTTTACGGCGATGAGCAGACAATAGACAAATTTTCCGCGGAAAATTTGGAAACGTAGGTATAGAAATCTAACGTTCGCGCACGCGGACAAAACGTCCATAAGATTCCAAATCCGCGGACAAATTGTCCATCCTCTGCGCCCAACTTCCCAGTCTTCAATCGAAGTCAGAATGTTCTCGAGCTGTGTGAAACACATCAAAAGTCAATAATTGCTTACTTTGTCGGTAACTTAACACCTACAGAAATCAATGTAATCGATTTCCTTCACCACCTACCACCATACGCGTAGGCTGACGGGAACTAATACCTACTAATACACTGATTTATCGACCCCCCTCATCCTGCAGTCAGGTTAGAAAACTGGATTGAGATGGAGTTATAAATAATTAATGGCTAATCGTGTGTTGTACGTGTTATAAGCAATTAGGGTGCAGGCACAAATCAAGATGCGAAAATAACAAATATGTTTCATTAACAAAATCGTTTAGAGAACACAAACTGTCATCCTTACTTATCCTTACTTAATATTATAAATGCGAAAGTAACTCTGTATGTCTGTCGGCCTGTATGTCTGTCTGTCTGTCACGCTTTCACGCCAGAACTACTGAACCGATTTAAATGAAATTTGGTACACAGATAGTCTAGAGCCTGAGAAAGGACATAGGCTAATTTTTGTTAACATACCACGCGGGCGAAGCCGCGGGCGGAAGCTAGTAATATTATAAATGCGAAAGTAACTCTGTCTGTCTGTCTGTCGCGCTTTCACGCCAAAACTACTGAACCGATTCAAATGAAATGAAGCCGCGGACGGAAGCTTCTCTATATTTCAAATACTACGGTCTACAGATAGTAACCGAAGTTTTTTTTTTCCAGAAAAGGAAACGATTCTCTTTTGTTCCATCTCCTTTACATCTAATATTTCAAAAACGTCAGCTGTAAATCTATAGAAGATCGATTTGAAGTTTTGAACTCATCCGCAAGTTCATCGACCCTCAACCAGGCCCAATATCGGACGGATTAATGGCATCCTCATCATCAACAATCATCGTAAACGTTATAAACATTTCCGCAATGGCTGCCAGTTATATAAATCCTTTTAGCTCGACAATATCTTATAATCGGTTGTAAAGTTTAATGTATTTTCTTTGTTAGATTAGATCTGAGGAAATTGATTTGTCAGCTGATCTGCAGCATTTGTTATAGTTTTGACAGATAATCAAGTTGTCTTCGAAAGAAATAAACGTATTGGTGTTTTGATTAAAAATAACTCAATTATTTAATACTAGGAACCCGCCCCTACTTCGCGCGGGTGCAACTGACGTGCTGTCACGTCAAAACATCGAGAATTCTATGTAATATCCATTGATAACTCAAACTCAAAGCATTTATTTCAATTAAACCATTTGCAGGCACTTTTGAATTATCAAGGAGTCGGTCAGTCAGAAATACGAAGCTATATTATCTTAATGATTGTCTTTCGTTTTCGTGTGGTTACTGACTGGTGTTAGAGTGTTTAAACCGCCCATGGACTTGGCTTCACATGCCGTCGAGAAATATCTCTCAGACACACGTTTCCTCACGATGTTTTCCTTCACCGTTTTTGAAGCAAGTAATAATTATACAATAAGCACATGAATCCGAAAATTCAGAGGTGCGTGGACTTGGCAGTCCGACGGTCACATCACTAGGCTATCACTGCTGTAAAACCGCATCCAACTACTTGTGTAGTTTAGAAGAAATAAGTGGTCACATAGGCCGACACCGAAAACAGGTGAATATTTGACAGTTATTTAATTTGCCACGTTGCCAACTTTTAGAAACCACACTCATTTTTGGGACAAAACAAGACAGAAACACAGCCCGCTGACAGATGGATGGACAGCGTATAGTGCGTTTCATCAAATAGTTCCTATGCCGTAATATTGGCTCCCCTGTTGTAGGACGAACAAGAATATGTTACGGCGCTACATAATAGGTCCGTTTTAGAATTTTAACGGCAGAGCCAACATTACGGGATAGGAACTATGAGATGAAACGCACTCTATTCTTAGTAGTAGGGTTTCGTTTGGCACCCCTCTGGTACGGAACCCTAAAAATAAATATTATTTTTTTATTTTAGTTTTTATGTTAGTTTATTTATTTTAACCTACACACAGTTCTTAATCAAACAAGTAACAAAATAAAATAGTAACTAACAGAAGACTTTGACAGATTTAACAGCGGGTCCTAAACTAGGCATTGTACTGTATCATGGTGAGCCAGATTCTACACTAAGCTAATAATAAAACGTGTTCTGCTAGCGCAAAATTAAAATCCTTTTACATAAATTAACAAAACAAAAATGTGAGTACAAAAAATCCAATGGATTTCACAAACAAAACAAGAAGAGTATGTAAAAGATCGTGGGGTTCTGCTTACCTCCTAAAGACGGAGGCGTGACTTTACGTATGAAGATCTGTATTACGTCATCACAGGTCGAGTTTTCCATTTATGTCGCAAGAAAGTCGCCCACGATGTGATCAAAACAAAACAAACTAAAATAGCAGGTTGTATCATCAATGAATACAAATATACCTTAACAGTCATTGGCTTTTGTATGGATAATATTAATATTTTTACTGTCATTAGCATAAATGACTAGTAATTTGTTATAATCAACAAGAATATAGTTTTTTGGCTACACCCCTCTTCCAGCAGCGCTACAATTTTACTAGCTCTTATTGCTTTTTCTGCCATTACACCATTAAGGCTGGATTATGCGACAAACAAAAATTATTCCACTAAAAATAACGAGAAGTTAGTTTTAGTTGCCAGGATAACCTAACCGCAAACCTGCAAAATATTAGTAAAAGTCACAAACGGAAAACGGGATTATTATTGTTTTTAAACAAAAGTTTCGAATTTGGAATTAACTTTTTTTCTTACCCAGACTCTTTATTAAGAGCCAGTAACATAGTTTGGCTATCAAAACCTCTTTACAACTAAATGATTACCAATAATGTACAAAAATCAAAACCACCCGTTTTTTTTGCAAAGGGGTGTATATCAAAGCATTCATGTAACTGTGTGAAAACACGTGTAAAAGGGAATTTCCACAACTACACAAGAAACGACCAATTGGAACCGTGCACCTAGCTTCTGACGTTTCATAAGTGCCCATGTAGGTTTATGTGAAATAAAGTATTTTTATTTTTAACTGACTTCTTCAAAAAGGAGGAAGTTCTCAATTCGTCTGAATGTTTCTTTTTTTGTATGTATTTTACGCGATTAATCCGCCAATTATGAATCGATTTTGATGATTCTTTTTTTGTTTGGTAGGTCATGCTTCAGAGGTGGTCCCATATAAACATGATTGATAAATGAAAAATTATTTTATTTCTGTAAGTAGGTTTGTACAAACACTTATACACGTCAATCACATTTTTAAAACTAAATGAGGTCGGCGTTTCCTATCTGACTACTCTGAGAAGAAAGGCCGAAACAAAGTCACAGTCTCTTTTAAAGTCAGATCATGTGAAGACCATGTAGATTGGTGTCTGAAATGGTCTTTTGAGGAAATAAACACACAGATTGAGTGGACCTATCCAGTCAGTGCACGCATTTGTCAGTAATCGTGTAGCTCAACTCCGAATTGAAGGACCTCAACGATTTGACGAACAATACCAAAAAAAGGACATTTGGTTAGGCCGCATAAATTACTCAAACTGCCAGACCATGATTAATTAAAACTAAGAAAAAATAAATAATAAAAAAGAAAAGAAAGATCCACATAGTCTTCACATTCACAATAATTAAAAATAATATAATACTTTACAAAGTAAATATTCATGCTGATTTATTGATTAACTTTGCTTGCGTAGTTTTTGAGTTAGCTTCAATAATTACGTATTTCCCACTTAGTCTACGTAGACGATATCTTAGTTGCTCCGTCACTGTTATTTACATAGCAGGTAGTGGTATTCGAATTTGTGTGGGGTAGGTAATACAACTGAAAAGTGAATAATAAAAACTTTTTTTAAATAAAAACAACCTACTTCCAAAAAAAACACTAAAAATGTGAAAAATAACTTTAATTTCGGAAGTCGGTGGCAAAAAACGAAAATTGAAAAGCAAAGACACCGACTTCCGAAATTAAAGTTATTTTTTATTATTTTGACTACATAACATGTAGTTGTGTGAATGCCCTTTTCAACATCATTACACCTGTATTCCCCTAAGGGTTAAGCAAAGGTGTACCTACCCATAGTACCCCCACATTTCACCTGTCATGTTTACGTCTCATGTAATAGGGAGCGAGCCTATATTGCCCTCAACCTGGCACAAATCCAGACTCCGGGCTGCTACTGAGAAACTCCAGATGGAAAAACTTTTGCTGTTAGATTGACACTTTATCCAGGCTATCTGGATCATTTCACTCCAGAGGGCCTAGATAAAGTGTCAATCTAACAGCTTTAACGATGTTGGAAAAGTCAAAGATGTATGGAACTGACATAAGCTACCGAAAAGTTTTATTTCAATCCCGTTCGAGTGCTGCAGGAATACGAAACGTTTTGAAAGCGATTTTACCACTTGTCTAGGACCTCTGGCTTCTATTGAGAAATTCCTAATGGACTATTTGGAGAGACCCAATGATACTGTCTTATATTAATCAAGAACATATTTTAAACAAGCTGTGTCCCGCGGTTTTACCCGCATAAGTCTCGATCCCGTGGGAATATCGGGATAAAAAGTATCCTATGTCCTATTCCAGGTCATGGTCTACCTATTCATCCAAACCGGTTCTGCCGTTTTAGCGTGAAAATGTAACAAACAAACAAACAAACTCACTTTCGCATTTATAATATTAAACAAGTTAGGATCATAACAAAAACGTTTATTTTCCTGACAGCAAACACCTCGATCTCTTTTATAATTCTCAGAAAAAAAGAATGTACCAATTTATTCAGTTCAAGAGAAAAGTGTCGAATGTAGAACGCGCATACGCATACCATATTAAAGAAACGACGATTTGAATCTCAAGCGAGGTCAATGACCGATCTCGCGGACACTGATTGAATTGACTTCAATAATTTATAAATACAACTACCTTATGCCCGCGGCTTCGCCCGCTTGACAAATGATATACTTAAACCTTCCTCGAGAACCACTCTATCCATCGTTGAAAACAGCATGAAAATCGGTGCAGTAGTTTTTGAGTTTATCGCGAACAGACAGACAGACGCGGCGGAGGACTGTGTTTTATAATATGTTGTAAGTTTTTTATGGAGTAGAAGTATTGTTGTAGTGTTGTACTTAGATGAGTATGTTTGCAGAAGTTGAATTAATACATATTATTATACCAGTACCAGCCTATTAGGTACTGTCCCACTGCGAGGCAAATGTCTCTTCTAGCACGAGACCTTTTGTGTACCAGAAGAAACCATTGATCTCTACGCTTGCTTAAGACGGGTTAGCGATTTCAGACTTAAATTAACTGTAAGTCCAGGTTTCCTCACGATGTTCACCGATATCACTAATCCTACTAATATTATAAATGTGTGTTTGTGTGTTTGGATGTTTGTTACTCAATCAGGCAAAAACGGCTGAACGGATTTGGATGAAATTTGGCAAACAGATAGCTTATAACCTGGATTAACACATAGGAACTTTTTATCCCGATATTCCCACGGGATCGAGACTTACGCGGGTGAAACCGCGGGGCGCAGCTAGTGTCCAAGATAAACTCAGAACGTATCTATACATATTATACATTATTAAAGTCGCTTTTCGTGTTTGTCTGTATGTTCGCGTTGTTCTTTTAAACCACGCACCACCAATTCAACAGATTTTGATGACCTCCACCATCGGCATCGTTTAGAGAATTTATTTCGAAGTGTATGATACGTTAATATTAAAGTTACATAAAACTACTAGTACTACTAGCGGGTCGCTAGTGTATATAAAACTACTAGTACTACTAGCGGGTCGCTAGTGTATATATAATTTGAAAAGGTATTTGGCATTGCAAAGTCACATTATTAGTCACTGGTATTTGCCAGGATTTAATCCTACAACCTCGTGTACGCGAAGAGTCACTAGATACAATGAATTGAAACTTGGGCGATTTGCGTCCAGCGCTCGTTGTGGCAACACGTCGTGTTCTGGATTGCAACTGGTCAATCGTCATCCTGAGGATGCCTCGTTGACGGATGAAACACGTGTCGATTTCATACAGGGTCTTTTATGACTCTTGAAGATTAAGCGGAATAGGTTACTAAATATATCTACGTCTATTCTATTTTAATTGAAACTTGGTTTGTTATTGAAACTATTTGGCATTGGACAAACATGGTTTTGTATGCGGTTTGGGTGTCAAATGCGTCTTATAACTACCTAACCTACGTCTAAATTCTAATTATAAATAGCTAGTTACTTGATTCATACCAAGTAGAGTCATTGTTATTTCTTTACTGCGATTAATATCATCTATACTAATATTATAAATTCGAAAGTAACTCTGTCTGTCTGTCTGTATTTTTACCTTTCAGGCCTAAACCACTGAACAGATTTTGACAAAATTTGGCAAGGAGATATAATTATGGCATCCTGGGGAAGGACATAGGCTACTTTTTACCGTCATACCACGCGGGCGAAGCCGCGGGCGGAAGCTAGTAGATTATATATCACTAAAGTCACAATAATGTACACATTCACAAGAATCCAAAGAAGAAAATACCTACTTTATTTAAAAACATAACAACCAAACAATATTCTGAACGAAAATATGGAAAATGATTATAGGTTCAAAAACTAAAAACTGGAAATGAAAATCTAGTAACATAAAAATGTGTGTATGAATTCAAAAATGACAGAGAAGAATGTCATAGAAATAGATAATCTCTTTTAATATATTGAGCCGTTCCTACTATTTGTAAAATATCAGGTTATATAAAAAGCAAAAACATGGAATATCGTCCAAAATCTTCGAGTTATGTATGTAACTTTAGTCATAAATTCGACAAATCGACACAAAATCCAACAAATTGCTGATATTAAGTAGTAGTTAATCTTTATTATGTCCCCAGATACCTATTTGTACCAGGTTTATGGCAGTGAACTCGCCTCAACACATAATAATAAACAAAACTGAGGAAATGTGTATGAATATGAACTTACACTTCAATCAACTCAGCCCATCGCAGTCCACTGCTGGACATAGGCCTCTCACAGCCTGCGCCACAACACCCTGGCCTTGGCCTTCCGCATCCAGTCTGTCCCAGCGAACTTTTTAAGGTCGTTGGTCCATCTAGCTGGGGGGCATCCCATACTACGCTTGCCGATACGCAGTCTACACTCTAGGACATAACTAGCTTCGGGAAATAAAGACTTCATATTACTTAGTTATTATAGTTTCATTCATCACCATTTTGGATTGCATAAATGTCAAAGAATAATTTATGCCACTATTGAATAAAGAAGCGACATAGCTCGTAGTAGTGAATACTACAACACGAAAAAGGTGTGCCAAATAACTGGTCGCATTCTAACTGGTTTTATTTATAGTTATAATGATCTTTAATGAAAAGAAAATAATGGACCTTTATTAACATAATGTTCATCCCCCATTATCATTCGAATAAAGACATGAATGAATCCGGAAACTATAATTTGGTAAGACTACAAGATTCTCCACAATCAATCTGCCTAGCCTTTTCTCAACTCTGTTAGATCGGCTTACAGCCTAACCGATGCAGCTGAATACCAGTATTTTACATGGAACGACTGCCTATCTGACCTCCTCAACCCAGTTATTCGGTCATACGGTACCCCTTGGTAAGACTGATTGTCAGAATTTTTAGGCTTCAAGATTCGTCACAATCACAAGTAAAAGCCGTATAGTCATCAGATTCATGATATAGCCTTACAGTGCCTCTGCTTCATGTGATTACTACTCTTCCGGGGATGAAAACCCTTTATTCTGCTTCCATGTATCAAACTACATTTTTGATAAACTTTATGAAAGTTTCCAAAAGCTTAGCCTCAAAAACACACCGAACTAGATGTTATTTACAATAATATTCACATAGAAGCTAATGAACACACTTTCGGCGAAAAAACAACCTACTTAGATCAAACAAAAATATAAAAAATCAGAACAAAACCAAAAAAAACCTAGACATCTTGGTGTATCCTACTCCCATTCACACGACAATGGACCTCGCACACCATCAGCTGAGCCGTAAGACTAACCAGATGAAAAAATAAATAAACACAGAGATACTGCAGCCATTCCTTTCATCGGTCACTTAATTTTAAGCATGTACATTTATCACCGGCTTTTTCCTTTTAAACCAGTGTTAGTTTGTAAACATATACTGAGTCACCGACACAGTTCCGATAAATAGCCTGTGTTATAGTCGTTTTGTCTGTCTGCCCGTCTGTATGCCTCGGAAGTGAAAGTGTATAGAAAGCGGTGAAAATCTCGGCGGGCGCACGATCTTTCCCCGGTCGAACACTCTAGACAAATGCAACGCCTATGCAGCTCTGTTTCTGTGTATTGTCTAAGTTTAACGATCAGTCGGAGACAAACGAAATGTGAAATCGAAGACTGCACGAGAATTCTAATCTAACTTAACCAGCTATTGAATGTTTCTCTAGTTGAATTCTGCACATAAAGTCATCCTTATTATGTGCTCGATCGAGAATGTAACAATCTCGAATAATCTCGATTGAATGAGTTACCTGTTAGCTGTTAGTCTCATTAAAAAGATCAAAAAGAAATCATCATTAAAACACAATCATAAGAACATTGTTGCTTGTGACCTACATTCGATACACGCGATTCTGACATCAAAATTAAGGAAGATAGAGTTGAAATTGGTTTATAAAATCAGTAAAAAGTGAATGGTTAATGTCAAGAACACGATAAAAATATCTAGGGAGAGTATGAAGAGTAGATCACGGTCAAATATAGACTTTCTCCACTTTCTCTGACCTAAATGTGTGTATTGTCGTAGGTCGAGTGGCTGGCCTTCGGGGTGCCACCACTTTTGGTTTTATCTGTCACTTTCATTACCTATGTCTGTAGAAAGTTGTGACGTTAGCATTTTAGGGCGTCGAAGGTAAAAGTACCAGGAGAGAGCCGGGAAATGGGTCGAGAGATGCTCAAGATAAACCAGTATTCAGGGCTCTTGAAGAGACAGGATACGAGTCAGATGGTGGATTACACAAATCCAAAGGTAAGGTGACCAAAAGAGAGATTTGCATTTACTTAGGGATTAAGTGTTTATCTCAGTATAGATTGTGTATGATAATATGGAACTTAAACTGACGAAATATGAGTGTACTTTATTTACCCTTCTGCCTTTGCAAATACACGGGTATCGTGTGTTATGTTGGGTATATGTCAGAACATAAACGAATCTCTCCACAATTCAATAAAAAAACAGTCACCATCTGAAGTAGTCAGTCACGTTCACAGAAAAATCTGTCTAGACTTTAGATGTAGACCGATGGCGAGGCTTCTAACTAGGTTAGGTACCACTTAGCGATAAAATATCGAGAATCATATCCACCCATCGAAATTTTATCAAAGTCCACTACAATTCAGATATAGACTAAAATCAGTTAGATTTGTTTTGATATCAGTGCAACATCTAATAATAAGCCTATACTGATACCATTACTGGGACACAGGCCTCCTCTATGTGAGAGGGAGGGGGCTATAATCCACCACGCGGGCCCAGTGCGGGTTGGTAGATGTCACATGTCTTCGAATTTTTTATTCTAGGACAGTTTCCACACCAAGTTTTCCTTCACCGTTTTGAGAGAAGTGGTGATGAAATTATTTACTCAAAGTAAAGCGCCAGCTTAGGTTCGAATCCACGACCCACGCGTGGAGAAAGAGTGAATATGACATTTATTTTCATACTATCTCATTGAAACATATCAACCACAACTTTCGATTCACATGTTTCTATAATAACTTTCTATAACTTTGGAAAATTGAAAAGCTTTCAATTTAATTGTTAAAAGTTTTCTAATCTCTAAACACCATAAACTTTAAGAAATTTTTGATCAATGACGGATATAAATCATTCATGGGCAGAATTGATAGACAGTCGCTGCAAGATATTTATGATGCCCTTTGATTCCATCCAACAATCTATGTAGAAAGTTAGTTGTTCTCCTGTAAGGCAGATGCATTTTCCATTGCATTTCTATCTGCTTGTTTTTGCTTGATATACATATGTCTTAGATGTTAAAATAGTAAATTGAGAATCTGGTGGTACCGCTCAACTGACGATTGATTGGCCTTTAGAAGGCGGATAACAATTAAAATGTGTCAAGTTAATGACAGTTGGAGGTTTATTGGTTTTATACCGGGGATGTAGGAAACTATTCTTCGGAAAACCAGTGAATTTAAATCCAATTTCGCTTGGTTTTTATCGTGATGGGACACCTAAACAAAATGACAAACAAAAGAGCGTTCATCATCATCATAATTTCATCCGAAAGACGTCTACTGCTGGACATAGGCCTCCCCTAAGACTTGCCAGATCGACCGGTCCTGTGCTGGACAACAGAGCATGATGGGATTTGGTTTCGAATTGATACAAATATCTACCTACTTTCAAAACAAACAAAAAAAGTTTATCGGCATCGCAGTCAAGAGGACAAGTGCCCAAAAAGCTGGCAGCATTACCACGTTGTATGGTATTTTATATTTTTTATTATTATTTTAAGTTAATATTATCTTTATTATCTTATCTATTATATGTTAAAGATTTTTTAAATGATAGTTTCTAATCTATTTGTGTTATATTTTAATTTTGTTGTGCTTTTTTATTTTTGTCTTTCTTAATTTTGCTATATTTCAAGTGGCTATAATTTATTTTGTACGCCAATGGTGGCAAAACATGTTGAAACTTACAAATTTTCACTTTTACATCCACATTTGCATTTATACGTATAATGTTACACATGTTTACAAATAAATATATCTTTATCTTGAAAAGTAAATAAAAGCAACGTTGTATTATAATTTTCAAAACCCTGCTCATTTCCTCATTTTAAGCCTCATGCAGACTGGCGCGTTATACCATTGAACTAATCATTGCTCATCTACCCAGACCTACGACTAATATAACATTTTCATGGGCGACGTTGTACTCTGCAAACAATAAGATTTCCCATGATGTGTCAATTGCCAGCCCACGCGTCGGGCCTTGCCCTTAGATTTCACATTTTAGAAAATCAGTACAGTTGTAAACACTCCTATTCTAAGAATGGAACATCGAACTTTGAAGTAGATAGGTATTTTCCTACATACAATGTAGCGAATTGCGTCGAAAACTGCGAAAGTTTTTTCGTCTTTTGAATGATAAATACCTGAATTTTATTTCCTATTTTGATTTTCAAGTAGTGAATTGTTGGGTTTCCTGGTCCGTTTTTCAATATTTTTCAAGCTTACAGACTTGATGGTCTTGTATTACGTATAGTTGGGTTAACATTTAACATGCAGGACAGGACCTCAACGTTTTCCAGCAGGTATTTTTTTTTCTCTTTTTCCATGCTTTTATTTCTACGCTTTCCAAATAGACGGTGACCGAAGGCGACTTGTTCTTTAATGCGCGGTATGGATTGGTGAAAAGCAATATGAAAAATGAGCCGTCTAAACATAGGTATGCAATATAACATGCAATGTAACACAATAACAGTATGCGAATTTGTTTCAATGTGTGTTACATATCATGTTACGTTTCAGTGTTTCACCATTCTGAACTGGTCATGAGGATAACAGAGAGTAGGTCGGCCTGGGGGCCTACCACCACCGCTTAGAGCAGTATTACTTCGGTGGGGGAGAAAGATGGCGATATACGTCCTATAGAGCTTCATCTCTTTCGTACACTGAAGTAATATTAAAAAAAAATACTGCTGTAAGCGGTGGTGGTTGGCCCCCAGGTGTAGGTTTTAAAAACCCTAATAAGTAGGTGTCTATAAGTAGAAACTGCATTCTACGCCGAGTCCGATTTAGAAAACTTTTTAAAGAAAGTGAAAATTATTCATTTCATATTCATGGTAATCTGGGATTAGAAATTATGGGTAGGTAGACCAGCTAACTACTTAGATTTCCAACGTTTGTCAAGAATTAAAATCCCATCATCATAGCTAACAGTGTTCCACTTCTAGGCCAAACCACTCTCTCTAACTCTAAAAGTTTTTTTCCACAGAAATCCACGTGAAAGCCTTCTGGTCTCCAGACTCCAAGGGGACGCCTTCAGACGGGCTCAGTGTCCGTGTAAGCGTATATCTAAGTATACTCAGATTTACTGAAGCTCTGGAAAGCCTGAAACTGGGCTATGACGAGTGAACATACAGAATGACAGGTCCACTCAATCTGTGTGGTTCTTTCCTCAAACGACCATTTCAGACACCAATCTATATGGTCTTCACATGATCTGAGCAAGATTATGTCTGGAGTTTAAAAGAAACTGTGACCTCTGATTTTGTTTCGGCCTTTCTTCTCAGAGTAGCCAGATAGGAAACGCCGACCTCATCTAGTTTTAAAAATGTCATTGACGTGTAAAAGTGTTTGTACAAACCTACTTACAGAAATAAATCATTTATGAATGTAGCCAACTTTTTCCCGGATCGTCACTTGATGGGAGTCAGGACGAGCTCCTGCCTGTCTGGATAGATATCTGGAGAAATCCCAAAACCTTCTTTGGGTAAAATCTAACACTAAATAATGTATAATGTCGTAAACAAGATACTTAGATAGATTGGGCAGTGCCGTGAGCAGACTTTGTTGTCTGTTGTAGGTCATTGAACTCGTCCAGCCATCTTTCTGTCCAATAAGCTACGAAGGCGTGTTATACTCAATAACCAAGCAGATATCACAAAATATAACTAAGTCAGCACTGAAAACTTGTCCTTACGTGTCTGAAAACTGTTTAATACGAAGAAAATAATCTTATAGCTATCTACAAAAACTGCTCTGTAGTGTAACCGCGAATGCGTGTAGACCATCGAAAATCAAGTAAGACCCGTATGGTAAAAGTTGCCAAGTAAATGTCAATGACCCGCCGCATGTGCAATTTTGACCTTACTAAAGTTTATGTAGCAAAGTCAGTGAAAGTGGGGACATCAATCAGTTTGCGGGGAAAGTGCGAAACCCTTCGATTATGACCTTTTAAAAATACCAATTTCGTAGGGCAACACCGTCAAAGTACTTGATTGACGTGGATTGATATTTGTAATTGGAACGAATTTGGTAGTTATAAATTTTCTTGTAATTTGTGTTGAATATTTTTCACACTTTTCTCGTGGCATTTTCGAAATAATTGCCAAACTGATTGATCGAAAATCGATTAATTTTAAACCGATCCGATTAGCTGACCTTAAATTTAAGTGTATTGAATTAATTAGTCGATAAAAAATTCATTAAGAACTCTCGTAAAACATTGCATGAAAGTTTTATATTTTCACTGAGGCTAAGGCGCCATCTACAGGCATAACTCTTCTGAATTTTCCTATATACCTACCTACCTACCTACTTGCCTTACCGGGACCACTGTCGGTTAAGTTATATAAGTATGCACGAAATAGGGAAGTATTTTAATCTATTTATGCATATTTTGTAGACCTACCTGCTCCTTTATTATTACACCAGAAATTGATAAGCAACAGCACGTAGGTACCTACCACAGAACTAAAAACTGCATCAGAGGTCACCGACCCGTATATTCAGCAAATTCAGTGCTAGCAACGACCAGGATGTATTAAAAGAATGCCTAGTTCAACTATGAACAAATTATTATGATATTTATTTTATTTTATTTTATATAGGAGAGGACCTTTTATATTGAAGGAAAGATTTAAAGGTAGGTGAGTATGCTTGAGGCGGCTGTGTCAGAAAAACTATGTACTTTGTAAGTAGGTAGGCACCTGCACCACTTTTGTACCATTTCCTTGGTGGTCAAAGATCAAGAAACAAAAGCTTGTCGTACATTAACATTTTACAGAAGCCAACAGTTTAACTGACCAATAACGGCATTTTATTTGTCATGGCTTCTCGTTCACGTTATTCGATTGATCGCGTGCAATATTTTGCCGCAGGTGCAATTTGCCGGTTCGATTTGCTGTGCATGTCGATTAACGAGTTTCCTACCTATGTTCTTTACTTATTCGATCTGCTCTTTCCTTTTGGGGAGTTTGAAGAACAAATCTTACTGCACGTATATCTTTAGT
Organism: Lithophane semibrunnea; assembly: GCA_947363905.1. Lineage (NCBI taxonomy): Eukaryota > Metazoa > Arthropoda > Insecta > Lepidoptera > Noctuidae > Lithophane > Lithophane semibrunnea. The sequence goes on along the minus strand of OX376209.1, from coordinate 10,119,257 downwards.
GCATAGGAAGCAAGATTGAAAAAATCTGGATGAATAAATTACCAAATGCAATACTGCCATCTATCGATGACACCAAGAACTAATTTTGAAACCTTGATGTCCAGCGCCATCTCTTGACAAGGCTACGAACCACTTCGAAATGTTTTTGTTGAACTGCTTTATCGTCAAATAGACAATATTGACATTAAAGTCAATGTAACCAGAGCTTATAAGAAACAATCTACCAAATAGTATAAAAAGTCTGTAACGTCATAACATAACTATTTTTTTGGCGATAAGGCACCATGCAAGATGGTCAGTTTCATTAAATCTCTTAGATTTAATGAAACTTTGACCTTCTTTTTAACGGAACTACGTGTCAGTGTGCAAACTTTCGTAGGCACCTTGTTTAGGTACTTTCTTAACTTCCCACTCACGAGTAGTCACGAGTCTCCAGCTCACAGACTAATTAGTACCTCCAGCTAGAGTATCGAACTACGATGTTTCAGTTAAAAAACTGAGGCGCCAAACAGTACGGCCTCGTGGTAACACCGTTTAAAGTTTTGTTCCGTTAAAATAATAAGAAAACTTTTACATAATCTGTACCACACGTCGTTTTATACCATGATTTCATAAAAATCCTTAGACTTTTTCACAACTAATAACAATTTAAAAATAATCCAAAAAAAAAACTACTACAAAAACAGCATCCTGCATCTTGGCAACACTAGGTAGCGGCTGCCATCTGCCATGATTTGGCGTTTGTCTTGTCACGTATTAGTGCATCGTCTAGAAAATTACAAAAATGCTTTATGAAAAGCTTTATTGGGTGCAAGTGTTCTTAGTTTCTATACTAGTTAGTTCTATTCTAGCAGAATGGAACACAAGGGATTACATCAGACGAGAGCATTCTCTCACAAAACCTTACCAAGGTGAGTGACCCCTGGCCGGTGACTTTGATCTTACCTCGAATTTGCGCTAACAATAAAAATTAATCAATTAACTACAGGAGGTGGATATTCGGTGCCTTACTGGGACTTCCTAGGTAACACTATAGTGACTTCGAACTACGTACGACTAACGCCCGACTTGCAGTCGAAGTCTGGTGCTATTTGGAATACTGTGGTGAGTACACAGTCATTATCACTTACTTAGCTAGGAATATATGCGTGATAAGGTGTTATTAACGTGAACACAGCGGCACGAGGCGACTCTGATCTGTTATTAGAGATAAGCTGAGCTAAATTGGCAGATTTTCACAATTCTGTACCTTAAACGTTTGATAACATCAACATCACTGTATCATTTTCACATGCTGGTACAGACTATGTTTGCTCAGATGTTTTATACTACAATCTGTTATTGTTTCAATATATAAATGTAAATTTTAATGGATATATTTTATGTTTATAATACCTACTTCATTTATTAGGAACTACTTGTACATTCATTCTTCTATTGAATTGTATGACTAACACACACAATCCATCGTAGTGATAACAAAGTAGACAGTAAAACTGAAAACTTCGATTATTTTTATTACTTTTCATTTTATTACCATACAGGCCTTGTTTTATAGGAAAATGCTTTTTGGTATTATCTTTCTTATTTACGATTCGTAAATACAATACAGGTGGAAGAATAGTATAAAATAATCTGCCTAATTCTGCCTGAAACATACCATTGTCCACATAATTTCAGTGTTGAATTATTTTTAAACAAAACAGCCATGAATACCATAAACAAAAACAATATTTTTCAACTCAAGGTGATGCTCTGGTGATGACAATATCAGTCAAAAGTTATTTATTCAAACTAGGCTGAGAATCAGCACTTTTTTAATGTCAAAATTACATAAGACAGTCCCCCAAAATGTCCGCCCTTCGTCACTTCCTAGTGCTTCAGCTGGGAAGAAGAAGTGGCGCAAAAAACTCCCCAGCACAACATTATTTTCAAATTACAAACACCACAATATCATTTTCGTGTTATAACTATCAATTATAACTTTACCAAGTCATGATACTGTCAAACTAAAACAATATAATGATTATGGACCATTCAGACGGCCAATCCCTGAGACAATCCAATAATCGTGTAAATAGAGACAGTCCACTGCATTAGATTGTCCTCAAGCCATTGATGAAGCAAATCAATGGATTGGCTTAGTGGATTGTCTTGGGGATTGGCCGTGTCTAAATGGTCCATCAGGACTACACTCCATTCATGTATTTGCAATAATGGAACAACCAGAAACTAAATTATAAATATTGTCACAGAGGTTTTATGCAACTGTCTATTGTCTTTGACTAAAGACAAAAACCTCTTTACACTGTCTATGAATGCTGTTATGTATTAAGTTGTGTGTGTGTACAAGCAGGTGTGAGGAACGCATTCTCTCAACTGGACCGAAACATGTTTTGTATGTTTGTTGTTCATTGATTGCAAAGTCATTTAAGTTACTAGGTTGTTAACCAGCGGTGACACTTGTTTACAATATCTTACACTGTTAAATTGAATTGATAAGGAAACAAAGGATATGATGTCTTTGATTGAAGTTGGAACTAAAAGCAATTTGATATCTTAATATCTACTTTAGATTTTATATAAAGTTCTATTGTTAGCAGTTACAAGGCAAAAGAGTACAAAAATCCGATTAAGTATACATTGTATTATTTTAATTGTCTCACGAAACGCTGAAAAGTTAAAAAAAAGGAAAATTATTTGCTAAACTAATATTAGGGGTTGTTTTTTGTATGTTTGTTTGTTAAAGCGATCAATTGCAATATTATTAATATCGTCCATTGCTTCAATGGATTTGGTAGACGATCAATTTGCGCATCAATGAATCACGTAAAAATTGACAATTGGAATTAATTGTTATGGAGACCCTTTCCCGTTAAAATGGCTGAACAGATTTGCATGAAATTTGGCACATGGGTAAATCATGACCTGGATTAGGATAGATAGGATACTTTTTATCCCGATATTCCCACGGAACCGAGACTTATGCGGATGAAACCGCGGGGCGCAGCTACTTTTATAAAATTAATAATATTGTCATAACTTTTTTCATTATCAAATCTAAAAGCATGTAAGCCTGATTATAGTTCTTACATAAGGAAAAACTAGCCTTCAGGTAAATTGTTTAATTTAGGAATGGGAGTAACCAACCAGAACAAGGTCACAATTACACTACAACAATATGCAAAACTGTAATCTATGAGAAATACATAGAGTGCAAAATTGTATCTTAGGGGAAAGGCATATAGTTGAAATTTCAATAAATTTCAATGCCCAATGAAATGTTTCATGCTTCATTCACTTTTGTTATAGTATGGTTTGACAAGAAATTACTTTTTTGTAATTATAAGCCTGCTGATTAATGACTCTGTATCCGGTTATGTTAATTGATGATGTAATACATAGGTAAGTAGGTATACCATTGTGTTGGTATTTGGAACAAAATATCTGCAGGCGATGACAATATTTAATTTGTCTCTCCTTGGCCGAAATTTTAAGCCTAATGCTATGCCAAATTGCCAAGTTAAGCTTTTCTTTTTTATGCAGGAAATATTAATTCAAACCCAAAATTCAGGTCATATGAGGAGCATGCAGAGTAGTGTCTGAGATGGTCTTTTGAGGAAAGAACCTCACAAATCTGGTATCTAATTGCGTAAAGGCTCTTCCATACAGGCGCGATTCGCCGCGCGACGCGACGCCGGCGTCGCCGCATTGTTCGCCGTGAAGTTTTCTCAGAAATTGTTTTGTTAAAATTCGCCTCGCGCGGCGAATCGCGCCAGTATGTAAGACGCCTTAACACATTTTCGTAAACGTTCATTGCTTTATTTACGTTTTTGAGCAGTTTTTTTTTTTCGAACATATTAAGCAACTAGCTTCCGCCCGCGGCTTCGCCTGTGTGGTATGTCGATAAAAATAGCCTATGTCCTTTCTCAGGCTCTAGACTATCTGAGTACCAAATTTCATTGAAATCGGTTCGTAGTTTTGGCCTGAAAGCGCGACAGATAGACAGAGTTACTTTCGCATTTATAATAATACTAGCTGCGCCCCGCGGTTTCACCCGCGTAAGTCTCGATCCCGTGGGAATATCGGGATAAAAAGTATCCTATGTGTTAATCCAGGTTATAAGCTATCTGTTTGCCATTTCATCCAAATCCATTCAGCCGTTTTTGCCTGATTGAGTAACAAACATCCAAACACACAAACTTTCACATTTATAATATTAGTAGGATAGTAGGACTAGTTTCCGCCCGCGGCTTTGCCCGCGCGGTATGTCGATAAAAAGTAGCCTATATCCTTCCCCAGGGTGCCATCTATCTCCATGCCAAATTTTGTCGAAATCCGTTCAGTGGTTTAGGCATGAAAAGGTAACATACATACAGACAGACTTACTTACGAATTTTTAATATTAGTATGGATTAGTAAGGATGGATTAGCAATTTGTTTCAAAACTATTTAGATTGTTATTGATCGTGTACTACGTAATTAGTTTGCCGTCCGTACACTCATTTGTCATTAACCATGGAACTCAACTCAGAACTTGAAGCTAAACGACGCGAACTAAAAAATGAATAGGTATCTATAACTATTCATCATCATCTTCTATTATTCTACGAAATTATTATGTTTAGGACTCTCACATAATAAAACAAAACCTCGATTGTTCATAGTAACTGACTAGCATGCATAATGATTATTATTTTAGTTGAACTTTGCTCACCAGTATTTGCATTAAATTATTGTCTGTGATTACTTCACATTACTTGTCCGTATTTTATTTGTATAATTTAAACAAAGACAGAATTTGAATACTTAAACTTTGATATTCATTTATTTGTTTTATAGTTAACTAGGTGATGCCCGCGGCTTCGCCCGCGTTGATGTCGGTCATTATTTATACTAAAACCTTCCTCGAGAACCAATCTATTGGTAAAAACAGCATGAATATCGGTGCAGTACCTAGTTTTTCAGTTTATCGCGAACAGACAGACGCGGCGGAGGACTTTGTTTTATAATAATAATATGTAAGGATACTGAATACGCTTTATTCGATATCTTAACCATGGTACTACTTACTGTATACGTATGCTGTATGAATACTACTGTGGTGTTGAATTAGGAGTGAGGCGTATTTATCGTCACAGATAGAAATCACAGATATTAAAAAATAGCAGATAGCAATTGCTCCTAACGATAAAAAATATCTGTTACTTAAAATCACAGATCCTGTTACTGTTAAAACTTGGGATACGATTTTCGACTTTAACGAAAAGAAATAAAGAAGATATTCAATTGAGTTAATACGTATTTATCGTCTGTACAAAAATCACAGGCTGTGATTTTATAACAGATAGATACGATTTTCGACTTTAAATCAAAAGGAATAAAGATGATATTCGATTGAGATACGTATTTATCGTCCGTACAAAAATCACAGGCTGTGATTTAATAACAGATATTTGGATCTGTTATTTTTTTGTCACAGTCACAGTGATCACAGATATCGTGTTTCACCTGTTACAACCCATCTCTATGTTGAATGATAAAGTTTGTCATTCTTAAGGATACGCACATACGTAACTATGCTATTTAAATTCAGCCAGTTCTCTTATCGCATCAGGAATTCCTAGATTATCTTCATCCGGCGTCAAATGAATATTGGTATATGAATACCAGGGGGCCAAGTCTACTAATTTACAAACGTGTCAGTGGTCTCGCAACGATGAGTTTTTGACAGATTTTGTATGGCATATCTGTCAAAAACTGATCATTGTGAGACCACTGACACGTTTGTAAATAAGTAGACTTGGCCCCCTGTGCTCTTCGAGTACAGTCTCACAAACAGAATTCAGAAGTAATTTCTCGTGAAATAATTTGTTTTTTTTTAATAAGATCCGTTTGCCTTGATTTAGTAGGTACTAATTATTATAATGAATGCTAAGGTCAATGTTCTTGTTACCAGGCCTCGACCCTCATTCGAAGAGGCTTTCGTGCTCTCGTTAAGCAGTTGGGCTGAGTTGGGTCAAGGGTTTTGATGTTGAAACGTACCCTTGGGCACGGCTCGTATTATTAGGTTCTCTCTTCGATGGTCTGTCCGCCTGGTAGGTTTAATCCTGTTCCCTATGCTGATGGTGCGCTATTTTGTTTTAATGAATCAATCATATAAAAAAAAACATAAATAATAGCTACCGAAATCAATAAGAATTATTATTTTTAACTAAACTCTGCGGGAGCCTTAAGGGCGCACCCTACCTCAAATTGCTTAGCATGATCCTCCGTTATGCCAAAAATACTGCAGCATTAATTTTGAAATAAATATATGTTAAAGTTGAGGATTGATGCTAGGTATAGGACCTAGCATCAATCCTCAACTTTAACATATATTTATATGTTATAGGTTTGGCGAAAACAAGATTACATAAAAAATTTCTCGATAGAAAAAATATCTAAAGTTACCTCTAAACAGAACTATAAACCGCTGGTATTAAAAAAACACAAATTAGATCATGAAACTTTGCATAATAACTGAACTATCTATAAAGCAAGTCTTATGTTCTTTATTTTTTTTAATTTACCATTATTTGCACCGTAAAAAGCAATTACCTAAACTTTTTGAGTCTTGAGAGCCGCTAGCGCCCCACTCCGTCTCGCTCTCACTCTGGTCGCGAGTAGTATGGTGCGAGCGAGATAAAATCTGAGGTAGGGTATAAAATATTATTTCCGGCATACCTTTAATATTATTTCCGGCATACCTTTAATATTATTTCCGGCATACCCTGGACAGTTAGGGTTGCTATGCTTGCATATTTCTGACTGGTTTATATTTGTAACACAGCATGAACTTTTCTTTTAATAATATAGTTATCGTCGATACCATTAATAAAACCATGAAATTACAATTTCACACAAAGTCTTAATAAATCCTAACTATTCATTTGGCAATAACATGCAGTTCGATCGCCAACCCACTGCTCGTGTTTATACGTTGTTTGTTTATTTTCATTTAGTTCCCAACGAGTGATCGTCATAACACTTCGTCAGATTTATCAACAATAATAGATCAATAATATGTTTTGTGATCTGTGTGTCTGATACAATGTGAGTCATTTGTTGTAATGTTTTGTCTGTCGAGATGGTAGTTGTCATAATAAATCATAGACCATTCATACATGGGTATGAATGATCGGGTACGGATGTCGTATTTTATTTTTAGGAAATTTTACCTGCCAAATTGAGCAAGTTGATTTTAGATCCAAATTCGTAGGTAAGTAGTTTGAATTTCCAACAATCTGACAATCCCTTACCTCTTTCTAACATTATAAAAGCATTGCATGTCACAACTACCTTACGTACTATCTCATTGATAAACTGCTATTTAGCACTTTATCTAATAGCTAAGAGTTATGATTATACTTAGGGCTGATTTAACCAAACCCAGATATATTATCTTTTATTCAGGGAAAAAAATTGACGTCTGACAGTTTTTGTATAGAAAATCTCCTTACAGGTAAAACCGATTATTTGACATGAACCTATCATGTCAGATAATCGGTTTTCCCTGTAAGGGGAAGATCTGTCAAAAATGTAATATTTATGCGCTGGATTACACTTATACTAGGGATAAAAGTTTGGTCGAATTCGCCCTTAGTAACTCATAGTAACATAAAAAAAAACTTAATCGACTTTCGTAGTTCTTCGTAACGTAATATGTACTTACTACAGAGGTACTAGAATGCCTTGTCCATTCAATTGGTGTATATTACACCAATCAAACTTTTGTCAGTCGTAACTAGAGTAGTTGTTATATTGTATGAATCCTTTTTTTTTTTTTTTTTTTTTTTTTTTTGAGGGTGGGAAGTCATCCAATGACTTCTCCCGCTCTGGGTGGAGCGGAAGGGCGTGTCAGACTTTTACTGACTAAAACCCACCCGTGTTCCTTCAGTTGCCTGTTGCCAAGGTCCCGGTATCCCTTTCGGACTAACCCGCAACCCTGGCAGGATATTGTATGAATCCTGAGAGATCAAAGCGTGGAAATGTAATAAAGCTGAATGTCTTTTTTCTACAATTCAATCTGCCTAGCCTTTTCCCAACTATGTTGGGGTCGGCTTCCAGTATAACCGGATGCTGCCGAATACCAGTATTTTACATGGAGTGACTGCCTATCTGACCTCCACAACCCAGTAACTGGTTAATACGATACCCCTTGGTAAGAATGGTGGTCAGACTATCGAGCTTCTGACCACCCGTAACAACTGTCAAAGATCCACGAATGACAGCCGGAACCAACGGCTTAACGTGCTTTCCGAGGCACGGAGGAGTGTCGGTATGGAAAGATGGTCACCCATCCCCCAACCCCGGCAAGCGTAGCTTAACCTGATGGATTTTCCGACATAAATACCAAGGTTCCTAACCCAACCTTCTCTCATTCCAGCCATGTGTAACCCGCAACTGGGAGCTCCAGGTCCAGTTCAAAGTGCACGGTCGCGGCAAGGACCTGTTCGGCGATGGGTTCGCGATATGGTACGTGCGCGACCGCATGCAGACTGGCCCGGTGTTCGGCAGCAAGGACTACTTCCACGGCCTGGGAATCATCGTTGATACCTATAGTAACCATAATGGTGCTCATAATGTGAGTATTATAATCTATATATCCCAGTGCTTGGCAAAGGCATCCCTTTTCCACACAAGTCCATTGCCATTGTGGGCCAGTCCTTTCGGTAGAAGTTCAAGTTCGTCCCTCCATCTTCGTCTGGTTCTGCCACGATGTCGTCTGGCATTTAAAGGAACCCAATTGGTAGTATATTATAATAAATACATAAATGCCTAATGTCCATGTTAATTAATTTGTATAAATTTCCTAATTAAATTATTACTATATTAATATTTTTCATAATGGGTGACCCTATTGCCTTCAACCAGGCACTTTTTGTTTTTCATTTCATTATTTTAGCTTGGGCTGGCGCTCAGGGCTGTTTCTGAAAAATCTTTTAACGATTTGCTAGACCCGGGGATCGAACCCAGTACTCTACGCTGACCAGACGCGCTTGCGGCCACTACTCCATCGAAGCAGTATTTCTAAGCCTTGTCCTATTATTTGAATACAGCACCAGCACCCGTACATATCAGCGATGATAAACAACGGGTCGCTGCACTATGACCACGACAGGGATGGCACTCACACGCAGGTCGCCGGCTGCGAGAGCAAGTTCCGCAACTATAACCATGATACCCACGTATCTATCACGTATATGGATGACACTTTGACCGGTATGTTGTTTTTGTAGAAGTCTGAATTCTAAGAAAAATAATTGGAGTAAAAAAAAAAAAAAAAAAACCGGTCTGACGTCAAAAAACCGATTGATTAATGCCTGCAATAATACAAGAAGGCCTTGCCTCAATAAAGATAAGGAATAAATAAAACTGTGCACTGACTGGACAGGTCCACTCAATCTGTGTGGTTCTTTCCTCAAACGACCATTTCAGACACCAATCTACATGGTTTTCACATGATTTGCCCAAGATTATTAGGCTTTAAAAGAGACTGTGACCTCTGTGTTTTCTATCAGTGAATTAATATTTGTTTCTCAGTATTGCCGGAGGTTGCCTTTTTGAAGCATAAAAACCTCGTTATAATATTACTATAGATAATATAGATTTTTTTTTAAACCAATATTCCCTCTCTAGTCTCCACAGACCTAGAAGGCAAGAACGCCTGGAAGGAATGCCTCAAAGTTGAGAACGTGTTGCTACCGACCGGTTACTTCTTCGGCGCGTCGGCAACTACCGGCGACCTGAGTGACAACCATGACATCATCGCTATCAAGATGTTCGAGCTTGATCTGCTGGAAGCTGTAAGTTGGAATATAATATTAATAATTCTTTATTGACTCCTGAACTAGGTGTACCTACCTGTATGTCAGGAGTCAGCGCCCACTCCCATTTTATTTAGCTTAGATACTAATTCCAACTTAAGAATAGACAAACATGTGTGCTACAAAATACACTTTTTAAAAGAAGTAAGTTATCTCACTTCTTTTCATTTACATTCCTGTGATATAACTTATATCACAGGAATATAAATGGCCTGTAATGCTTTTATTGGTGGGACACAGCCCTTCTTTCTTTGAGAGAGAGTGGGCCCTAATCTACCATGCGGTGTACCAGTGCTCTTTGGTAAAAAGCTGTCCGTCACGCACTTGGCCGGTATTTCTGGTTTTATATATATTTCTTGGATACGGTAGTGTGCTAAAATTAAATAAACTGTCTTCTTTTTTTCTGAAAGCCTGTCTTAATTTTCTTTACGGGGCTTATTGACCGTCAAAAAAATTAAATTTTAACTCGTAATATAGATTCATTATCAGAGGGGCAATCCCCTCTGATAATGAATCTCAAAAATACAATCAATTTACCAACATTTTTGACAAGTTTGACGGTTTAGTTCTGAAGTCTTTATTTATATATACTTTATTGTACACCACAAAAATATATAACGAAAGGAAAAAACAAACACTACAAAATATACAATGTTAATGTTTATTGTTTTCTTTATTACAATAATTCAATAATATACATCTAACACTAAAATAATAATAATATGTACAAGTATATATAAACGGGGGGGGATAATCACATATAGTGCATCAAAAAATTCGTCCCCATCGCTGTCAGCAGGAAAAGTGCCCAAAAGGCTGGCAGCATTGCCACGTTGTATGGCAATGTTGATTCTTTGGCCGAAAAATAGGCCACAAGTTTGACAGATTGCGATTTGAATGTGAAAGTTTTTTAAGTACGAGAATTGGCCTTCAGTGCAGAAACCGCAAAAATAACCCAAAGACGAATTAAAACATTTAATAATATTAAAATAAAATAGGTGCAGATATATTTAGTAACCTATTCCGCTTGACTATTCTTCAAGAGTCATAAAACCCCTTATAACCTCCGTCAAGCGGAATAGGTTACTAAATATATCTGCGTTTATTCTATTTTACAATGGATTTCCGCAAAGTCACGCCTGAATCAATTAACTATCTTTAATAATATTGTTTTTATATCTTTTCAGCAAAACAAAGACGAAGACCGTTCCCAAATTATACCATCAGCGGCCTCCTTCGAGGCGCCTCGTGAGAGGATCGATGACTCCAAGCCCGCCATGTCTGGAGTCAAAACGTTCCTCTACATGATGGCAATAGCCATCGTCATCATCATCCTAGTGGTCCTAGGCATCATGTACTACCAGAAACGACAGGAACAGACTAGGAAAAGGCTGTATTGAAAAGATCTGAAGAACTCAGAATAGCTCTAGGGACCTACCACCTGTGTGAGAGAGATGGTGCTATACAATCTGTATAGTTCCATCTCATTCCCACACTGAAGTAAGATTATAAGAAGTGGTGGTAGGCCCCCTGAAATGAGTCTTCAAAATATACAGTTGGTGGATTTTAAGACATTCCTTTTTTAAAACAGTTCTTTCCTTTAATTGTTTCGTTTTAATTTCGGGGTTTTAGGAATGTCGTTTGTTTACATACAGGTTGTATTTTTTCGCGATGATACTGTGTAAGAGAAACAGTGCTGTATGACAGCTAGGTATGCGTTGAAAAGAGACGAAACATCACCTGACGTACAAAAGTTTAATCGCTAAATAATCTTCCTGCACTGATTTATTTAAAAAAAAAATGTGAAAAAGCAATATGATTGTGAAACAATAATTATTTTTCGAATATGCTGAGACCAATATGTATGAAATATAAAAGACTAATTTTTAATAATATTCTAACTCCAAAATAAATTGTCCTTGATGTATTTATATTGTTACCTTTAATCTGTGTTAGATTGATCTATCCACAAAGATAATTTAGAATTTATATTTAAGAATTTATTTCAAAAATTTTCAACAACAAAAAAAAACAGACATTCGTGATTTAGAATAATGTTTCCAAATCCTAAATGTATCTGTAACGTTAACGCCAAACAAATCAGGTCAATTAATCAAATATGACATTCTAAAATCTTCGATACAATAGAGAGAGATAACGCTATATAATCTCTACGTGGGAAAAAGAGAGGGAACATAGCCTCCATAAATTTCACAATCCCGCCTCCTTACATCACCTATTTGAAGCATTACCAAATGATTTTATTAAGTTTACGTCAACCTAAAGACGCTATACGGCATTTGCAATTATACAACCTTATATTTATGACGTTAAGATACACTTTTGTTTAATTAATTTGCGTTAATAAAAATGAAATCTCATGACAACTTTATTTTCTCTTTGGTTGTTTGTGGTCCCTTGCTTAGGTATAAAGGGTAAATAGTCATTAATAGCCCCATATATAACCCTATCGTAATAAAAATTGTGAAGTTTGACTGCATTTTCATATGTATTTACGTTAATTAGGTTCTTTTATAAGAATTCAACAAAAAAATATTATTCTTTCATTCAGAAAAGCATTTTTGGCATTAATGTTAGCTATTTTTATTTTTTATAGTGTAGAAATAGCATAAACAACATGCAAAAAAAAACTGTCCGATCCGTTATTGTTATGTATCGTACTGAGTGTATCTATGTGGTAATTTTCAAGAAAAAAGAAAAAAATCGCCACATTTTTTTTTTCAATGGTGCCTTTCACTTGTTTCGCGGCTGGCCGTCCTCTAGCGGGTAGATATATACCCAGCCATAACTTGTGAATGATCCCTGTTGAAAATGTACTAATTTTTAATGAATATGGGGTAATTTTGGTATTAAAATGTGAATTTTAAATAGCAATAACTTTTTTTTATTTTCATCAATAATATATTTTTATTATTTTTTAGAATGTTATTGCAGTTCTTATGTGCCCCTATTGGATCGGACAGGGTTTTTTTTTAAATATTTTATAGTATATTTTTAAATGCAGTTCAACATTTAGAATTAAAAGTCGTTACATAAACAATAAGTAAGTACATAAACATTATACATATGTATAGTCACTATTTTATTATTAATATTTAATAACATACATATTTTTATTGCTTTGCTTGCTCACTACTTATGGAACTGGTTATCCACATATTTTGCGTTTTCTATTATTTGATAAGATAAAGCTATGATTTATTATATTAATTTTATGTTACAAACCCATTGTATGGTAGAAAGCTATGAAAGTATTGCGCCATCACAACGATTAGTGTTGGGACATGTTCTGATTGAATATCGATTTTATCCCTATTTTTTCCTAAAACGTAACTTCGACGTTTTCATCCCTATTTATCTAAGCTTTCTTATTTAGCTTTGTTTGCATTAATAAAATATACATAAACAATTGCTTCCATCACAAAAAAAAAAAGCCAAACAAGTTATGAATAGGGCAAGTGTATAATGGTTAATTTTGAACACACTGGGATTGGGAAATATGCACCAAGTGACATAATAACATTACAAGCCAAACTATAATCAGCAAATTAGGGGATTTGAAATAGCTGTTTTATTTATAGAAATAAGGAAGAAAAATACATGTTGCACTGACCCGAAATAAATTGGGCTATGGGCAGGGATAATTTTTATAATGTTTAACTTTAGTGTGTTCAAAATTGAACATTGATGTACGAGTCAATTAAAAAAATCTAGAAATCCACTTGAAACAATTTCTCTTTCATTGAAGTTTCACCGTTTAATTGAAGTTTGTTATTTTTAATCGTTAAGTTGGTTACACTTGAACTATTTTACACACGAATGAATAAATATAAAATTATGACCTTGAATGTATTTATTTTATTATAATTAAGTTTCTTTTGTATTATTAGCCGATGTTTAAAATGGTTCAAATGTAACGTAATCATTAATGAACGAGTGATGTATGTGTGTTTATTAAAAAAGATTTATAAACTTTTCATCGCGTTCTTTGATTTCAACGCACTCTGATTCTCAAATAAACAAAGATATCAAAAAGCCTCCTGTTTTAAAACGATGCCTCGCCAGAGTAGGTACAATAACAGTAATTTAAATTTAAATTACTAGTACACCAGTACCAGTCACCATCACCACACCTTTAATTATTATCCCTTTTTGTTGTACTACTTGTGCTTGAATAAATTGAAATTGTCATTGAAACATGGAGAAATAAATAATATGATCAGACCATGAGACTTGCGAAAACCCTTATCTCCACAAAGCAATGTACATGGCAAAAAAAGCTAAGGAATGCAAAAATGGTATTGTCACTGCCTTCGCCTTGGCGCGACGTCGATACGTAGTATCTCTAAGTAGTCTGTGGACGTCGCGATTTGTCTCACAGCAGTCACCTCGGTGAAGTTAGCCGCACGATTTCATTATTATGAACTTTTGTTAGTGCTAATCGTTAGAGAGGGTTAGAGAGAAAAGAAAAATCGTTAGAGAGTAATTAGTTTTTATGTAAAAACAATTTTAATTTTTCGTGTGAAGTTGGCCCCCCTTCCCGCAAAAATGGACTTAGACGTAATTTTATTTTTTTAATCGTTTGCGAATCTTTAAAGAGAGATTGAGAGTTACACAAAATTGTTAGAGAGTTAATATTTTATTTGATATTAAATAATTTCTAAGAGCGTGACGTTAGCCCACCTCTGTGAATTTTGCCCCCGATATAATTATTCTCAACTTTTGTTAATGCTAATCGTTAGAAAATCGTTAGAGAGAGTTAGAGAGAAAATAAAATTCGTTAGAGAGTAATTAGTTTTATTTATCAACGATTTTAATGACTTTTGTGACATTGGCCCCCATTCCCGCAAAAATGGACGTAGACGTAATTTTTTTTTTTTTAATATGTTGAGAATCGTTAGAGAGAGATAGAGAGTTAAAAAAAATCATTCGAGAGTTAATATTTTAATTGATATTAAATTATTGCTGAGAACGCGTTTTACCCTAGGACCTGAGCAAGTTAAAATTTAGAAATGTGCCGCCTCGATAGGGGATAGGGGGGGGAGGAGAGGGGGAATGGTTAGTAGATCCCCCCACTCCCCCCTGCCGGAGATACAAAGTTTTTTTTAAATATGACAAATCTCTTATATGCTGGGGCCACACCAACGGATTATCGCGATAGACGTTAACCGTTTGTGTACTACACTACGACTTACCTCGAGAATTTGTCAACGGCATTTACATTGGCGTTTGACGTTGGGTGATTGATAAGAGGTCAAAGAGATTTACCGCGAGAATTATTGCATTGAATGAAGCGGCCACACTTACGTTTCTCTTTGTTCACCGTGAGCGCGACGCAAGTAGTACCGTGAGTAGTAGGTACTACTGATACATGACATGATGCAGAGGGACGTTATAGTTATGAGTGGTAAAGTCGTGTATTTGATTAACGATCATTTAACAGTGATACCTGATAAGAATACGAAATATTGTTGGTAGTTTCAATTTGATTCGTTACTTATAGTGCATCATTTATGCTCAAAACACACAAAAGGTGGGTGCTTGTCGGGAGCTGGTCGGGTCTTTTTTAACCCACTGACGGAAAAAGAGGAGTGTTATAAGTTTAACGTGTGTGTCTGTATGTTACGTCGTAGCTGCCAAACGGCTGAACCGATTCTGATATTTTTTATTTTGTTTGAAAGGTGACTTGATAGAGTGTTCTTAGCTATGATTCAAGAAAATCGGTTCAGCCGTTTGAAGATTATCAGCTCTTTTTCAGGTTGATGAATGGATGTGAGCATCTTCCACAGGTCACATCGATTCGAAAGGACATGTCCAAAAATGGTTTTTTATTATTCAATAATTCTAACCAGGATAAGTTAAATATATTTGGATAGACATCCCAAAAAGTAGTAGCTCTAACTGTATCATGCATTTTTAAGGATTACCAATTTTGAGAAAAATCGCTTTTTAATTTATTTATTTATTTTATTCTTATGTACACACAGTAAAATACAAAATAGATACGACATAGTTAAAATATGAGTACAAAGGTACTGCTTATTTCTTAGGAAATAATTAATTTAGTGTTAGTTTACTCCTAAAACGAACAAACTTTTCTAATTATCTAGGCTAATAAAGTGAACACACCCCAGAAAATAACATACTTTTCAAAATTGACACATGGTACTGTCATTACAGTCAATCAATATTTTGTTGTAAAGATTATGACAATGCAAACAAAAATTCTAATCAAGTTATTTACTTTATGTACCATATTCTGAAATAAGATGAAATGGGATATTTTCAGTCAAAAATGTGTAGCATAATTCTTTTAGATTATAGCTACTAGGAATCTATAAGTGCAAGAAGTGCATGTTTCAGCATAGTCCACAGGCTTAGCAGGAGTAAAATGATAATAGTACCTACCTACTGATCAAGAACATTTTTTTAATTACGATGGAGAATTCCTGTTTTATGACTTAGAATCGAGATCTGAAGTGGATAAAAAGCCTTTCGACAATATTATGATATTTAAAACTGAATAATATGCTTTGAATGCAAGTGTTACAGATTTTTTATGAAATAAAACTTTTTTTTTTTTGTGTTAAATAATGATTTTCTTCATTTTCAATGTCTTCTCTTATTAAAATACTGTCGAGAAACTGAGCAAATGGAGATATATAATTTTGATGCCGGCCCATCCAAGATACCAGACAATAATGTAATACACTCTATAACTATAGTGGTGTGAGTCCTCTGATCAAAGCTGTCTCATGTGATGACGAAATGCCTGGTATCTTCACTAACTTCTAGGTACAGTAAAAGTAACGTTCGGCTGAATATGTTGTCCATAATAAGAGCGAGCCTGTTTAATCTAAAACGCGTTCTCAGAAATATAATAATTTAATATCAATTAAAATATTAACTCTCTAATGATGTTTTTTAACTCTCTATCTCTCTCTAACGATTCTCAAATGATAAAAATAAAAAAATTACATCTACGTCCATTTTTGCGGGAATGGGGGCCAATTTCACAAAAGTAATTAAAATCGTTGATAAATAAAACTAATTACTCTCTAACGATTTTTCTTTACTCTCTAACTCTCTCTAACGATTCTCTAACCATTAGCATTACCAAAAGTTGAGAATAATTATATCGGGGGCAAAATTCACAGAGGTGGGCTAATGTCACGCTCTCAGAAATTATTTAATATCAAATAAAATATTAACTCTCTAACGATTTTGTGTAACTCTCAATCTCTCTCTAACGATTCGCAAACGATTAAAAAAATAAAATTACGTCTAAGTCCATTTTTGCGGGAAGGGGGGCCAACTTCACACGAAAAATTAAAATTGTTTTTACATAAAAACTAATTACTCTCTAACGATTTTTCTTTTCTCTCTAACCCTCTCTAACGATTCTCTAACGATTAGCATTAACAAAAGTTCATAATAATGAAATCGTTCGGCTAAATTCACGGAGGTACAGCAGTCGCAGCGCGAAACCACTGTGGCCTCTTCAAGCATCGTCGCCACAGATATAGTCGATATATATAGTCGATCGTCGCGTCTCTGTGTGAACTGACCCTTAATTAGTGTGAATCTAGCCTTCTGAGCAAAGCAAACGAAAGATCACTCACTACTGACAAGGTAATTAATAGACGCAGGTGCGGCTCTAGCATCAATGAAAGTAGTTTTAGCGAGTGCTCGTTCGCACAGTAAACTACCATGTTACATGCTGTGGTTCAAAAAACCAAATGGAAAGGCGATTTTATATAACGCAAAAAAAAGAAGTTATTCTGAAAAGAAACGGATTTACCGAAACTGTTTACAGAATAAGTAAGCTGAAGTGGCAGTGGGCTGGCCATGTTTGTCGAATCGAAAGACCGATGGCAAGGGTAGTGTGGGACGCCTCCTAGCTAGATGGATCAACAAAGCCCGGGAGAGTCCTATGTCCAGCAGTGGATTGCCATAGGCTGAATTGATTGAGATATAATTCATTTTTAAAAGTATCGGAAAAAGATTTGTGTCGATTTATCGAACTTTGTACTGCTCAGCGTGTGCATCATAGAGTACATAAAATGGTATGCATCACTACCTACATAGGCCATGAGTCAACTGTCAAACTGACATTTGATTGCTGTCAAAAGCTGAAAAAGCCAAGCGGCGTTTCGCGTTTGGTTGGCTGTAATTATTGAAATTGAACCAAATTAGGAATCTTTTGAGAATTACGGTTATAAATTCGTCTCATTTATTAAAAAAGGTACATCGGAACGAATCCAGAATGGATGGGAAATCATTCCTGTACTCTTGGTGCGCCAAGAAAGGACTTACGCCGGTTTATGATATCCGGGCCACAGGTATGGAAAATTACTGGTTAATTTGCTGTAGAAAACTAAGATCATCAGCTCACGATGGCTTAAGTATACCATGAATATTCTGGCTAGTATAGAATTCCTAAAAGATAATATTTGTGCACATTATTTAGAATGAGATGTAGTTCATTTCACCCTTGCTAACTCCATTGCAGGCTCAAAATACATGTTATATATTCCTAAAACCTAACCTATCTCCAGGGCCGCGTCATAGGCAGCGGTTTCTATGCGAAGTTCGCGTCGATACCATCAGCTATGTCGGCGCGGGTAACTCCACGACGAAAAAGGAGGCCCAGATGAATGCCTCCAAGGACTTTGTCAGCTACCTGGTGAGGACTGAACAGGTTGCGGCCTCCGAAGTGCCTGACGACACCAGGGTGGGTGTCAAGACTGAGGAAGAGGACCAGGGGCAGAGAAATGGAGATATGCAGCAGCAAGAGCCGAGGCAGCAGCAACAAAGATCAGTGTTTCAGGTTGGTGTTTGGTTTTTTAACATTTCTATGTCATTCCTGAAGATAATTTACTGTTTAACAAAGTCTGAATTTCTAACAAAATGAATTATCACTTACTGAATCATTCAATCAATCTGCCTATCCTTTTCCTAACTTTGTTGGTGTAGGCTGCCAGTCTAATGAAAGTCTAATGAATCATTAAATGGTAAAAAACTATTTTGGACTGTTTATATGCTGTTCTTATCTTGAGTTTATGGCATATGAGCTGGACATTCTGCAGTACAGACACAACTATTGCTGAACAAATTTTGTTCAAATGAGTGCAACAATTATGGCGATAATTTGACTAGCAATATTTTCCATCCTAGGAGGGTATGGGACCCCAAATGATGGGAGAAGCATACCAAGCGTATGGCGGGCAAAGCCAAGGCGACAGACCTTCGACCTTCACATACATGGACCGCATGCAACAGCAAAAGAATGTAGAAGAGGCTGAAGACCTGGATGTTAACGCTAGTCTCCATGGCAACTGGACAATGGAGAATGCCAAATCCAAGCTTCATCAATTCTTACAGATAAACAAGATAAATACAGACTATATGTACAAGGCTGTTGGTCCGGATCATACTCGGTATGTATTTAAAATATTGTAATTTTCATGTTCATGTATATTATATTATTATCTGTTAAATTTGAAGCCAAAGTTGGTTTCGCTAGTTGTAATTAAGTGCATGAGTGGCGGTAACTGTTGGTTACTGTCTATCCTATATGCCTTGAATGATGACATCATCACTTCTTGTTTCTTAATTCAATATTTAAAAAAATCTTTTATATGTGAACTATTCATTTAAGCCTCATTTACAAAGTGCAATTTAATTGCCTGGGGCAAAAAAGTGGAAGCAAGAATAAAGTTGTAAGTTGCAAGTTGTTTGTTGCTTCAATTTTATTGTATGCCATGGGCAAGAAACTTGCATTGTGGCTTCAGTGATATTTCATGGTATGCACTTCTAAATGCCAATACATATCAAAAACATAAAATATTATTTCTAACTATTGGTTCTTAAGTTAATAATATGAGGCATCAAACACATTGCATATAAAATAACCTGCCAGTTATTAACATTCTTTTTTACTTGTACTATTAAACCATTTAGTCAAAAAACAAAGCTTACTTTTCCTAATTTACAAATGTATGGATTACAAAAAAAACTGCTTTCATTTATAATATGCCTCATATTGTTTATTAAACCTGTCTCATGACCATGTGCAGTACCGGGCGTTAATATGGCATATCAATTATTTATTCGAAAGATACTGTCCATCAGCATAGCTATTCACTATCATGTGGTATGCTTTCATGCCAAATCGAACATCAATCAATGTTATTGAAAGAGTTCTTTAAATGTTGTTCACAAATTTGAGACTATGGTCAGTATCAAAACCTAAATGAAGACTCTAAAAGAGTCCTGATTGTCATATTTATGGCCGTATCGTTTACAGTTCTAGAGACACCAATAATTTAATGCTTTTACAAGCCACTGATTATTCATATTGTACAATTGAAAAATCATTGGCTGCAGATTTAATGTAGACAACCTGGAAGTGTTGTCAAGTTTTTTTTTCGCTGCTGGCAACACTTATGATGCGAAATGCATGAAGCGATGTCAATCGCACGCCTGATCGCGCGATCGACAACGTTTTAAGTACTGAATTTCACAAAAATCATTTGGAATGCTCAAAGCTCAACCACCTTATAAACCTTCAAGTTCTTGAATTAAGACAAAATATGAGCTTGAGTTTGTGAGTGAGCGGTTGCACTCACTGTTTGTCGACCAATTTTAATCAATTTCGGCCAGTCAGCCCCACTAACACGGGCGACCGATCTGTTAATTCGACAATTTTACAAGTTTTATTTCACACATTTTCTGACAATAGCACCTGTCGTGAAAATGTGGCAAATTAGTCAATTTTGTATGTTGTTGACAAACAAACATGTCTCACTAGCAGCGCCCCGCGGTTTCACCAGCATAAGTCTTGATCCCGTGGGAATAACGGGATAAAAAGTATCCTATGTGTTAATGCAGGTTATAAACTATCTGTGTGCCAAATTTCATCAAAATACGTTCAGTAGTTTTTGCGTGAAAGATTAATAAACATCCATCGATCCATCCATCCTCACAAACTGTCGCGTTTATAATATTAGTAGGATTGTCACTTTTATTAAATAGATAGGGCCCTGGCTGACTGGCCAATATGAATGCCACAGCATCGGCATGAGCTATTGAATTCTTATGTAGTTCGTACCGATGCGAGAAAATAAGAAGACTGCGCGCGCCTTTTTCTTACTTTAAACGTTTATTCATACTCACATCTCATTGCCTTGTGAAGTTGACCACTTATGTAAACTTGAAGATGAGTGTTGCCAGCAAAAGATAAATAACTTTATACAAACAAAAAATTGAAGCTGCCTTTGCAATCTAAAAGGCAAAGTTAGCTTCATAATTGACCAAGTTGGTTTCAAGAGCTAAGATTTTTAAACCATACAGAACGAATCCAAGACAATGTTTACCATGTTAATTAACCACAAAAAAATATAGAGAATTAAATATGATCTATTCTCTGAATTTTAAACAGATGTGAACAATAGTTAGTACGTATTATTTATAAAGCCTTGGCCCCCACTCCGCGATTACTGTACTTTAGTACGGAGCGGAGCGGAGTGGGGCGCGTTTTCGTGGATGGCACTATCTATACCAAGTATTTGATTGGTGTTTTTACTAACCATTTTATGCACTACATACGATTGTTTCCATCTGTTTATTACTAACAAATTGGTATATTTTTCGAATAAATATGATAGTCTTGGATTTTGTTCTAAATACAGGTGTGTTTGAGCTCTTTAAACTGGCTGTACTTGGCTACACTTCCAGAATGTAACAATTGCGTGACTTCTAGTCAACAAAGAGGTAAGTTTATATAATTTAATTATACTGGTTTTCAATATTTTCTTTCTTAAGTATAAATCGAACATAACATAACGTTCAAAATAAAAAAAATATACCCGTCGACTTGAGAACCTCCTTCTTTGGTTTTTCGTCGTTAAAAAGACGTAAGTTTTCGTCTTTCTGCATGTATTGTAAAAAGCGTAGGTTGTCATCGAAGGGTTAAGGCGAGCGATATACTTCTCAATATATTAAGTTGTAAACGTATTTTTTTACCGATTTTTTCAAAAAGGAGGAGGTTCTCAATTCATCTGTATGTTTTTTTTTTAAACATTATTATTTGTCGTATCCTCTAATAACAATCAAAACGATTTATAGACTAACACAGGCGCTTATACACGTCTTCTTTGTTTAAATTCGTTTATAAATCTTTTTTTACTTAAGCCTAAATAAATAAAGAATTTCATCGATACTCCGCTTATCCAAAAAAAAAATTCCAGGAGCTTTTGCTGTGAGATGTCGATATTCGTTCGTCAACTTGGCCGTAACGTGACCGGCCGTGAGACCGCGTCGAACAAGCAGACCGCTAGCAAATCTTGTGCGTTGTCCATTGTGAGACAACTGTACCATCTCGGTGTGATTGAGGCTTTTAGTGGGACCTTGAAGAGGGACAGGTAAAGCAGCCATGTTTAATGAATATTTGTATGAAACAACGTTTTTGATGTGTAATCTTTCCTCTCGTTTACCTGCAATGATTTCGTGAAAAGCGACGGAAGTGTGTTAGGAACCCGAAGAAGCGCACGCTATTTTGTCTAGAATTTGTCTTCAAATGGTACCAACCCATTTTCCAAGAGGTTGGTGCTGTCAGCCAAGATGTCAGATGTTTATTTTTGCTCTTAAAAAGATGCCAAAGAATATTAAATTCTTATTACGTAATTAAAATGACGATTAGAAAAAATAAAAAAAATATCTTTCTAACAGGACATCGGAAGGTATAATGAAACCGTATCCTGTGGCTATCAGCCCTGACTTAGAACGACAACTAGAAGAGGCGCTACAAGGTACGTTACCAGCTTCAAATCGAAAGGAATACCTACTTTATACAGGGTGGAAATTTGGAGAACTGCATCCATCAAGGGGGTGATTCTACTAGTCATACTAAACAATTTTCATCATGAAACACATAACCGATTCGTGAAAAAAAATCAAATTCCCATACAACAGTAGACAGACTATTTCAATGTTTAAAAAAAAATTAAAGTTAGAATCACTCCCTTTTGACAGGTGCAGGTCACTAAATCGCCACCCTGTATTTATTAGTCCCTTTTATAATAAAGAAAGATCGGATTGATATTATTAAAATACTTTCTTGCTGTCTAATATTTTTAACACAGATTGAGTAATTGGGTCGTATAATTTTTTGGCAATTTGACAAAAGACCGAATCATATTCAACATCAACATCTTTTACAGAACTAGAAATCGACCCAGTGCAAATAGACCAATCAAGTACGTACTCAAGCGAAGAGGGTCAGTCAGGAGGCCTAACGTTGCTCCAAGTGGACCGAGTGAAGGCGATGCGTGAGGCGAGACCTACACCCGGAGGTGTAGTCTCCTGGTCGCCTCCTCAAGCTAACTGGAACGCTTGGACTGGCTGTAACATTGGTAAGTTATACAGGTTGTAAAAATCACAAAACTGTCATCTTCGCATTTTGAAGTTCAAACAAAGCTTGTACAAAAGTCATTGCTCGTAAAAAAATTATGTGTATTCTTTTTTATAGTAGTCTATGTCACTCTGCTGCCCATAGACTATGTTATCAACTGACCACCTGACCTTTTTGAAGAACTTCTCCAATAAGGTCACTATAATAAGTCCTTTTTTTTTTTTTCAGATTCAGAATCTTTATTTGTTAAACATAGGTATTTACATAATGGTGTTAGGTTAACATATTTGAGCGCTATGTTTTGCCACGAAGGCATACACATTTTAATTAAAACGTAATGTAAAAAAATAAAACTAAAATACTTAAAAAAACTAAATAAAACAAACAATAAAACAAAACCAAAAATAAACTTTTTTTTTTTTTTAAATTATCATTCATAATATCTTGAACAGTATAATAAGGTGAGAACCTTCTAGAGCATCCCGGCGTTTCCACTCCTCCTTTTTGCATTTATATTATCAGAATTTTCAATAAAATAATGTACTGTATTCTACAGATGAGGGTCCGCTAGCCACCACAAGTCTTGACGAAATCAGTTCCGATCTCGAGAAACATCACAGAGATATGTGCCAGAACAGTTCTTTGTACCAGGTTCGTAAAATATTATAAATATTTAATCAGAACTTCTAAGGCATCAACCCTGATGGCTTATGGATTGCATTGGCATAATTCCTTCCGCCATTGGCTACATAGACTCAAAAGTGGTGCAGAAGTCGATTATCATGGTATGGGCATGTCCTGCCAGGGTTGCGGGAAAGTCCGAAAGGGTTACCGGGACCTTGGCAACAGGGAACTGAAGGAACACGGGTGTGTTTTAGTCAGTAAAAGGCTGACACGCCCTTCCGCTCCGCCCAGAGCGGGAGAAGTCATTTGATAATTTCCCTGTGATGCGGAGGAATGAGGAAAATGTGAGGATAGTTTCTAGTATGAATGTGTGTGATGGGTAAGATTAGGGGAAGACCAGAGAAACGATGGATAGATTGTGTGAAAGATGATATAGCTAGAAAGCCGAAATGACGACTGATAGAGAAGCATATAGAAGATAAAGAAACGTTGCGCCGACCACAAATAATTTGGGATAAAAGCAGGAGAAAGATGATGAATTCCATCTAAAATATGGCTTCAGACATAGAATTCTATTGTATATCCAGTCTTTGCCTGGCGTTTTCAATTACAAATTGACCTTTAAAAATTTACCTTAGCTAGGATTGTCATATGTACTTTATGATGCGATTGGTGGCGACGACCACGACGATTTTTAAACCTTTTGTAATATTTTAGGACAGTCTCCGCGAAAGGGAACAGTTGCCGGTGTACGCAATGAGGGCGGAAATCATGGAGGCTATCAACGAGAACCCTGTCGTTATCATCAGGGGTAACACTGGATGTGGAAAAACTACACAGGTAAATAGTTAATACTTGAGCTTCTTAACTTTGAACCAGCGACGATAGTTCAGTAAGTAACCGCAAGAGGGCGCCCCTTGCGGTTAGTCTTGCCAGCAACCTGGGGGCCAAGTCTACTAATTTACAAACGTTACAATGGTCTCTCTATTGTGAGTTTTTGACAGATATGCCATACAAAATCTGTCAAAACATAATGGCCGAATATTGAAATGTTTGTAAAAATTAGGAGAATACGGCCCCTGGTTGGCTACTTTTCACCATAAAATAAGATTTGTTACAATCATGGCTTCTTTATTAAACCGACTCACAGCTGTTCCTGTGAAGTAACTGCTGTGAATCGGCTCGGCCAGTCAATTGAAATCTTGTCACTACGATGTCAATATTATCTTTATTTCATGATAAATCCGAGAAAACTAACTATATAGGGTGTTTCAGAAAGGTTTCGTCAAAATAAGGGGTGTAGTTTTTGCTCAGGACTCACAATTCATATAGGCTCTGAAGTATTCACTTGGATCTCCTGCAAGCAAAATAAAAAAAAATGGTTTTGTTTTGTTGTAAAAAGTGTGCGAAGCAGGGGCCGATCTTAGGGCTTGTACACAAAACTGCGAATCAGCGCGATGCGAGTTCGCAACGCAAAAGCTTTCTTTAAGGGCTTATGGGCTTGTACACAACACTGCGAATCGGCGCGGTGCGAATTCGCAATGCAGAAGCATTCTTGAAAATCTTAGGGCCGTCGCCAATTTTTGCGATGCGACGTCGCATCGTAGTTTTGTGTACAAGCCCTATCTTAGGGTACCGTCGCTGATTTTTGCGATGCGACATCGCAACGCAGTTTTGTGTACAAGCCCTTAGGCCGCTTTCACATTAGGACGTTAGCAGCGCGACAGTAGCGTGGCAGAAGCACGTTCCTTCACATTATTCACAGAAATACATATGTGTACCAAATTTGAAGCAAATTGGCTGTGACAGACGGACTGTGTGAAGGAATGTGCTGTGTGGAGAATTCTGCCGCGCTACTGTTGCGCTACTAACGTCCTATTGTGAAAGCGGCCTTATGCAATCACAAGAAACTACCAAATACTAAAACATTCAAATACTAACATAAACATTTCCCGCAGGTCTGTCAATTCATCCTAGACGACTACATAGCGAGTGGGCAAGGTGCTTGGGCCAACGTCTGTGTCACTCAACCACGACGTATTTCAGCTGTTAGCGTCGCTGAAAGGGTCGCTAGTGAGCGGTGTGAAGAGCTGGCTAATAGTATTGGGTATGTACAGAAACTCAGATAATTATCTAGTTTTGGGAAAAAAACTGAGGAGCTCGTGGCTAAGTAATAACAGGCGCACGAGTCGATCCATCAGGTTAAGCTACCCTTGCCTGGGTTGGTCCGTGGATAGGACCATTTTTACATAACGAAACTTCTTCGTGCCTGGGAAAGCACGTTAAACTGTTGGTCCCGGCTGTCATTTGTGGATCTTTGACAGTCGTTACGGGTCGTCAGAAGCCCGAAAGTCTCAACCAGTCTTAACAAGGGCTCGTATTACCCAGTTACTGGATTGTGGAGGTCAGACAGGCAGTCGCTCCATGTAAAATAGCGGTATTCAGCTGCATCCGATTAAACTGGAAGCCAACCTCAACATGTTGCCAGGCAGATTGATTGATTTTTGGGAAAAGAAACTCAATGTCATACATAACAAAGTTGAAATTTGATAGAACTATCTATATACAGGGTGTTAGGGTAAACACCGTTATCCTTGCAACCAGTGGTTTGGTTTCATTTATAGAACGTAAAATCATTGGAAAATTACAAATTTAAAAAAAAAAATTAGATCTAAATTTTACCACAAGAGACGTAAGTTCGTTGCCCTATGCGCTAGGGCAACGAACTTGCGTCTCAACACGGGCGGGGGGTACGGGATGTGACCTGACCGGCAGCGAGCGCGATTCGTCCCTTAGACAGCCAGCTGTTTCGCTAGCAAGCACTGTGTCAGATAGAAACTTTTTAAAATCTTTTTATGAAAATAACGTTTTTTTTTGTTGTATTCGGTCATTTATTTTTATATTTAAGTCAACTACTCATGGTTTGAATGACAAGAGTGTTTACCCTTACATCCTGTATAGCTACTGCGAAATATTACTGGGGGCAACCCAGTAATATTTCGCAGTAGCTTCAGCAGTTATCTATTTATTATGTCCTTTCCTTCGTATATGATACTTATATCCTTTCACCCACAGTTACTCCGTCCGTTTCGAATCAATGCTGCCTCGTCCGTACGGCTCTATAATGTTCTGTACCGTGGGCGTGCTGCTCAGGAAGCTGGAGGGCGGTCTGCGCGGCGTGAGCCACGTGCTGGTGGATGAGGTATGTTAGTGGATGTTACTGGATGTTGCCGTGTCCGTAAAGCTAAACCCCAATAGACAAACAATTTAGAACGCGTAGCAATACAGATGACGACAATTTATATATTTTAAACTCTGAAAAATATTGTTTGCTATTAAACATTGTTTAAAAAAAGTGTAAAAGCTAATATTACAATGCCTTCTTTGAATTTTTTTTTTTTTTTTAACATTTCTAATATTAGTTATCATCCCTATAATAGTACGTTCAGCGACATAAGTCGATTATCACTTCAGATTTCTAAATCCTTAAGTAAGAACAGAAGTGAAATTTAAAGAATATAAATTCTAAGTTGTTATATGAAAAACTTCGAAGTTTATCTAATTATTTTGTATCCATTTTGATGATATATAAAAGTGACAGTGTTAATCGACTTGTTGATAAAAGATAAATGATTTTATTTCTGTAAGTAGGTTTGTACAAACACTTTTACACGTCAATCACATTTTTAAAACTAGATGAGGTCGGCGTTTCCTATCTGACTACTCTGAGAAGAAAGGCCGAAACAAACTCAGAGGTCACAGTCTCTTTTAAAGTCCAGACATTCAGTTTATGTGAAGACCATGTAGATTGGTGTCTGAAATGGTCTTTTGAGGAAAGAACCACACAGATTGAGTGGACCTGTCCAGTCAGTGCACGCATTTGTCAGTAATCGTGCAGCTCAACTCCGAATTTAAGGAGCTCAACGATTTGACGAACAATACCAAAGAAAGGACATTTGGTTAGGCCGCATTAATTACTCAAACTGCCAGACCATGATTAATTAAAATTAAGAAAAAATAAATAATAAAAAAGAAAAGAAAGATCCACATAATCTTCACATTCACAGTAATTAAAAATAATATAATACTTTACAAAGTAAATATTCATGTCAATGTTTGAATAAAATGTCAATGTAAATATAAATATAAAAATCCGGAAAATAATCTTGGTCAGATCATTTGAGGACCATGTAGATTTGTGTGTGAAATGGTCTTTTGAGGAAAGAACCATACAGATTTGAGTGGACCTGTCCAGTCAGTGCACGCATTTGTCAGTAATCGTGCAGCTCAACTCAGAACTTAAGGAGCTCAACGACTCGACGAACAATACCAAAGAAAGGACATTTGGGTAGGCCGCCTAAAGCACTCAAACTGCCAGATAAATAAAAAATATGATCCACATAGTCCTCAAATTCACAATAATTAAAATAATAATAATATTATACTTCACAAAGTAAATATTCATGTCACTGTGTAGGTATATAATAAAATAAAAAGTTACCAAAAATAACAAAACTCGTAAGTAAGTAATTTAAAACCAAAAAAATAATAATAATAATAATGTAGAAATTGGAGCAGCTCAATCCCAAGCCTTTTTGTCCTCAATGTAATCTTTAACTTCGTTCTTTGTTTACTGTACTCTTATTATTTTGGTATTTATCGACGAAAAGTCCTTGTTGTTTGTCCGTTGTTGAAAATGTTTCCCTCTTTCATCATCATCTTCCTGCCCTTATCCCATGTTACTTGTGGTCGGCGCAACACGTGTCACTCTCCCCTGTCAAACGTCACGCTATCATTCACTCCCTTCTCTTTCATATCATTCCTCACACAATTTATCCATCTTTTCTTTGGCCTTCCTCTCCCTCTCCATCCTTCTTTATAACAAGTAAATAAACATCTCGATTTCTCCACAGGTACACGAACGCGACGCAGATACAGACTTCGCTTTAATTCTGCTCCGTGACATGGCGCATACATACCCAGATCTACGCATCATTCTCATGTCCGCGACCGTCGATACAACGTTGTTCACTAGCTACTTCGGAAACTGTCCTGTTATTGAGGTAAGTTACATCCATTACATGTACGTCATCATCTGCCTAGCCTTTTCCCAACTATGTTGGGGTCGGCTTCCAGTCTAACCAGATGCAGCTGAATACCAGTATTTTACATGGAGCGACTGCCTATCGGACCTCCACAACCCAGTAACTGGGTAATACGATACCCCTTGGTAAGACTGTTTCTCAGGCTTTCGGGCTTCTGATGACCCGTAACGACTGTCAAAGATCCAAAAATGACAGCCGGGACCAACGGCTTAACGTGCTGTCCGAGACACGGAGGAGTCTCGATATATAAAGATGGTCACCCATCGATGTACCAACCCTGGCAAGATCCCCCGATCCGTGCGGCTGTTATTACTTAGCCACGAGCTCCTCCGTTACATGTAGGTATACTCTGATATGTCGGTTTAGGGGGTACGAGGAACAGGGTGTAAAGTTCACTCATCCTCCATAGAAAAGGGAAGATCCTCCGACCAGACGTGTGTTGTGTCTGGCGGGGAACTGCCTAACGATTGATGTTGGATTCTTGTATATATGTCCATCGCGCGGTAAACTCTAATTGCGTGATGCAGGATTTTATGTGGCGTCAGGTTTTTGATGCGTAGTTCGCATGTGGCGATGTAGATGCCGCCACATCTCCAGCTCTCAGTACCGTAGGAGACACGGGCGAAGTCGGAAGTAGAACTCGGCTAAACTTACCAAAACTAATCACTGCCTCCAACAGGTCCCAGGCCGCACATACCCCGTAAAACA
Organism: Lithophane semibrunnea; assembly: GCA_947363905.1. NCBI lineage: Eukaryota > Metazoa > Arthropoda > Insecta > Lepidoptera > Noctuidae > Lithophane > Lithophane semibrunnea. The sequence continues at coordinate 10,089,516 of OX376209.1, read as the reverse complement.
ATACTTCCTCGAAGACTGCGTGGAACTGACCAAGTTTATACCTCCCGCCGACATGCGCAAGCGCAAGTCTTCCGGCAAGAAGAGCAACTCGCGCGGGGAAGAGGAAGACGATGAGGAGGATGGTAAATATTATTTTATACTAGTGCTCTCTTGCGGTTTCACTCGCTACCTCGAAAAATACCGTTTTACCGATTTATACCGAAGGGTTTGGTTACTTTTGGATGTCTCAATCATTTTAATGTGGGCTTTGCTTTTTTTTTGTCTGCCAATATCGTTTAAATAAAAAGCGACTTGCTACGATACAATAAAGTGCAATTCAGGTCGCACAACGCTAATTACCTACAGTTACATTCACCTTGAAGTTGCCTCTCTATCGCGTAACTCTTATATCTATTGAATTCGACAAGTCGAGCTCGCCGCCGCCGCGTACATAAGTATAGCTTCATACCGAAAATGGGGAGTATCTGTATTCATCTGTGATATAATTTATAAGAAGAATAAGGATATTATTCATTTGGAAGAGTTTTAGTATAATAAGTTGACAAATATATACATAGTCAGACTAAGTGAATCATGACCCACTTTGACGATAAATCGTTTGAAACTGTCAAAATAACAAAGATGGCAGATGACAAATTCGTTACAAAGGAACTGCATATTTACGCGAATGTCGACCTAATTGTATTTGAATGTCTGTAAGAAAATAAGCTTATGGCGGGTCAGAATTCAATTTTTTCGACTGTACAGTCACGAGCACTAATATGTATACACTTAGCAACTTTTAAAAGTGATTTTCTCCTACTGTATTGATTGTGACGTTATGATATTACGAACATAGTATATTGGAACCCCTATTATTATGAAATAGGTATCATCTTAAAGTTACAATCGTAATTCCACGAGAAAATCGTTATTGATTTTTGCTGAGTGTATACATATTTTTGCTCGTGACTGTACATGGTAAATTTACGTCATATTCTACCAGTTATATGTTGTGCAAATATTAATTGAAGGTTGTTAGTAAAACAATAAAAAGTAAGTACTACAATTCAACACAAAAACGCTATAGACAAGAATATTTTTCTAAAAAAAATTCAAAAACATAACATCAATAATGAACTAAAAAAATCCGAATCTAAAAATTTAATTAAATGTTAACGTGCGAATCTCAATGGTTTACAAATCCATATGTATTTACATTCTTAAGTAATCTTAAAATAATTTACATCATTATAACAGTACTAGCTTCCGCCCGTGGCTTCGCCCGCGTGGTAGGTCGATAAAAGTAGCCTATCCAGCCATCTATCTCCTTGCCAAATCTATCGAAATCCGTTCATTGTTTTAGGCGTGAAAAGGTAACATACAGACAGACAGAGTTACTTTAGAATTTATAATATTAGTATGGATAACATTTTTGTTTATAATATTAAGGTGTGGCCGACGAACAAGAAGAGGATCTCAACAAGAACTGTCAGCTCGGCACCGACTATTCACCGCAAACCAGCCAAACTATGTCGAAGCTCTCGGAGAAAGATGTAAGTAATACAAGACAATGTTTAATAGGAAAAATACGTTCTACAAATTAATGTTTACAGGTAGAAAGAAACTGAGAAATACAGGGTGTTAGTGTAAACACCGTTATCCTTGAAACCAATGGTTTGGTTTCATTTATAGAACGTAAAATCAATGGAAAAATACAACATTTTTTTTTCAAAGAAATTTTTCATTTTTCCACAAGAATATTTCACCCTACACGCAAGGGCAACGAACTTGCGTCTCAACACGGCGGTTGGCGGGGGCGGGCGGGGCGCGCGGGACGTTACATGACCGGCCGTCAGCTGTTTCGCAGCTCTCTCGAACGCGTATCCATGAGTATCGGGACGGTGACGGATATTTACTCTTTAAAATCTTTTAATGAAAATAAGGTTTTTTTTTTGTTGTTACTGGGTCATTTATTTTTATATTTAAGTCAACTACCCATGGTTTGAGTGACAACGGTGTTTACCCTTGCATACTGTATAAGCAGTGGTAGCCCAGTGGAAACGGCCGCGACTTGCGAGTTGTAGGTCGTAGTTTCGAACCCAGGCAATCATTTTACTTTGTGTAAATTATTTCATCTCCACTGTTCTGAAATGAAATTGTTTATTCTGTAAATAAGATATTAGAATCACTTTTACACGTCATATTATAAAATAGTAAAAATAAGCTAGATGAGATCGGCGTTTCCTATCTAACTAAACAGGCCGAAACAAATTCAGAGGTCGCAGTCTTTTTTAAAATCCAGACAGTCTGAAAACGTTGTAGGAAAACATCGTGAGGAAAACGTGTCCTAAAACTAACAATTCGGAGACATGTGCCATCCACCAACCCGCACTGGGCCCGCGTGGTAGATTATGGCAAACTCCATGTCATCGAGAGGAGGCCTGTGTCCCAGCAGTTGGTATATTGTAGGCTGATTATGCTATGAGCGAATGGGTTCCGTACTGACTTCCTAAACGATTAAGACTAATCTGTTTAATTTTGACAGTTCAACAACATTCATTGCGTTATGTACGGTGTAGAGCAGATTTTTTTCCAACTTATGAGCAATGGATTATCAATCTGTTTCAAAACGATTCAGATAGTGATTGATCTTCTATTACGCAATTTGGGTGTTGAATGTTACTTATTTTACCCATGTTTTTGTTCCAGCTAAGCTTCGAGCTAATCGAAGCCCTCCTCCAATACATCCGCGACCTCAAAGGCGACGGCGCCGTCCTAGTGTTCCTCCCCGGCTGGAACCTCATCTTCGCGCTGGCCAAACATTTGTCCCAACACCGCGTGTTTGGCGATACTTCCCAATATGTGATATTGCCGCTGCACAGTCAGATACCTAGAGAGGATCAGAAGAAAGTGTTTGTTACTCCACCGCCCGGTATGACCAAGGTAAGTCATCAGCACATCCATATGGAAGAATAGACAAAATTATAGATTCGCAATCACAATCGTGTCATTTTGTCTAATCTTCCGTCGACAAAACCCGTTTCTATGATGGTTATGCTACGCTACTTAGACTTTTCTCTACTATGCTGGGAATGGCCTCCAGTCTTGATTCAGCCGAATACCATTATTTTTCACGGAGCGATTGCCTATCTGCCAGTGAGACTAACTACATGTAAGTCATAAATATACTATTTATTATTAAATTCAACATTCATAACTTCTTATAACTATTTTATTATTATTACTTTTGTGATCAGTTATATGGTCTATCTATAAACATGGAGAAAGGCCTAATTCACGAGTAAAAATTGGTTATAGCCCAGTTATAATGCAGTCCAAACTGTTTAATATTACCTTAAAACCTGGCTTTGTAAGCCTTGCTTTCAAAGAATCTTACAAAACCTAGTCTGCAATATAACAATATACCTAGAAAATACAGTAAAAAATATACAAATTGTGTTCCACAGGTGATCCTGTCAACGAACATAGCAGAAACTTCAATCACGATCAACGACGTTGTCTTCGTCATAGACTCGTGCAAGGCGAAGATGAAGCTGTTCACCTCACATAACAACATGACCTCGTACGCTACTGTTTGGGCTAGCAGGACTAATCTAGAACAGGTAAAATATTATTTATACAAAATTGAGTATTTGACTTCTATTATAAACAAGAGATCGGATACTCGGATGCATATTTATCTAACGTTGAGGTATTATGGAATGCACATTTGTATCGAAAAAATCCCGAAGAGTTCCGATTATAGAATCTAATGTATATTTACTTACATTCAGGTGTTGCCTATTAGACCACTTTTGTATAATTGTATCTATAACAAAAATTCCGAAATTGATAAATTTAGGACTCTTTGACTATAGAAATACTAGCTAGTGTCGTAAAGTAGGTTGCCAAACTGGCATAGCACATAGTGACACAACCCGGTGCCTTGAGTTTCGTTAAAAAATGTTTACAGTATATTCATTTTATGTTAACACCGGGAAAATAACCGTCATAAGAGGGTTGATAAGTCGTTTCTATACCATGTTTCCGAGGTTGGAATATAATCTATGCCATAAAAAGGCGCTTCACACTTGCGAGTTAATTTACGGTGACTCTTGAATATGGCGCTTATGAAGAATGACTTCAGTCATGGCAATAGTGTTGTAGTAGTGCACGCCTCAGTCTAGATTCTACCAAACTGCACTATGCGAAGAAACAATTTGCGCATGATTGAAAATACCAAAGTTATTTACGTGTCAGTTTTATCCTCTTTGTCGAAAATGACGCCGTATTACGATATACAATCATATTTTATTTATATATTTTCCAGCGTAAAGGCCGTGCCGGTCGTGTCCGTCCAGGCGTCTGTTTCACGCTGTGCTCTCGCGCACGATACGACAAACTAGAAGAACATCAAACTGCTGAGATGTTCCGCACGCCGCTGCATGAATTGGCACTAAGGTAAGAATAATGACGCTTATTTATACTCTGCATAGAATGTAGTAAAAGCACATTTTAATACATTTTATGCATAGTATAAATAAGCGTCATTATTCAGACAGTGAGCAGAGACGGTGATAGTTTAGATCGGTCAATTTAGTTTACAGTCATCTAAACTTCTGCAGGATATTAAGCAACTTGTTCTAAAGTCCTCTCTAGAGTACCTAGTATTCAAAAGACAACATAATGCAAAGTCAAATAATTTATTTCAAGTTTGCCATCAAAGGGAACTTTTTCTTTTTCATGTATTAATTCATGTTTTCATCAGCAATTCATGGATCTAGCCTAATATTGAAAAGTTCTTAGTAATGGATTACAATCTAGCCTAATATTGAAAAGTTCTTAGTAATGGATTACAATCTAGCCTAATATTGAAAAGTTCTTAGTAATGGATTACAATATAGCCTAATAAGGAATTAGGCTAATAAGCAACTTAACTCCAACTTATGTTTTACGAGATAGATTATGTTGAAAAGGCACATTTGAACATCGACATTTACAAAATAAAACAAATTATTTAAAAAACAAAAAACCCGCCTGCAAAAACGCATAACTTAAAAGAGAAAAACAAGCATTATAATCTGTAGAATTTTGGTATCACAGGCGGGGAACAAACAAAAGTTCCACCATATTTCAGGTTATTGGTTTGTTCCTCGCCAAAATTCTACAGATTATAATGCTTGTTTTTCTCTTTTAAGTTATGCGTTTTTGCAGGCGGGTTTTCTGTTTTTAAAATAATTTGTTTTATTTCAAGCTTTTTAGTTTTATTAATTTTTATATTTGGAATTAACTCATTACTAGCTTTTAATTAATACCAATATCGTAATTTATTAAAAAAAAAACCTTCCCCTCCCTTTTTTTTTGTTTCCAGATGAAATTAAACAAATATATATAACCTATGTCACTTTCCCAATTAAGTCGAACCTAACGACACCTCGTATGTTAAAATACATCAAGCCGTTTAGGCTACAGAGCGTGCCAAAGAAATAGACGTACATACATACAAAGATACATACATATATACTCTCGAAAAACATTACCCTCCTTCTGGGGCAGTCGGGTAAAAATGCATTGTTTCTAGTTACACCTTCTAAAAGGTATTTTCGTATGGAGAAGAATTAGCAACATGGGACAGTACAACATGGTCACGGTTTTCGGAAGGAATACTGTGCTAAAGTTGATTGATTTTTATGATAACGATGCGATATTCGCACGAATTATCGGTTACAGCTGATGGGGCCTCTTTCACACAAAAAAAACATTCGAAATTATTGCCAAATAAGATTTACAGTCAGTCCAGACCCAAACTTTATCTTACGCCCAATTTCATCAACAAAATTATCTCTCCAGCATCAAGCTCCTGCGCCTGGGCAGCATCGGGCACTTCCTCTCAAAGGCTCCAGAACCTCCGCCATTAGACGCAGTGATTGAAGCCGAGGCGTTACTACGAGAGCTGGGCTGTTTGGACGCGGAAGACAATCTCACGCCGCTGGGGACTATACTCGCTAAGTTGCCCATAGGTAAAAATACCTGTATTTTGTTTTTACTTACTTCTATACGAAGAACAAGTCCGTTCGTCTGAACTAATACTTAGTTCGTAAAGGTAGCGCGTTCGAATAAACAAAAAAAAATTCTTCGGCTTCGTTTGCGATCTAGGATGGAACGACGGTCATGGTCTACCCCTGTGCCAAATTTCATCCAAATCCGGGCAGCCGTTTTAGCGTAAAAGCGTAACAAGCAAATCAACAAACAAATTCACTTTCGCATCATTTTATAACTAGCTCCCGCCCGCGGCTTCGCCCGCGTGGTATGTCGATAAAAGTAGCCTTTGTCCTTCCCCGGGATGCCATCTATCTCTTTGTAAAATTTTATCGAAATCCGTTCAGTGGTTTAAGCGTGAAAAGGTAACATACAGACAGACAGAGTTACTTTTGAATTTATAATATTAAGCACTAGCTACGCCCCGCGGTTTCACTCGCATAAGTCTCGATCCCGTGGTAATATCGGGATAAAGGTCCTATGTTCTTCTCCAGTTCATGGTCTACCCCTGTGCCAAATTTCATCCAAATCCGTTCAGCCGTTCACGCGTGATGGCGTGAACAAGGGAAATGGGGATTCATTTTTATAAATATTAGTTAAGTATGGATATTAGATAGGATGCTCTAGTGTAAGTTCTACCATCTCCTCCACAGAACCCCGGCTCGGCAAGATGATGGTCCTGGGCTTCGTGCTGGGCGTGGGCGACGCGCTCACCACAATGGCCGCCAACTCCACGACGTTCCCCGAGATCTTCGTCGTGGAGGGCCGCAGGAGGCTCTCCAACCATCAGAGGGCGTTAGCGGGCGACCGGGCCTCCGACCACGTCGCTATGCTTAACGCTTTCCAGGTGAGGCAAAATAAATTCAATATCATCAACATCATCAGCCTAGCCTTTTCCCAAGTATGTTGGGTTCGGCTTCCAGTCTAACCGGATGCAGCTGAATACCAGTATTTTACATGGAGCGACTGCCTATCTGACCTCCACAACCCAGTAACTGGGTAATACGATACCCCTTGGTAAGACTGGTTGTCAGACTTTCGGGCAAAATAAATGCAATAATATTTCAGAAATTAATTGTAGCTGTGCTTCGAAATTTCTAGACGTGGAACGGTTTTCAGGCAATACTTAATCAAATAAAGCATGAATAGGTAAAAATATCCCACAGGAACACACTACCGGGATTTAAAGTACCCTTTGTGTTAATCCAGGTTATATACTATCTGTGTGCCAAATTTCATCCAAGTCCGTTCAGCCGTTTTTGCGCCATTCCGGAACATACAAACAGACAAATGGACAAAAATGATTCGTTAGATTCGTTACTATTTTGTTATATGTAGGTATAGAAGATTTATTTATTTTATTATAGTTGTTGATGCATTAATTTATAAGCAACTGCCTTATGCCCGCGGCTTCGCCCGCTTGACAAATTATATACTAAAACCTTCCTCAAGAACCACTCTATCCATTGGTGAAAACAGCATGAAAATCGGTGCAGTCGTTTTTGAGTTTATCGCGAACAGGACGACAGAGACGCGGCGGAGGACTTATAATATTTATGGTACTAGCTGTACTAGCTGACCCGACAGACGTCCTGACAATTTTATAATTTTCCGCGCAATTTTCTTAATTTTTTCTTTCATAAGAACCTTCTCCTGACAATAACAAACACAACAGAAAAAGAATTAGCGAAATCGGTCTAGCCGTTCACGCGTGATGGCGTGACCAAGGGAAATAGGGATTTATTTTTATATATATAGTTTATATATGTAAGGATACATAAATATTATTTATTACAGATGTGGGAACGAGAACACGCTAAAGGCGAAGATGCTGAGGTGAGATGGTGCGAGTGGAAGGGCCTGCAGCAGACCACCATGAGGGTCACTTCCGAAGCCAAGTACCAGCTTACAAGTTAGTGTACTGCACTACTTATATGATTTTAGTCTTCCTAAAGTACCATAGATCAATTTACTTACTTAGAGAATAGAAAGTAGAAAAAGACTTTATTTTTGTGCTGTCGATATTTTCTTTGTTTTTTTTTTTGATGATGAGTATGCGAAATTACTCACTACACTAAACTGTCTTTGCGTTTATCGGTAGATGTCAAGTAAACGTGTATTTTTAAGACATACAGCTTATCTGATCGACGATGATGATGGCTCATCTATCGCATCTCACAAAGCGATTTCTACCATCAGGCTTCGTCCTATATAAAAGCGAACGTCGCCTTCATACGTCACTTTTTCTGTGAGCGGGGCGAGGGAAAACTACACCCTACTCTGTAGGAGCGTCGAGTCGGCATCTTCGTCGCTGGTCGTCACCCGCTAGGCCTCCCCCAGGCAACTGGGGGTCTCACCTGGCGGTGACAGACCGCTGAGATGTCGTGAAGAAAGCGGCGCTATAGATATAGCGCCGTGGCGCGCCTACAGAAAAACACATAGCAACTAGTCACACGGACGCGGTAAATTACGCGTCCGAAAACTACCATCTGCCGTTTTAGGCAAACCAAATGACGGGCCCGCATTGGCGGGCCACGGTAAAGCCTCCGCGGGAAAGGGGCGGAGCCCGGACCCCGCACGCCACGTCCCCTTACGGGGACGTGGCGACATCCAGTACCAGTACGTCACTTTTTGTTCGGTGAAGCGGAACGTGTGGTCGTGCCAACAGAGGGAGTTTTCGGTATGCTGTCATTTTTTGGTCGGTTTTCCGGTTCCGGTTCTTCGGAAAAAAAATGACATAGTGAACGCGATGATCGCGTATTTAAATAGAACGTGAAGCCACTGCTTGGCCACTAGTAGCTATCCAAAATTGAGTTCTATATTCACTTTTTTTCCCACCACTAGTGGCAGTCGTGCGGTATGGCCGTAGGAAGTCGTTACTGGCTATGCGAACCGGTAAACATAAACCTATCATAATTCCTAAACATCTTTCAGATATCCTAACAACATCCATCGGCTTCTCTGAAGAGTGTTGCGTGCCTCAACGCTGGCACCCGACGGGCTCCGACCCCACGCTGGACCTAGTGATAGCGCTCATGTGCATGGGACTGTACCCTAACGTGTGTCTGCACCAGGGGAAGAGGAAGGTAAGCTGTCTGTAGAGAAAGCACATCTAGCTAGACACACAGCCACACGCACCTTTAAAAAGTTTAAAAAGGGCGGCATAAACTCCCCGTATAAGCTTTGTATTTTAAACCTTGTTTAGTTCACCTTGTCTCAATAGATGGCGCTGTACATTTACGTCACGTTTCTGAATCGCGGTGTCAAGATTCTCCGTCGTTTGGTTGGGTCACTTGTATTGAGCGTGTCTGGTAATCTCTGGTTTCCCTTCAAAACGTATAAATCTTTCGCCTTTTACTAAAGATTTCCGTGGAGGGGAACACTCAAATGAGTCTTATGCATTTTTGAAATACTCTGCTTCGGCAGAGTTTATTATACAATTGAAACTACTAGCGAAATAAAGCTTCATTAATTGTTATAGTAGTTATTATTAAAATTTTGTACATTTTAAGAAATATTAAGGACTTTGTATCTGTATAAATTAACCAGTACATAAATAGCGCTATTCACATTTTAGACAGCCCGACTGTTTATCCAGTGGTCGCAAGCGCTATTGCTGAGCATAGTGAGCATGAGACCCTGGGTACGACTCCCAGGTCGGGCAAACTGTTTTTCTATTAAGAATTTATCAATAACAACCCGGAGTCTGAATTCATGCCCCGTTGATGGCTATAGGCAGATTACATAGCCATAACTGGCGAAATACCCTTATTTCGCCAGTTATGGCTATGTAATCTGCCTATAGAGTGTGTGTGTCTAAGTGTTGTAACCCCCTGGTTACAACACTTGGTCGAAACAGGATGTTAGGGCGCTTTCAATTTATGCGTTTCTTGACGGCCTGCTGCGGTGCCGAACCGGTGCGTTAGTCGTACAGCCCGCAGACGATCCTTTTTTTTCACACAAAACGCGCGGAGCGGCAACAGTGCGGCGCCGGTACCGCGAACGCTCGACAACAGGACGGCAACGTCGCAAGCATCACGTGTTCATTTCTTCGTCAGAGTCTATGGCTTGACTGATGTCACATCACTGGGATAAAAACGCGCGGCAGTAAAATACGCTTTCAATTTAGGCGTTCGGTGTCGGACTGCTACCGTACTGCAGCGGCCCGACAGCGAGGTATAACCTGCGGCACGGTAAGCGTGCCGCACGCTTACACGAAACGCATAAATTGAAAGCGCCGTTAAGTAATAACATGAAAAAAGAATTGACTTTCTATGTATTTAATTAATTTAAAATCAATTCAATCATTTGTTTTATATTCCCCAGGTGCTAACAACAGAAGGCAAACCGGCCCTGATAGCTAAGACTTCAGTCAACTGCAGTAACCAAGAACAACGCTTCCCCTCCCCGTTGTTCGTGTTCGGCGAGAAGGTGCGCACGCGCGCCATCAGCTGCAAACAGACCACTATGGTGGCGCCACTGCATGTGTTGCTGTTCGCTAGCAGGAAGGTGGAGTGGGTAAGTTGAACATTCTTTACTTAATATTTTTTGCGGGAGCAGGAGCAGTGGTAGTGTGGTCTCGTCGGATCAAACCCAGCCAAGCGCTTTCGGCGCGTTGTGTTCCACGCGCGCCTCAAAGAGATGAGACAATTGACGGGGTCCGCTAGGGCCGATGTCTGCCAGGGTTGCAGGAAAGTCCGAAAGGGATACCGGGACCTTGGCAACAAGCAACTGAATGAAGACGGGTGGGTTCACACAGTATTTGGTTGGTACACCTTGGCAACAAGCAACTGAATGAACACGGGTGGGTTCACACAGTATTTGGTTGGTACAGTAAAAGTCTGATACGGCCTCCGCTCCGCCCAGAGCGGGAGAAGTTATTTGATGATTTCCCAACCTCAAAAAAAAAAAACCAGGCGCTTTACTTTGTGTAAACAATTTCTAATAATAAGTTTTATGTCAATAAACACAAATTTCCTCCATGATGGTTTCAGATCGACAACGTAGTCCGCCTCGACAACTGGCTCAACTTCGAGATGAACCCGCGCGCGGCCGCGCTGGTCACGGCCCTGCGACCCGCCATCGAGAAACTTGTGGAGAGGGCCGCCGCAGAACCTGATGCTGCACTGCAGTTCACTCCTGCCGAGACAAAGGTAGCTTTACACTACACGAATAAAAACCCCTTTTGGCATTTTATAATTTAATTGGGAGGATGCTTTAAATGAAAAAAATAATATAGTTCTGTGCGATTTCAACTAAAATTTCATGCAAGTTTTGTTGAATAATAGGAAAATAATAATTTTAGTCTAGGTACCTATTTATAGTAATGTTTAAGAGGTGTACCTATATTATAAGTCCCATGTAATAGCGGGCGAGCCTATTGCCAACAACAGGGCGGGCGGCTCCTGAGAAATTCAAAATGATAACGTTGATGAAAATTCAATTCAATTGATTACGACGACGATCTTGTACACACATCTACACATCTAGCTATACATTTCCATCTCGCATTGTATAGAATTTTCGTACAATGCGAGGTCAGCTTATACTGGAAATGTATAGCTTGATGTCTAGCCGGGTGTACGCGAAAATCTCTCTTCGATGTCCTCTCAACACAATGTAAAACAGGAACGTAGCAGGTAACTGCACAGCTCTTGTCGTATGGCAGCTTGTACAGAAATATGTCCAATGATGCTGGTGCACTGAATGCTGCATTACAGTTTGGGATATCTATTTATTTTTATGCTTATCGTATTCGCCAGAGTATGAAGTAGTATGAAGAACCTGTAATTATAGTTTTTAATAAATTCTCTTGCTTGCACGCGCACTGCTACAGCAATGAACACGCTCATATTTTTTTTCATTCTATGATCCCATAGTTACTATGGGAACTTCGAGTTACGAGAGAAATCCAAGAAATATAGAGCATTTCAAAATCAAAATATTTTATTTCACATAAGCCTACATGGGCACTTATGAAACGTCAGAAGCTAGGTGCACGGTTCCAATTGGTCGTTTCCTATGGAAACAGCAAGAAACTCCATGGTTATTTTAATTTACTAGCTCCTACAAAGAATGTCTATAGCAAAATGTTTCCCACAGGTCATCAACTGCGTAAAGTCCCTATGTGTCATCGAAGCAGGCGACTACAACATCGAACGCGAATGTGGCACACCTACCTTCAGGCCTGACGTAGCCAAGAGAGGGAACAGAGGCTGGGGCACCAGCGGGCCCCGCGGGGGCGGCGTCCTGGCCGGGGGCTTCGGCGCCAACCCGGCCTTCGGCGGCAACCGAGGAGGCTTCGGCGGGAACCGCGGTTTCGGCGGAAACAGAGGCGGTTTTGGCGGAGGAAACCCAGGCTTTGGCGGAGGAAATCCCGGCTTTGGTGGCAACCAATTCGGCTTCGGCGGTAACCAAGGCGGCTTTGGCGGCAACCAAGGCGGATTTGGCGGCAACCAGGGAGGGTTTGGTGGTAATGGCAACGGTTTCGGTCGAGGCGGCTTCGGGAACCGAGGTGGTGGTTTTAGAGGGGGATTCAGAGGTAGAGGCCGTGGTGGCTGGCAGTAACTAGTGAATATTCCATTCCTAATTAGTAATATTTTGTGATCGTTCTATTGTAAGTAATAAAACTATTGTGTGTAATTTTAGTTTCATTTATTGATTAATTAAAGCACTCAAGAAAAATTAAAATGATTATAATACAGTTATGTCAATAATGGAAATTAAAAGTCGATGGAAAAATGATTATAATACAGTAGTAAGCTGATGAAAATAAATATTAAGTTACATTAAAATAAAAGTAATGTCTCTTGATGTAAGAATTATCTATTTAAATTAAAATTCTTGCAACCCATTCATACATCTGGCGATCTAGTAAACTAATGAATAAATTTTAATGACGTATGGAAAGGCCGTAATAATTTGAAAAATATCATTAGAAGTAAATCTACGACTAAAGATGGCAACTATAAACCATCAAAGAAATTGGCGCAATTCCAAATAAAAAAGGCCACAGCATAAAAAAAATTGGCTCGCGAGCCAAAGCCTTCGTCATTCAACCGGGTTTTGAACGACGATCAGTATAAACTCTTTATCTGGAGCTACCATCACTTCACTTTTCTTGCTGCGTATCCTTAGGAACGTCAGGTCATTCGTGGGATCTAGATCTCTTACTACAGCCTTCGCTTTGTCTACCAAGGAACTCATAAGGCCTGCATATTGGACTGAAATATGGTTATCAAGCGTAGTCTTGATCGGTATACCTTCACCGTTCACCACTATGACTCCTGCGACTCCTTTATGCAAAGCTAACTTGCGAATTGTCTCTTCGGCCTCGTTTGCCATTTTTTCATGTAAATAACTAGAGTTTTATGACACAAAAAATACGCGAGGAAGTTTTAGTCCAGAAATAGAGACTATCTATTTCAATCTCCTATTTTTTGTGGCAATTCTATTGTCAAAGCTCAAATTCTAATTTCAGAATCAAATTATATTTGGCTCACTTCTATAATGCCAGTATTTTAGAAACACCCGCGAAAGGAGGTTCGATTCAAACCTTTTTTATTAGAACACGTTTTATCTGATGGAGCGTGTGCGTGATCGCTCAATAAAACATTGAATAAGCCATTCTCAGGGTTCGTAAAATTTTACGATTAATTTGTTTTGTTGACACGCGTAGTTGCTGGGTCAACGAGTCCTGTTGTGGCTGTTACCATGATCCCGGCAGCAGGCAACAAGTCGTCACCATGCGAATGAAGGAAAATGTAAGAATGCTACAAGGATATTTTGGCGCCTGAATAACGGGGGGCGTTGTGCGGTATTGGTAAATATTGGTGAAGTTGTGTTACAGATACTGTATTGAAAAAACAAGATAGAAGGTTAGTTCAGATTTTGGCCACACACCACTAAAATCTCATACATAGAATAGATTAGATAAGGACTATAATTATTTTTAAAAAAATATATATTCTGGAAAGGTAACCCGGCCAAAGGAGCCATGAAGCCAACGTGCGTTACCTCTGCGTGCATATAATATGCAGCTATGGAACTGCGCCTTGGTCACAAAGTACATTTTTCTATATGGCCTTGGTCCCGCGGCATGTTCTATTTGTCCCCTAATTTTAAGCCTGTTGGTCACCTCATTATAATAAAAGACTGAATATTTAATAAATAATATATTTTTATTATTATATGTAATTTTTGTTCCTTTTATTTAAGAAAACTATTAATCCTAATATTATTTTCAAATCATAGAATATTAAAAATATAGCAGTACCCATAGAGATAATATAATTTTATTATAGTGCGCGCAACAAACTATGAACAGTAGACACGACTTTGAACAACATGACATTCTATAGGTAACCTATAAGGTAATAGGTAATACGGGCTGGTATCCGCAACTCCACGTCAAAGCGCGTATTTTGCGTATGGATGGCAGTACCTAATACAATAGTGACTACAAGTCTATAACATAATATTTTATTATTCTTGTCAAGTTAAGTAAATTGGCAGTGATTTTAGAACTTACAACAACAACATAACCTTACGCCTTTATTCCCCAATGGGTTAGGCAGAGGTGTGAGGTGTGTGTTATAGGACTTATTATGTGAATTAAAAGACTTTCGTTTAACTCTCAATATCTTGGCCCTGTTCTTTCATAGTTTCAACTTGCAAATACAGAGGCATTCTCCCACTCCTGAGTTTAGCTCTTTTATGCACTTTTAGCTGATGTTTCATCATCTGCTTCCTATAACCAAAAGCTTTCCCACAAATATTACAAACATGGTCCTTTATCCCTGTATGATCTACTTTATAGTGCAACTCCAATTCTCGTTTAGTATAAAAGCCTTTACCGCATGTTTCACATTTAAAATCATGTTCTCCCTTATGTCTCAATGTGTGTTTGTTTAAATTACTTTTATTTATAAATCTTGAAGGGCATTGTGCACATTGGTATGGCTTTTCTCCAGTGTGTGAGCGCATGTGCATTTTTAGGGATTCACTGAACCTTCCTTTGTAGGGACAGAGAGAACATTTGAAGGGTAGTTTGTAAAAATGTGTCAGTCTGTGACGAGTGAAATGGCCCTGCATCATAAAGTTTTTCCCACAAATGTCACACATATATGAGGCTGTATCATTGTGTAATGCTAAATGCTTTTTAAAATACAATTCTGTGTAAGAGTTTTTGCAGATAGGACATACAATTTTCCTATTCTCATGTTCCTCAGTCATTCTATGGTCATCATAGTCTTTGAATGTATCAAATGATATTTCACATTTTTTACAACGGTATATCCTCTTTTTACTTGCTTTGCGTTCAACATATTCCCAAGAGTTGTCATCCTCAGGGTAATTGAATGTATCATCATTACCAATAGTTAGCAAATCTTCAGGAGGATGTTTTAGAATTTCATCAGATTGTTGTGCACTTTTCCTAAATTCTATTGCTCCTTGAAGAAGGGCGTTACATGGCTCACATAAGTACTTAGGATACGGATCATCTATTCTTACTTCTATGCCGGCAAATGCGTTGAACGATTCGGAAAGGTCTTCTGCTGTTTTGTTCCCGAGGATTGGTATAAAACCTTCTTTGAGGCAAACCCTGCAAATGCTATCGTCGGTATGTTCCTTCTTTATGCCGATTTTTCGTCCTGAGTCTTCGTCGAGCGAGATAGTGTCGCAGGCGGAGTCCTCCCCTGCGCTCGTACTTCTGCCATTCATCTGTTTGCAATGTAACATTTTTAACAGTAACATTGACAGCGACATAATGATTTTTGTTTTCAGCGACTTACACTGATCTTGCAGTTGCAGTTGCGGGAAAATCTGTAAAATAATATTATCCTTGCTTTTTTCTCAACCACCAATTTTACAATAATAATAATAATCTGTCTGTCACAATCAAAGGATCCTTTTTTGAGTGCGTTCCGAGTTACGCTGTAATCGATTTGAGCGTGCTAAAACCCGTTCCGTATTAGCCTGAGCACGATAACGATGTCCCGTGAATCGTCATAGATGACGTCATGACATGCGCCATCTTGCGATAACGCCGACCATGCCTTAAAATAATATCACCGTGAGCGCTGTCAATGTGGCTGTCAAACTGACAGTTGTACTGTGTTGTTTTAAATCATATTAACAGTATTTAAAAAAAAATGATGAATATACTTGAATTTGATTTGTTTTTTGATATTGATGTGTTTAACACAGACGCACTACCAAATAAGAATATCAGCAATAATAACAATGCAAGATTTGAGGTTATGTTTATGTTACGAGGACTGTGAGCGTGTTCACGAGCGTTCCGAATTGTTGACAGCCCTCAGCTGTCATAATTGTGATATCTAATTCGGTACGCAAGTTATCGCTGTGAGCGCTGTGAGCGATTATTTTCTAATTCGGAAAGCAGCCTTTGTTGGTCTGAGGTCTGTCAAAATATATTCTTCATAAGTCAGTGTCAGGCAGGTCTAGCGCCGGCACTTTGTTGTAATCATGAGAACGAGCGTAATAATTTTATAAGAACTGTTCAGTTCATATTTTGTGGAAATATTTAAATAAAATTCAATGGTTTATACTAAATAAAATTCTAGTTACAATTTTTTTTACAATTTCGGGTTTACCTTTTAATCAGAACGGAACGTAGTCAGTTCGTCTGTCGTCAACTCAACTCGTCACTGTCAAAATAACCAAAACTAGTAAAAGTAAACATGCATGAGGTCTATCTCATAAACTTCTGAATTAAACATTTATTATTGAAAACATCACTTGAAACAGCTATTAATACCGAATCCGGAGGTAAAAACATGAACGCGATCAGGGTAAGGCACCTCCAACGTTATTATACATTGAACCTGTGTTCTGCTGAAATTTTACCATTACTCAGTGCTTGCTTTATTTATAGAATTTATGGCGTTCAGCGCCCATGGTTCGCGGTGCCCTAACATGTAACTACGCTATCCGACCTCTTTCGTCGGCCACTGTGGTTCCTATACAGAAGCCTATAGAGCCAGTGCCATCGACGACTGTGGAATTAGACAAGTTATACAAACGAGTGGAGCTTGAGATGCGGGGCATCGACCCTGCGGTACTACTTAGTTATACCTGGTTCTGTGTCGCAGCAGCCTCGCATTTGGGTATTGAAGTCACTAAGAGGTATGTTTTGAGGTTATTCTGTCCTGAAGGATTTGTTTGATAATCATTGCATTATTTATAAAGAAGTGTCGTGTATATAATCAAGCAACTTCACTGGAGTATAGTAATTAGTTATATACAATCGTCATTTTAAATACTTCTATTTTATTTATCTGCCGTACCATCTCCATGGTATTCTCAATACTCAATATCTTTATTGCTTCTCCATAATGTGTACTTAGGTGGTAACTATATAATTTAGATCATTATGGACCCTGTAGGGCACAGCAAAAGGGTAGAAGATTCTGGTTGCAGAATCATTCATTCTTATCTTTCAATTACAGCTGGGCACTGCGAAAAGCAGAAAAAGAAAGGCACACCCTTCTCCGCTGCGTCCACATCTACAAGAAGCACAGAGTCCAATATGAAATAAGAACATACTTCAGATTCATACATCTTCAGAGACTCACGGGCTCTACATGTGATACATACTTAGAGTACATTCAAAGAAACCTTCCAGAAGGTTGCGCTCTGAAGGTTACGAAGATCGAATGCCAGAAGTTACCGGAACATATAACACCACCTACCAATGAATAAGATTAAGTTTGTATTGTAGAATTAGAATAAAATACGATATAGTATGCATTTAATTTTATTTCAATATTGTTAGAACTATAAAATTGAGCATTTGATTGGGTTGTTTGAGTTCATTAATGTACACGGACACCTGCACAGATTGGGTCCCATTTCATTAGAATATATTAGAAAAGAGGATGTGTGACTAATAAATACAGGTGTCAGTCACTGATTGCTAATAATTCTTAAATTAGGACCATATTTGAAATTGGACAAACTTGTTAATCTAAAAGTAGGCACAGAAGAACAGTAGTTGAAGAATATTTTATAATTTAAATGCATAAGTTCATAAGTTCAAAACATCTATAGTTAATTTCATCAACATTAAAAAGTTAATCTTAGATTTTTATTTAAATAGGTAAAGGCTGTGTTTACACATTATGACTAGGAGCTAGAAGCCATATTCCAGAACAGATTAGCATAAATCTTGATTTAAAATAAGTTTGATTTGAATAGCTTTATGTAGTTTTGAATCAAGATTCATACTTTAGGAACATGGGCCTACTTTTTTTTTTATCGGTGGCAGGCACACCTCATTAACATACAGTTCACCTCAAATAACTTGGCCGCTCTGAAGTTGGCTATGCTTGCACCCTACTGTTTTAATAAGTAAGATTGACTACTTGAGTCATTTGCAGCCTTCTTCTTTCTAACTTTTCAGCTTCAGAGCAGAAAAGTTATTTGACGCGAACTGTAGAAGGAAGGATTTTTATTTACTAATATTTAATTTCATACAATATTGGTCTAAACAATTATCTATACTACTAGGTAAAGTTTAGTACCTACCTATGTAAGGCTCATAAAAATGAGACAAAGTTGTAATTTTCCTATGATAGGTACCATTTTTTTTAAAAATAGGTATAGTGATGCACATTTATACAAACAGTAGTTCATAAAATAGCCTATACCAGCTATACTCTAAGTGTGTTCCGCGGAACCCTAGGGTTCCGTGATACCTCTGTCGGGGTTCCGTAAGAATGTAGAAAAAAAAATCAAAACACCTCTCTTTGGTCGCTCCGCGGCTGCGCGGAGACAAAACGCTATGAACTTTATTTATTTGTATTTGTAGAAACATGTGTTACAATAGCTGGTACAATATCTCATAAGTTTGGTATCAACAATTTTATACTTGTACAACCCGTTCGCCCGTTTGTATGATAAAACTTGGTTGTTCCGATTGTCTTTTATGGCGGATATCTTTCAAAAACTTAACGAATTGAATTTATCGTTGCAAGGTAAACAGACAACAGTGTTTCAGGCCTATAATAAAATAACTGCTTTTAAAAGAAAATTAGATTTTTGGATCATTTGCATTGGTAAGAAAGAAATAGAAAGCTTTACGTTACTCAGTGAGTTTGTTAGCGAAAACGACTCAGTAATGTTTGAAGATGATGTGTTTGAATTGGTCCAATATCTCAGTTCGATGCGCGCATCTTTTGAAAAGTATTTTCCCGAAGAACACAATACAAAAATTAAAGTGAATTCATGGATTCATAATCCTTTTTTACCCAACTTGGAAAAGCCTGAAAACATGTCAAACGAGATATATGAATCTCTTTTAGAAATGTCATCAGACACAAGTATGGAGTCACTGTTCAAAACGACGCCTCTCAATGATTTTTGGTGCAGAATCCAAGATGAATATGCAATGCTTGGCCAAATGGCTCTGGATATTCTGCTCCCGTTCCCAACTACATATTTGTGCGAAACAAGATTCTCTACCTACGCAGCCACGAAAACAAAATATCGCAATAGACTGGACGCCGAAGCTGATATGAGACTCCAACTTTCTTCCATCA
Source organism: Lithophane semibrunnea (assembly GCA_947363905.1). NCBI lineage: Eukaryota > Metazoa > Arthropoda > Insecta > Lepidoptera > Noctuidae > Lithophane > Lithophane semibrunnea. Next base: position 10,069,930 of record OX376209.1, on the reverse strand, counting down.
AGCCAGATATCAACCAATTGATGAAAAAAAAAAAACATACAGACGAATTGAGAACCTCCTCCTTTTTGAAGAAGTCGGTTAAAAATAAAAAACAGTTTCATACCTCCCACTAGTTAGATTTTTTCTTTTTTAATGTTTTCTATTGTTGTCCTTGCCAAGTGGTGAAGTAAATAATAATTAGTAACTGTTACATTGTACTTTTATTATGCTGATTAATAAAAAATACACTTATAAAAACAATTGTTTGATTGTAGGGTTCCATCGAGTATTTTGCTTCCCAAAAGGGTTCCGTCATTTAAAAAGTTTGAGAACCACTGGCCTATACTAAAGTTTGAAAACTACTTTCAAAGCCATTACAGAGAAAATATTTAAAGTACCTAAAACTCAGTCAACATTTTGGCTTTAATATCTCTTTGGCAAGTATTTGCTTACATTCTATTCATATTGCTGATGTTTACACACTGTTACTATGAAGAGTATAGCAAACGCTAACTCTAAAGCATGGAACATCAACATTACGGCACACCAAATGTACTCCAATCGGAGTATGTATGTCTGGTATATAAGGAAGTAGCATACTCCTATTGCTGAAGGTATTGTCAGCATTACAGAGAAAAATACTGGAACTTCTGAAAAGGAAAAAAAAGTTAGTTTCGTTTTCTGGAATTTTGAGAAATTATGTAGGTATTGAAGCCTCTAAGAATCTTGTAAGGAAGGAATAATTCTATTACTTAGTGATTTTTCAAATTATGTATTGAAGTCTTAAGAATCTTGTAAGAAAGGTAATTATTCTATTATAAATTTTTTCTTATATTATGTTGAATTTATCTAGGTCGGTCCAGCTGCTAGGAAATGAGGTTTCAAGCAAGACATTCAGTCAGTACCAACTGGTACTGGCTGAACTGAATTTCAGTAAAAATACTTACTCTTACTGGCTAAATTCCCTCTTCTTCCTAAGAATATACGAACAACTTCCACTAGGCATAGCGCACTAAATATCCCGGCTTCGGTTAATAACGCATTCTCTGGGTAAGAAACATTGATGGCTTTCAAAATGCCCATGGCCACTTCACACACGAAAAACATCCCAAGATAAAAACTGTTCAGGTATAAGAGTATCTCATAGGCTAAACTAGAATTAACATTAGTCACTTTGGACATTTTCCTGAAGGAATCAATGATGACGGCTGTTTTGTTTACTTTTGTTGACGATAATACTTTTTGTTTATTCGATCGACCGCCTAGACAACGGGTTACCGGATACGCAAGTGACGTAAACTAACGTACGGCAAACTGTCAAAATGTAACACCCAATGAAAAGTTTGCGCGCGCATGACAATCGTATTGATTCGCCGAAATCGAAATGAAAACAAGACACGAAATTCAAATTTTCTGCATAAAGCAAAAAACTTGAGAATTTTGAATTCCGCGGGCATCGCATCCCCAATTACAATATACTTACAATATACTTACTACATTAAATACCTATGTATAAATGTTTTAGATGTATGGTATACGAAGTATAAAAGAAAGAAAGTTAAAAACAAAATAAAAGCTCTTAGCGATGCCTAAAAATTCATGAATTTTCATATCAAATCAAAGACTATCAACTAATGTTTGACGCCATTTTTGTTGTTAGAATATTTGATTACTTATTTTTATTTAATGTGCATAGTTTGTACCTACCTATGTAGATTATTTTATTTGATAATCTAAGTGAATAAAATAAAACGAATGATTTCCTCATGCCCTATCCATTCATTAGCTAATTCATTCCCCGCTTCGTTTACGCACCTCATTGCGTGCGCGCACGGTCGAGTGCGTTCGTCCGTTACGCAACAAATGCAGTAAATGCACTATCAAACGTAAATGCTTATACGAAATCGGAAAGTTTACCAAGTAGGAAGAGGATTGCGGAAGTTGTGCCTGTCCGATTTGTGGCTGCTAATTTCTACTTGGTAGGTAAGTACCTAATTTGCGATTTGTGGTAGGTACTTATTGTGCTGATTGAGATTTGAAGGGTTAGCCGTTACACAAAATTAACTCTGTGATATTCAATAACAGCTACATCTACCGTACGGTCAGCAACAAAAGTCGATTACTAGACATGGGCGTTTTCGTATTTAGTTGCTAACGGATATGTAACCGATATTCAGCTTTCGTATCGAAAACCGTTTTCAGATATCGATATCAGTAGTACGATTTGCTCCCTGATATCGAGTAGCCGCCGGAAAGTTGCTAACTTATGGAATATTTGTTGTAACTAAATAAATAGAAACTAGACCTTATTGCTAGCGCGTTAGGATATAGATATTACGCACGCACTATTATTAACCAAATAACCAATCACTAGCCGAAGTTAAGTAATATTCGCTTCATCTCTTTTACGCCAGTAAAACATTGAATGGTAAGACAGAGACAAAGCGAACAAAAACCGTCGATGTCATATCGGTCGTGATGTGAAGTTTGCGTTTTGTTCGTTATTGCTTATTCGACTTTATTCGTATTTCGTTCTCGTTGTTGCGCTTTGGATAAGCCATAGCTCGATGACGTTTTTGTGAAAACGGTTATGTATATTTAGATATCGATATGGTATGATAATAAACACATATCCGATATAAGTTACGTTTTGATATATCGAACCCATGCCTATCGATTACACTTCAGTTTTTACCCAACTGTCCCAGAAGGAGGGTAATGTTTTTCGAGAGTATGTATGTATGTCTATTTCTTTGGCACGCTCTGTGTAACTTTTGTTTGTCCCTGCCTGCAATACCTTACAAAAAACAACAACTAGTACAACCACATTTCGCCAGATAGGTATAAGTCCCATGTAATAGGGGGAAAAACGCAATAACAACTTAGCCTGACCTGGGAATCGAACCCAGGAAAATTTAAAAAGTATTAACTCTTATCTATGACTATGTAGGTAGGTACGTCAAATGCTGAAAAGCAATTGATAATAATTATAATTTATGTAAAAATAATAATATTTTAATTAATTATGGTTGCTTACCTACTGTAGGTAACTAACTTTCGAAAGATGCAATTATCACAGTCCCTGTTGGGGACATAGACAAAACTTTATTTTCTTTCGTAACGGTTATTGGTAGAACTCTTTGGGTCCACTACATAATAATCGAACCCGGGACCTCTGGGTCTGAGACAGGTAGTCTTACCAATAGACCACAGAGGCGGTCTTTCATTTAAGTGCAAATTATTAGGAAAGGAGGTTCATATCTCCACTTTGCCTCTTGCTGTGAAGGTACATACCATAATGCATTAACGTAAATCTTGTTTTATCTGCATATGTAGATACATCTACCTACGCCTAGTCATGGCATAGCGAGGTGGTAGAGGTAAGTTCAAATGAGAATAAAAGCTAATGAAGCTCCAACCGGCTAGGCTTGTTATGCACTGTGCATTCCTAGGGTAACCATGGTGGAAAACAAAATAGGAGCTAGTTTCTGACATCAGTACCAGTAGGTAAGCACCTAAATAGAAAGTATATATACAATTAAATTAGTTTTATTTCGCTTTTGGTCCTACTGTCCCTACTAACGCCTTCCTTAAATTAGGTTCTTATTTCCATAAATAAGTCCTAACTCATTAACAAACACATGTTTTTTATCTGTGGGTATTCGTCTATTGGTATAATACCTACCATTGTAGGCACGTAGATTCAAAATAATATTATGCTTGACCGGGTTTTTAAGTCCCAACCAGAGCTGCCAATTCTCATATTATTTACGTTACATTTTTATTGTTCCCCTTAGCATTAAAGTACAATTTCCTAACTGTCCTTTATCCGCGTACAATACTGGTATTCCTATTGCTAGAAAGTAAACGGCTTTCTGCAATAAGCGAGGGAAACGCGATGCACCGATGCACCACGCAATCACAACACTTCCGTTGAGGGCATTCACTAGACGTCTTACGGACAAGCTGATTTAAAACCTCTTTCGAAATAGTTTTTTTTTTTCTCATAATGAAGACGAAACCAGTGTTGACGTTTTCGAAATTGGATCCGGAAACAGGTGATCTGTTGGATAGAATGTTCGACAAAAAGGATTGTATGTCGGAGATTAATCCGGGGAGGGTGATTCTGCCAGCTGATTATATGACTATTGGGCAGGACATTTTGGATATGGAGGTTAAGGATACCGATGTCTGGATGTGCTCTTATCCTAGGACTGGTGAGTAATTTTGTTTGTTTTCCTACCCCCATAATAGGTAATACTGTTTAGGTTAGGTAATACCTGTATAGGTAATACGGGCTGGTATCCGCAACTCCACGTGAAAGCGCGTATTTTGCGTAAGGGTGGGAAATCACTTATTCGATCCTCCCCAGCTCCTCAAAGAAGGCCAGGAACGCCTTGGTGTTAGTGACGATCTCACGTAGGGTACCTGGGTTGGTTATACTGTTTATCGGTCTATCAGTGTGGACTCGCGACAAACGAAGAAGTCCGATTTGACAGCTATAAAAATACTTTTTGTAGCGATAGAAAAAGAATTGGTTTCTTATAAACTACTCTCGAAGTCTCGAGACATCGATTGATCATACTTAGAAAGTTTGTAATCGACGACTTATCTACATTGCATAACGTTTTATTACATGTACGAGAACGAAACTGAACTGTTTGTCTCTGTATCACCCAAAGGTTGACAGCTAGAAAATGCCTATGGCATTAAGTCCGCAGTAAATAATATATAAATAAACGTCAATTTTTTTCATACTTGTTTTGATTTCCCTTGACAACGACACGCCCTGTACCTATCTATGTGCTCCCACACATAACTGCGAATTCGCAACGTATCGCAAACCTCTGCGACGGTACCCAAAGATTTTCTTCTGCGCTTAGCTTCTGCGTTGCGAAATCGCAGTTTTGTGTACAAGTCCTATTACATTCCTCGAAGGTGTACTTACACCTTCGAGGAATGTACGGCAGTAGTGTATGGCCGGATTGAACCTAAAATTTATATTAGGTCTTTACCTATGAAATTGCCGTTTTGTATGAAAAAATTTAAACGAATTTTTTTCATGTATTTTTTATTTGTATTAATCGAAGTAATCACCCATGCAATCAATGCATCTTTGCCAACGCAGTGGCAGTTTATTGATGCCCTTCTTAAAGAAATCAGCTGGACGGCAACAAATTCTTCAAAGGCATTTTGTACTGCCTCTCGGGTTTTGAATTTTTTTCCCGCCTAGAAGTTATCCAAATTCTGGAAAAAGTAGTAGTCTGTAGGCGCAAGGTCTGGTGAGTAGGGCGGATGACGGAGAGCTTCCAACCCCAGTTCTTGCAACTTGGAGACCGTCTGCTGTGCAGTATGAGGTCGCGCGTTGTCGTGCAGGAGCAGCGGAGACGAGCGATTGACCAATGCTGGTTGGAGATGTGCCAGCTTCTCCATCATTGTGTTCAGTTCTTCACAGTACACATCTGCAGTAATGCTCACCCCGTTTGGTAAGAAGCTGTGATGAATCACATCGGCGCTAGACCACCAAACAGTGACCATCACTTTTCTAGGGGTAAGTTTTCGCGTAGAGCATTGTTTAGGTACTGAATCAGGATCCAACCAACTTGCTGAGCGCTTGCGGTTATCAAACAGAATACATTTTTAATCGCAGGTAACAATGCGGTTCAAAATTCCTTCATTTGTGTGTCTGTTGAGCAGTGCAAGGCACGCCTCGACGCGTACTTCGCGCTGGCGATCATTGAGTTCGTGGGGCACCCATTTGTCAAGCTTTTTTACCTTGCCAATTTGACGCAAATGGACCAATATTTTTTTGACGCTAACGTCGAAAGCTGCTGCTAATTCAGCCGTAGATTGTGTATCATCAGCTTCCACAATCGCCTTTAATTCGTCATTGTCGACCAAAGTCTTCAGACGACCGCGAGGTTCATTTTTCAGGTCGAAATTTCCAGAACGGAAGCGAGCAAACCAATAACAGGTGGTGCGTTGGTTTGTAGTGTTAGCTCCGTAAACGTCGTTGATGTTGCGTGCCGCTTGTGCCGCGTTGCTGCCACGACGGTACTCATATTCCATAATTACTCGAATTTTTAACGTATCCATGATGACGCAAAAGATTGAAATGCGATGAAAATGTAACACTAATCATTAAACAAATGACTTCTTTTGAAAAAAGAATTCCATGTTTTTAAAATATAATTAATTTGAAATTAGAATTCTTAGTCAAACAAAAATTATTTTGATTTGAAATGGCCAGTACTGCAGAACGGCAATTTCATAGGTATTTTCCTATTAGTAGGACCATCCGCTTTTCACCAGCCGTGTTGTTTCTAGCTTTTAACACTGCCCGACCTGGGGATCGAACCCAGTACCTCACCCTTAAATTCGCACTTGTAACCACTGAACCCGTGGTTAACTAAATTTTTAGTATTTTAATGGCATCTTTTGTGTTCAGGTTCTACATGGGCACAAGAAATGGTGTGGCTCATCGGGCACGACTTAGATTACGAGGGCGCTAAATCATTGCAACAGGTGAGCTTTACCTATTTTGTAAAGGAATAGGTTTTGGTCTCGAATAGTATTGATTCATCAGCGATATCGCTGTTTCGTCTATATCCTCTTTATATCCCATGCCGTTATTTCTGTTCTGTTTTTTGACGACTAGGTTCCTATAGCTGTTACGAGCGTGCTCTGAATATGTGGCTATAATATATCTATCTAAATGTAAGTATTTCTTCTAAAGGAATTATCAGACAACTTCTTGAGATCAATTGTCTGTGGCTTGATAAACATTTTCATAAGCTCTCATTACCAAAGAGCATGCAGGTGTGGTCCTGTGTCTCCGTTTTTGTCTGAGTCTTAAATAGAGTGCGTTTCATCAATAGTTCCTTTGCGGTAATGTAGGTTAAAAAACGGACTTATTAGATAGCGCCGTCGCAGCGTAGCGTATTCGTATTGGCAAAGGTACTATTTGATGTAACGCACTCTACTACTCAAGCAAATGTCATGCGTTGTTCAGACAGGCAGTGGTGAAGTTGGCGGGTTCGGTGACCGACAGGTTTCCTAATCACATTGATTTCCCTGACTTAATTCATTACATTACAACTGTCCGCCATCGCGACCAGGCCTCTCAACTACCATAGCATTGATTGACATTGTCATTCATTTCCTACTCTCAGATAAGATGTCCCCTAGTGGAGCTATCTTGCATCATGGTGGCTGGCCACTCGACTTGGCACAAGGAGTCCGTCCAGGGCACTTCCGTGGACCTGGTGAAGCATCGTCTGCCGTACCCTCGCTACATCCGCAGCCATCTGCCCTGGGATCTTCTGCCTGTTGATATTGAGAAGGATGATGGTTCTGCTAAGCCTAAGGTAAAGCATTATAAAGGTCTCTTCATCAGGATCTTTGGAGGCTTGTTATACTCAAATTGTTTATCCTAGAACTAGGCTTTTTCGAGGTTTAGAATCACTGCCTTATTTTTGTCACTGGTTAGATATAGCTCAGAGGAATACCGATTATATAGATATATTTGCGTAACAAATGCCTGTAATTGACATCCATTGCTTGATATATGCTCATCAACGTAAATAACGCAATGAACATGGCTGAACTGTCAAAATTAAGGGCATTGCGATCGATTGCCATTTTATGTGTGTTATAATTACCTTGCAGGTTCTAGTTCTATGAAATGTTAAACTGCACCCTAATTGTGTAATACACGATCAATCAGAATTGGAATCGGTTTGTAACAAATGTCTAATCCATTGCTTCATAAGTTCTAACAAAAAATCTGCTCAACAACCAAAATAACGTAATGAATGTTGTTGAACTGTCAAAAAGAAATAAAAGTCTATCGGTTACGAAAATAAGTTACGCAATTAGACAGCTGAGTTAGCTCTTTAAATTGGTAACGTTATAAGTAGGTCCTACATAAACTAAGTACATAATAATAGCCTTGTGTGGTGTGATCTAGCAGCTATAAACGAAACAAATTTCATCTTTAAGTTATTGGTCCTTTTACAAATAAGTAATTTTTCTTAGCTTGCGCTTCTTTTAGGCCTAAAAGCATTGGTCTTTAACAGGTGATATACACGTCCCGCAACCCAAAGGACATGGTGGTATCGTACTACCACTACTGCACCCTGGTGCACGGACTCAAAGGGACCTTCGAGGAGTTCTGCGACCTCTTCATGAAGGATCGCGCGCCCTTCGGACCCGTGTGGAACCATATACTTGGTAAGTTCACTAGGAATTTAAAAATTTTATTTTATACCGCAACATTTTAATATTATAATACATTACCTACTCTTCTCTTTCTTCTCCTAAGTATATGATCCTACCTCCCTCTATTTACCTCTTTAAAAACTGTCATAAACTCTTCACTCGATTAAAATCAAGTTTGGTCCTTTAGTCTCAGATCGTAATTAGGGTTCCGTACCCAAAGGGTAAAACGGGACCCTATTACTAAGACTCCGCTGTCCGTCTGCCTGTCTGTCTGTCTATCACCAGGCTGTATCTCATGAACCGTGATAGTTAGACAGTTGAAATTTTCACAGATAATGTAGGTATTCCTGTTGCCGCTATAACAAACAATACTAAAAAAACAGAATAACGTAAATATTTAAGGGGGCTCCCATACTGTTGTATGGGAACGTGATTTTTATGCTCGTTTTTATAGATAATTGTACGAAACCCTTCGTGCGCGAGTCCGATTCGCACTAGGCCGATTTATTTGTAACATCACCGTTAACAAACTTTTACTATTCAGGTTTCTGGAACCGCCGTCACGACCCGAATGTTCTCTTCATCAAATTCGAAGAGATGAAGCATGACCTCCCTTCTGTGGTCAGGAGAACTGCTCATTTCCTCAATAAGGAGCTCAGCGACACTCAAGTGGACAAACTTTGCGACCATCTCTCCTTCCAAAATATGAAGACGAATCGAGCTGTCAACTTGGAAGCCATCTTGGAAAAGTCTTTCGGCGTGAGCTATTTGGAGTCCACAGATTTAAGGTTCATCAGGAAAGGGGAAATTGGGGACTGGAAGAATTACATGACCGATGATCTGTCTCGAAGATTCGATGAGTGGGCTGAACAGCATTTGAAGGGCACCGAGCTAAGCTTTGAGTAACTTATGCGGTCTAGCACCGCATAATTAATTTTGATTTTGTAGTTTTTAATGTATTTAAAGATATTATTTTAGAACAAAGTTAAGCTTATGATAATACCTAATGCCTAAGTGTGGATACATAGGTAGTTTTTTTAGTTATTATTTTTTATGACTACTTACAATTTAATTGATGTTTTATTGACTTCATGATGTTTTTTATTATATATTCATGATGTTTTATTTATATATTTCGTTTTCTTTCTTAACATAACTAAGGGAACCAGTATTGTCTTTATGTTACGTGTAAATGTGCTACATTCCTATTTTAATTGAAGTTGCTAACGTAACAATACTTCCATCTAGATTTTCCTATTATTACGTTTCCTCATATAATTGTTGTTATTTACTTTTATATAACGAATAATTGTTATTTAATTACATTGTATTTTATATTTAACACCATTGTGTAAAATAAAGAATTAAGTACCTAAGTATTTAGCTTTCTTTTGATTTGTTTCCATTTTAAATACCTACATAATCAGTCCATAATGTTCCCACTGCTGGACACAGGCCTTCTCTCTCGAGAGAGAGAGCGAGTGGGCTTTAATCTACCACGCGACCCCATTGCAGTGCGGGTTGGTACTGGTAGATATCACATGTCTTTGAATTTTTGGTTCTAAGACACGCCTGTTTCCTCACGATGTTTTCCTTCACCGTTTTGAAAGCAGTCGTGATGAAATTGAATAGGGATTTTAGAGGTCTACAAGGACCATTTTACTGTAGACAAATAAAATAACAAACCATTTTGGATGCTTTTTAATACCACAAAAGTGAGATTTACAAGGTTGGCAATAAATCAAAATGGTAACTTTCAAGCACTTTTGTACAGAGTGGTAGGTATAATTATGTACAGTCACGAACTTTAATTGATGAGCCACCTTCAAAGTTTTCAATTTTGCAGTTTCATACACTCACGAGATTACACGATTATACACGAACTCAAATCGCACGCTCGTAAACAAGATGACAAATAAATTACTTTTAATCATATCCATAGAGGTTGACTAAAACTTCTCAATGATAAAAATAAATACAATGTTGCATTAAGTTTATCCAATCTATTTGATACCGACCTCCTTTGAATCATAGCTCGATATGTCGATAATTCTGAAAACTTAACTGAAGACAGTGACAGTCAATGTCAGAGGCGTTACTTTCAAACTTGTCGAAATGACTTTTAATATTTATCCGTACGCTAACGTTACTATCGCAACAGTAACCTAACAACGATAAACAATCGTTGCTAGGTTGCTAGACTTTGGGTAGTCACTCTGCTGTCAAGTTTGTAGGTTAGCCAACCGGTAAAGATATGAAATATAATTTTCTTCTTCTAATACGAAGACATGACTTTGCGTGTCGAGAACCGAATAAATCCGATTTGCATTACACGGCTAAAATACGAACAGTGCCAGGTGGCTCATCAATTAAAGTCCGTGACTGTGCCTACGTAAACCAGAGTAAACAAATAAATAATTACAGGTAACGATATCTTTAAAAACATAATTCTTCTTTTGGACTCTGCCGCAGTCAGGTAAAAAGTATCCCATGAAAGTTAAAAAATTCTAAGTGACGAAAACATTGCCGAAAAAAAGTGACGTAAACGATACGAAATGTCAAATTGAAATTCTTAATTCAAAATAAAAAACGATGAACATACCTACATAAAAAAATTAAAAACAATAATACATGCAGTAGATCACAGAACCTCTAGAATTTGACAAAGGTCACGGTCGAGGTCAATTAAAGGTCATCCATTAATCTTTTTTTAAATATCCCGGGGGTGTATTACAAGGGGTGATGAAAATGTCATTATTTTTGGCCTAGACGTCTAGTTTTTGAGATATTTGGGAAAAACTCAAAAAGGGGAGTCGAGCCTCAACTTCCAATGGATTTACAGTTCGCGTCACATAAGTTTGCCGCTCTGAAACATGGCTTTCCGATTGCTTATAAATCTTTTAAAAATTGACAACTGTCATCATCAAGGTCAATAAAAGATCAGTAAAGAAACATTCGAGTGCTGTTACACTAGTGAGGATGAAAATTTCATTTTTGGCATAGCACGTCTAGTTTTAGAGATATTTGCGAAAAACTGAAAAAGGAGATTCCGAGTTATCGATTTAAGGACACAACTTACGATTACAGTTGAGAAATGAACTACATAATAATTTCTACCTTATTATACCTACTTGGAAAGTTGTGAATGTTTATTTAGACATTTTACATTCTCATATCTGGGACATCTAGATCACTATGACGTTACGTTTTTCGCACTTTCCTTTTTTATCGGGGTTGTTCGCAGTGTTTCCTCGCTCGTACTTATGTATTAGGTACTTAAGTAATAGAATGGGGGTAAATGGTAAATATATATAAGACCTGCTTAACGATTTCTACCATTCGAAATCACCACCTTGCGTGCCCTTAGATGGTTCGCTAGACCAAATTTAGTTTTGAACACCCAGTCACAACTAAAACAATAAAGTAGGCCTACAGTGATAAGTTGTATGTATAATTATAAGACGATCGACGGCTTAGGTCTCTCTTTGCGTATTTGGCGCTTCTTGATAATAGCTTCGTGTCGCTTTCCTTCGAAATATTTAACCTTAAGTAACTTACTGCAATATGGAAGTGCTTAAATTGGGTATAGGAATTAATAGGATTGGACCAAATTGCATCGATTTAAAATATCAATATATTAAGAATGAAACACACATTACCGTAAGGCCTCGATTCGATATCTTTCCTGAAAATTCGGTTAAGCATAGCTAATATAAAGCTGTTTAAAAAAGTCAGATTATTAAAGCTTTTATTTAACGTCACATTCTTAAAATAACAAAAAAAAAAGTACAAACAAAAAAAAACGTAATGTACAAAACAAAAAAATTAAGAACATGTTAAATACAACATGGATAATCTCAAAAGGACTAGATATGATAAATATTAATTTAATTGACTCACAACACTTAGCTACGCGGTGCATTTCAGCTATACAACTATTGTTGAAAATTAACATATAAATCTATGTACCTACCTATTAAGTACCTACGCCATACAAACGCTATTATTTTATTTATGAAAGTATTTTCCAAGTTTGAATGAACACAAGGTAAGCTATGAAGGCATCGTATCGCAAATGATTTTTCTAAATAAGTATATTTTTATTAAAAAATATATTTAAAAATCTTAAAAAAATTGAAGGTATCTTTCAAATATCTCTTTTTTTATTTTGTAAGAAAGAATTTTAAATACGACGTACATATTATTTTATTACATGGGGGAATTATTTTTTTAGTTCAGCGCGATAAGTACGTATCTACCTAGTACGTAGGTAGAATAGATGACATTATAGAAAAAACTTTTATTAATATTTTAAACTTAAAAACTAGATTGATCGTGGCTCCTGTGAGTTCCTAAATACCTACAGGATTAACATTATTACAAATTTTAAATAAATTGTGCCTAGTGAGGGCATAGCAAGGACTTTAATAAGTACATATTTACAAAAGTTAGAAAATATACATTTTCTTTTGATGGGATATATGATTAGATATTTTAGTTTTAGAAAATAATTAACAGCGAGTCGTATACAATTTTTTAGGTAGGAAGTTACACAATAATCATTTCAGTCATGTATGAAATGTTAAAAACCTATGCTGCTATTATTGGAGAAGAATAATAACATTGTAGTCTTAGAAATAATAAAGATGATGATGATGACCTGCCTGCTACGCCCTTTAAATTCTAAAAAAGACGATCCGAAAAGACCTTTTGAAGTTACTAAGTAACGTTCTATCTACAATAAAGGTACAATAAAAATATCGTCTTTGCGTGTACAAGAAAATATATTCTTTAATTAATACGTTTATGGTAAATTATCTATTTTTCTCTTACTCCAAAACCGCCGTCAAACAGCGTCAAATATTTTGATATTTTTTTTAAATATTTATGTTTAGTTTCTATTGTCATCTTGTAAAGCTCTTATCTTGTTTTTTTTTCTTTCGTAACAATAATCTTTGGAATTATTTTTGGGATGTATTCGTCTGAGATCTATTAAATACTAAAAAAGTTAAATATTTTTACCGATAAGAATGTTCCACCAATTTTGAAGCTCTTATAATATCTTTTTCAGTTAATTTTGAGACAAAACATGGTGGAGAAAATTTTAATTTGCACGAATTAAAGATTTTTTTTGATACTTACAAATATAATTAAGTACAATCATAATAAATATATCTTCTACAAGTATTTGTATTATTTCGTAATATAAAAATTGTTTATGGACTAGAGTGAATTTGTAAATAGGTTTTCAAAACGATACATTAGGCCGAGATAATTAATAGATTATTCTGTTAAAATACTGATATTAACAATTCTGTTTTTGATAATAAACACTAGAAACCCGTTTTACCCTCACTCGACAACATGGTTATGCAAAGTTAAAGACGAAGATAGAACTACAATTACACAACCTTTACTGAATGAAAGACTTATCATAACAACTATTCTCAGGTTAATGAAAAATTATTGAATAGGTACTGTACTCAATAATAATGAAATAAATAAACGATTTAGAAACTGCACAGAAAGACACTGAAGAAGATAATGTTATAATTACAAATTGTGCATTTAGTTATCAGAGGGAAAAACAGGTGAATTAAAAAACTATTTAAACTTTAAATAAGATGACAACTAGAATTATTTTTATGTCTTACATGTGGGTTTCCGAATGCCCCACAACATTGATGATGGTTTACATTCTTCGTGTGATGATGACCATGAGGATTGACATTCCCTTGTTGCAGCTGCTGCTTCTCTTTATTAGAAAAATCTCTGGGTACTTGTTTGTGTACTGAACAAGTTTTGTTGTGTCCGGGAGCTATTCGCGCTTTGAATCTACCAATTTTGCCAGGTTTAGGATGGTTCTCAATAGATTCTTGGGTGCATAGGTGTGGTACTTGGTTCATGTCATTGTGGGCGTCTTGGAATTCGGTGTCTGTTTCTGAGGAAGATAAACATAGGTATTCTAAAATCACCTATTCCTGTTAGGCTTTTAGCGTTAAAGATTTGCCTGATTTTAAACTGCAGGATTCAGTGAAAGGGTATCATCAAGTGTCACTGCACATTTTGTTAGTTCTTTTGCATGTGGTAACAGAAACACACAATTCCAGACTTTAAAATACAGTGTAAGAATAAGGCACTTGTAACAATAAACAACAATATTTTCGTAGAAAAGGGTTTTGATAATTTGTTAAAAATAGTTTGCATATATGGATGATAAGATGTTTCACAAAAAAAATATTGGTGTTCAGTATGGGGTCTAGGTACTTCCCATAATACATCTTGCGTTAAATAAAATCTTTCTTACTGAACATTACCTGCTTACCTATTTCATCCCCACTATGCTTGACTGTAATCGAAGATGCGGTCTCGGGTCTGAGGGTAGAGTAGGAATCTCCTATAGCTGGCGGAGCCGACCGAGCGGGTGAGATCCGCGCGACGCACTGTTGGATTAGCGTGAAGCACCCAAACGTTAGCCGTGGGCTAGTTAACGATATCTAGAACATTTCAGCGGTCATACTAACTGATCTTCAATTCGGCTGGGCGAAAAATTTTACAAGATTTTTAGACCCTCCACCAAATTCTTTGTGATCCACCACCGAAATGTTTTAGCAAGTTTAGGTGTCAAGCAGTTCAGAGTAGCAATATTTAAAGATTTCTAGTTGAAGCAATTAATATTGTGTGTTTCCATGCACATGCACACCCCAAAATGTGATTAAGTATAAATTGGTGGACTCTGAACTTCATTATCTATTAAAAAAAAAGTTTTATTGCTTTTTCATTTCATAATAACTATTAATTAGTATGACTCACAGTGTCAATTATATTATCAGTATCTCGGTCATTGGGTTGTGGCGCAGTCCCAACTCTGCAAGGGGACGTCGAACTGTAACTTAAAATTATCTTGATTTTACAACATAGCTGCCAGGCAATTAAAAACGTCCAGCATTCTGAAAACGATTAGTAAAAACAGTCACGTCAACACAAAATTATACGGTGACCCCCAATCACAATTTACAGCCTTTTAATTGTACCTCTGGCAGCAGCAACTCAACAGCAACCTTATTGTTACGAGAATAAAGATCACTGTGATTTTGACAGTGATACAAAATCAAAGGTAAAGTAACTAACTGTGAAAGCTTAGTATAGGACTGTACCTACTTTATGATCTCCCGAAAACTGACAGTGATTATATTTACCAGATTGACGAATTCAGGCTGTCTATGGTTGTAGCCGTCGCTGTTCTTTGTGGTTCCACGGATTCAGCGTCTGTCCACATCCCGGCTACACTGGTTGAATTTGATCTTGACTCTATATAATGAAAGAAAGATCATGTTTTTATTTAAATTATTATATTTTCTATTCATAAATATGATGTGTATCTCACCTCGTTCCCTTTCCGTCCTATTAGGTGAATTAGCTATACTCCTCCTGGCTACATCTTGAAAAGTGACCGGAGAGTACATCCGTCTCTCTTCTACCGGTGACGTCATAGTTGTCTTCGGGGCATTCGAAATTTGCGAACTCCTCACAATGGTTGTATTCTGAACCGTCATCAAATTCCCTGAACTATTCGCTAAAGAGTTGGGACCAGAGTTTACGGCATTCGGGAGATGATTGTCAGCATTTTGGATCCTTCCAGAATTTTGCACTTCTTTATTGTTCATTTGTTGGGCTGAATGTTCTGCAATACTGTCTCTGACGTCAGCAGCTCTTTCCCATTCTAGTTCCGTGCCAGGAGTCAGTTGTGGTGATATGACTTTTGTTAACGATGGTCTTGATTCGCGACCTTCCAGCCAGTAAGTTTTCATTGCACCTGCAACGGTTTGTGTTGGCTTATGAGAAACATTGCACATTTTGATGATGATTATTCATAATATCTACTAGTACTTACTTGTACCTATACTGATTTTGTAAATGCCAAATCATAGAATGAGTGAAATGATGATTATTTAGCCGATTTTTATGAATTCCAATAATTTAATGTTATAAACGTCTGACATGATTCTAGAGATTCCTGGATTGGTGACCTTATTGAGGAGAAATCAGTAGGGTCTCCAATACAGGAATCTCTTTATTTTAAACGGCTCAATGCCTAACAAAACTATTTATATCCTTACCTTTCCCTTTGACCTGTATCTCTCCTCTTTCAGTCACCATATAAGATGGCGACAGCAGTTCCTGCGTTGTCTGCGAGATATGTATCCTCATAGCTTCTGATGTAGACTCCATTCTTGAGGCAGTATTGACTGAATCTCCAAAGAGACAGTACCGAGGCATCTTGAGGCCGACGATACCTGCTACTACTGCCCCAGAGTGAACTCCCACTCTTATTGAAAGATGAGATCCTGAAAATATTAAATTTTATTTTATTTTCTCAGAAAACTTACAGGTCGTATCGTATAAGATAGTTAAATATTAGTGAAGGTAGTACAGGCCGGCCATATCTGTTACGATTATGGATAATGGGGATTTCTATTTAATTTATTCCTGATCTTGACTAAGCAAGTTATCGCTGTTCATAATTCGATAAAACATGAACAGTTGGTTTTATTAGGTTATTAGCTTTTGCCTCGCGGCTTCGCTCGTATGGATGTTGGATATTATCCCACGGGAACATACTACCGAGATAAAAAATACAGGCAAATTTCATCAAAATCCGTTCAGCAGTTAAGTCGTGAAAAGTTAACAGACGGACAGACTTACTTTTACATTTATACGTATATCTACTTTATAAAGTATGCAAGTTTGAATTTACCTGTGCTAGGATCTTTCAAGTCGGTGATAGCGTCAACCATATCGAGCGCCATATCACACACCTTCTCAGCATGATTGTCTTCCTTCTCTGGTGCCCCAGATACCACCATGTAGGCGTCGCCTATTGTTTCTACCTAGAATTGATCACACAGAGATTATTATACAACATAATTCTATCTGAGAGGGTTCTCATAATAACATCCACTGGTCAAGAGAACTCGCCTTGGAATATCGTTTTGATCAATCAGTTTGTTGACTACATTTTTAACAATGGTTTAAAACTTTATTTTACTTTAAGCAAGAATTAATTCAGCATCATCCCAACTCAACTGAAAGATGATCACTGCTTTAAATAGGCCTCTTCCAAACCTTCGTTTTGTGTTATGTCAAGCTTATTTTATGAATGCTGAACTCAACGTACCTTATAAACCCGGTTTCTCTCAGTCAGCGTATCAAAGATGGAGTACATAGCGTTGAGCATGGAGACCACCTCCATGGGAGTGATGCGGGAACAGATCTCCGTGAAGGTCACCACGTCAGAAAACAGGATCGATACGCTGTCGAACATCTGCGGGTGTATATGGAAAGCAGTGGTGAGTTATATCCAGAAAAAGACAAACATAATATAATTCCAGATTTGTAGCATACGAATATAGGAAACGAATATAGGTTAACTGGTCCAATTAAGAGTAGACTATGTAACGGTGAGGTTGCGGGATGATGTTGAGAAAGATACTAATGTAAATATTGATGTTTAGGGAAGAGTAAAAACTATGTGGATATTCGTTATAGAAATTGATTCGATGCATGGAAGAGCCTGAACACAAATCGACGTAATAATATTCATAATAATTATGATGAAGATTGACGAGATTACAATAAGGTAATAAAAGGTTCCTCGAACCCAAATAAATCTTAACTTTAAATAAAATATAATGCTTAAATTAAAACACAAGAAAGATAACTAATTAAAAGATTTTCAGTTGTAGTTAACCAACAATAGTTTATGCTAAGACCACAACCACTACTTACAAACAAACTTTAAACCCTCTAATCCCATAAATGAGTAAACCTCATAATCATTGTTATAATAAACTAAACTTATCGTTTATCTCATCTGAGAGCCAGTCGGCACGGATTCATGTTTGTGCAGGGTGTGGCTAATGAAACAGCGGATAAGGGTAAGCAGAGAGCGAGGCCGGGTTACTGAACCGTCACTAATTCGTGAAAAGATTTTCATTTTCCGGGTCACAAGTTTGCTGTTGCGGTAGTAAGTCTGTTAAAATCAGTTTGTGCTTTATTTTATCGCGATGTTTTCCTTGATCATAAGCTTAATCTTTTAAGTTTTCTAGTCTTATTGAGAGAGCCTTTCTGTGGATGAATGAATGATCTATCTAGTTTTATACCAAAAACTGGGGAATATGAGTCACCAACTGGATGTAGTATTAGATAATATGTAAGTACAAATTTTTGTATGCCAAATGATAGAATGTACCTGGCATCAAACACTATTTAGACCCACATTCTATGCAAAAAAAAACATTTTCTATTCTATTTTAGTCTTTAAATACATAAGTCTGTTGACAATATAAAACTGTGACAAGATAAGGTCCATAATATAAAAATATTAAAAGAAAAACGAGGAAATATAACACATTCTTTTGCACGCGTGAAAAATTATATGCCGTTACATTTCAGTCATTAAAAATAACGAGCCAACGTGCAAAAACATGTTAGAAATTAGCTGAGACACGATGTTTGGTCATATCGTTTATATTTTAAATTGATTAGTACCTTCAAGTTGTGATTGTGAGTTAATCAGCGACGATTATAATATCATCTAGAAATAAAATATATTGACAGTTCATAAAACCTGGCTGAGTTTTCGGTTAAAAACGCGGACGAATTAGAATTTATTGAAAACCTATTTGACAGAACCTATCTGACACTGAGTAAGTACAAAACATATACTTGGCCTAATATTAATACATAATTACCATTTGATCTTAACCACGATCCAAGTCCAAAATAAATATTCTAATTTAGGTACATATTTTGACACTATCTACACTAAATCCAATACATAGTCGAATCGGAATGTAAGGAAGTAGGTAGGTACTCTGTTACTGTAAGTATGTACAAAAAAATTGGTTATTCTGATAGTAAGACCTACAAGGAAAATTCGTGACGCGTGACTTATCAATATGATAGACAAGCATTGAGTTATAATAATATGATTTATATTTTATCATACGTTAAGCAATAGAATAACAATGGGGTTTTTGGAAACAAAAACTAACGTATGTATTTGGGGGAAAATTACTGTGGAAAATTCCGGGAAAGTTTGGCACAAATATTTACCAAACTTTTTCTATTAGAAAATAATATATTTGAGCACGTACTTTTACTTTCTAGAATAGACCGGCTGCCGGTCTATTCCGTAAAAAAATCACCGTGAAAACTTAGGTGCAATGAGTTTGAAGTGTGCTGTCAATCCTTAGTATCTGACGAATAACACCTCTCTTCAAGATCACTTCACATAAGTTTTCAGTTTCACGATCAATCCTTAGCATCTGACGAATAACACCTCTCTTCAAGATCACTTCACATAAGTTTTCAGTTTCACGATCAATCCTTAGCATCTGACGAATAACACCTCTCTTCAAGATCACTTCACATAAGTTTTCAGTTTCACGGTGTGATTTTTACAGGCTAACTAACCAAAAATATCAAAGCAATCACTGAATATGCAATAGATATGAGTTTTTTTTGCAATCGTTTTATTTTTCATCGCTCTTGATCATATGCAAATCCCAGAGGCCACGGAAGCTTTAGGAAAATGATCCCAGTCCGGATTAAGAGATCGATTGCCTCTTGCTTCTCTGCTAAGCTTCTGATCTTTCCTATATTGGTTTACAGTTTGCTCACGGGACTGTGAACGTATATTTGTAGCTTGAAGATTAGTTTGTTTTGATGAATGTAACCAATACAGTATCAACTCAAAATGTAGTTAGGGAAACGTTTATTAGTGAACAGCTGAGATTTCACAAGGCAGTGTGAGTAACATGTAAAATGTCTTCGTTAACTGATAAACAGATTTGATTTAAGAATAAAGAATGAAGTGATGCTAATGCAATGTTCTTGTGAGAGTCAACATTCTTCTTACAACCGAACACATAAGTATGTACGTAGACGATATTGATATATTTAATGCAGTGAATGTACAGTCACGGACTTTAATTGATGAGCCACCTGGCACTGTTCGTATTTTAGCCGTGTAATGCAAATCGGGTTTATTCGGTTCCCGACACGCAAAGTCATATGTCTTCGTATTAGAAGAAGAAAATTATATTTCATATATTTACCGGTGGGCTAACCTGAGAGCCAGAACTACAAACTTGACAGCAGAGTGACTACTCAAAGTCAACCAATTGCAGGTCTAGCAACGATAAATAATTGTTGCTAGGTTACTGTTGCGATAGTAACGTTAGCGTACTGTTACTAAGCCGACCCCGTTTGTCTTTTTAAAAAAAACAATAATTCTACTGGAACCACTTTAATTCACCACAGTACAAAAACACAGGCACACAAGTTCTTGAGTACTTATATTTTGGGCAATGTCCCTCTTAATTGCTCCCTTAATTTAGGCACACTAGATTACGCGACGGCTTCCAGAATCTAACTAACTGAATTATACATATTATTTCTATGCACTGGGTAAAAATGCAACATCAGTACTTTATTAAAGGAAAAGTACAGTGTTTAGAAGTAAAAGCTGACTTAGGCTTTATTGCCTTGTAATAAGGGTTATAACAGCTCCCCCTTTTAAACGAAGCTTTATCTCATCAAGATGAAGCGAAGTGAGATTGAAGATATTAAGAGAGACACTTTACAGCTTTTATTACATTGAATATAAGAATTACATAATTTTGAATGAGAATTGACAACATAGTGAATTAATAGTTTTACATTACATTAAAAGTTTAGGTTTCTATTTGACGGAAATTTGACTTTATTAACTTTACTAGTGGATTTATAATTTGGGTAATGAATAGGCAAAGACTGAACTGACTTATTGTCTTCTTCAGAAGTTGAAGATACTTTTGTCATTTCAATACTATTTGAAATTTTGGACTTGCGTTTGGTATTTTGATTATAACATTGATTAAATATTTGCACGCAGCATCCAGTATTAGGAGAATTTTTGTTCTTAAAATACCTATATAACTTATAAACTAAGTATAAAAATAAACACACAATTAGAATATAAGTAAACGTAGAATAGTAAGGGCCATATTTGATAAAATGAGATTCTTTTTCCAAATTATTCAATTCTTGTTCTAAACTATCCATTTGGTGAGTTGCATATTTGAGAGAATCTAAGTTAATTTTACTCAAAGATATTGGCGACAAATGTGGTAAACTTTTATTGAATATGTCCTTCTTACAGCAGTCATCTGTTGTTATATCAAAGCTTATATCTAAAGGAGACTTAGTAAATAAAGAATAAGAACTAGTTGGTATCAACTGAACAGTTTTGGAATACCCAATACAATTAGGCGATAGTTTTACAATTCCTGTACCTGTAATTAGATGGTCATTAATGTTTTCATCACATTTAATAGTCAATTTATTTGTATTTGACTGAACATAAATCCATTTGTTATTTCTTAATTTTTGCCAAATATCAATTTGACCATATAATTTTTTGGCATTGCATTCTATAGGTAATGACAATGTTATCTCAGTTAAGATTTTAGATTCACAATTAGGGTTACTTATACATGAGTATATAGTATTTAATTCACAGATAGAAAAGTTACAATTTATTATTTTACATTTATCAAGAGTGTCCAACATAGCATAATGCATCCTGTCATCACTTAATGCAATGTAAGAATTAGAAGGTTGAATTAACGCAAATGTATTATGTGAGTCATCGTGAGGTGTAGGTAGTGGTATGTTTTTATAGGTCATGAACTTATCAGGAGTAATCAAAGGGATCTGTAATATAAAAATGACCTTATTATTGTAATAATAGGAACTAAATTCGGAAACATCAATGATAGAATGAATATTTTGAATGGTTAAGGGAACTGGAAAATCTAACCTTTTGCTTACTTGACTACTATGCTTAGTTAATTTTAAATAAAGATTTAAGGGACTTATAACACTAGGATGTAGTACATTAACCTTAGAAAATAAAATAGAATTTAATGTAGTGTCTAGTAAATTAGTTATAGCAAGTAAAGAACCTTCGATAATGTTGAGAAGGTTGTTTAGCTTCGAAGTATATAATAATAAGTTATCGGTCTTCGTGATTTGGGAAAATATTTCATTCATCTGATTAATTTGGGCGTTTAATTTCATCTCATTTTGATTATGTTTGTAAATGGTTGTGTTAAAATTATTTATAGTAGACTTGACAATGTGAATGTTATCTCTCATTAAATGAAATATTTCGGTTTCACTATTTTTGCATGATTCAATTGCAGCATCATATTTTCGGGCGTCATCTGCATCTAATGTGCCGAAAAAGAACTTTAAGATTTCACCTCCAAATTCTAAAGATCGTTTAACTTTACTTGTCAATTGATTAGAGATGATATGCGATAATGATTGCAATTTGATAGAACTAGACTGGATTAAAACTTCGATAGGGCTAGACATGTCTTTGCATGTACCTAACTCTTGTGGTTGAATCTTATTGCACAAGTTTAGAGTGTCGTGTAACAGAGATTCGATTTTATTAAGATAAGGTTCTAAAGAAACTAAATCTACGTGGGTGATCACTTTCCAATGATCAGTATAAAAATTAATATTAGTAGTAGGTTCAAAATAAATCCCGGGGCTATGATAGATTGGGATGATGCTTGATTCGGTGCGGCTGAGGCTTAAAGTGCCATGGCAGCACGTTATTCTGAAAAGAGATATAGTACTTAGTTTAAGAAGTAGAAGGCTTAATTTCATTGGTATGGTATTTAATAGCCTACTTGTAGGGTTACATTGTGTTTGTTATGAACTTTGATAATTTTATAAGGGCCTTTCCATATAGGCGATAAGGCCTTGCGGAGCCTATGATGTTGTCTGAGATAAACCATATCTCCTACTTTATAAGTAACATTACGAGAGTTTGCATCATAGTATTGTTTTGATTTTTCTTTACTGTTTATAATGTTTTCAATAGCTTTCTCGCGACTAAAGCGCATTCTATATTGTAAAGCTCGAATATATTCGTTGTATGTATTACTAGAGCTTTCATATAACGAGTTTGGAATGGATGGTTTATAACCATATAATAACTCGTGGGGAGTAAAGTTAGTTGTACTATGAGGTGTAGTATTATAAGCTAGAATTGCAGTGAATAAGTAACAATGCCAGTCGTTCTGGTTCTCATTAACAAATGATTTTAGGTATTCTTTTAAAGTAGCATGTGAGCGTTCAAGAGCTCCATTGGTTTGTGGATGATATGGAGTAGTAAAAAGAGCTTTGACTTTTAGTATTTCGGTCAATTGTTTAAATAATTCGGATGTGAAACATGTACCTAAATCTGTTAGAATTGTTTTGGGAAAACCGAAAAGAGACACAAAATGAACAAGGTTTCTAGCTATTTCTTCACTAGTAGCCGTGACCATTGGGTAAGCGCTAGTAAATTTAGTTAAGTCATCTTGTAAGGTTAAGATGAATCTAAAGTTTTGATAACCTGCGTCGGGTAAGGGACCTACGACGTCAAGGGCCAATCTTTCAAACGGCCTAGTAGATGTGGAAGTTATCTCCATCGGAGCTTTATTTGATTTCCTTAAAGGCTTATTAATTTGGCAAAGCTTACATTTCTTAACGTATTGTTCGATGTCAGACCGCATGCCTTTCCAATAGTAGGCAGCTTTAATACGCGAATACATTCGTTGTGACCCTGGGTGACCAGCTATAACAGAGTCGTGGTTCTCTTTTAATATTTTAGGAACTTCTACAGGAGTAGGATAGATTAATTGGTTTTTATATATGTGAACTTTTATATTAGTATCGTGGAAAATATAGGAAATCATATTATAGATTTTAGTATACGTAAGTTTTGAGAATGGGTCCGTGAAATCTGGTAATGCAAGGTTGGTAATATTTTGGTGATCAATTAGTGAGTTTCTAAGTTTAATTAGTAGAATATAAACATCTTTATAATTAGTTTCTTCATAGTGATGTACTTTTGTAAATAGAAAATAGTAGGTTTTATTTTTGTCATTAACACATTGTATTGTAAGTGGCTCGCGTTCGGAATTTAGTAGATCAGCAGAATTATCGAGCTGCGATAATATTTCTTCGCAATGAGGCATAGAGTAGTCAAAGTCTAAAGAGACTGGACAAGCAATTGTATTTAACTTAGATAAGTGTAGTCCTTGAATACACTCTTCGATGATGGTATTTGGGACTGCAAGTTGATTTGTAAATTGAGCCTTGAAATATTGTTCATAAGAAAAATTATTTAAATTGTTTACGTCAATTGTATTGATCGGGCAACGGGATAGCGCATCGGCGTTAGAATTGAGACGACCTTGCTTATAAACGATTTCGTAATCGTATTCCTCAAGTTTGAGGCGCCAGCGAATGAGTCTACTACCCGGATCTTTTACATTAAATAGCCACACGAGGGGCCTATGATCTGTTATTATTTTGAATCTATTACCATATAAATATGGTCGAAAGGTTTTAACGGCGAATATAATAGCTAATAACTCTTTTTCCGTAGTTGAGTAATTACCTTCAGGCTTATTTAGAGTGCGCGACGCATAAGCGATCGGCTTATCTTTGCCGACGGGACCCTGAGACAATATTGCGCCAATGGCAAAGTTACTTGCATCAGTAGTAACATTAAAAGGCTGTGAGAAGTCAGGGTACTGTAGAAGAGGGGCAGTAATTAATTTTTCTTTTAGAATATCGAATGCATGTTGTTGTTCTATGTCCCAGTGGAACACAACATCCTTTTTTAATAGAGACGTAAGTGGTTTAGTTAACTTAGAGAAGTTTTCAATGAATCGGCGATAATAGCCTATCAGGCCTAGAAATGACTTAATATTTTTTGGATTTTTGGGAACTGGAAATTGCGATACAGCGCTGACCTTTTCAGGATTCGGAGATACACCTTTATCGGTGATAATGTGGCCAATGTAAGTTACTTCGTGCCTTAGGAACTCGCACTTGTCCGATTGGAGTTATAAATTGTATTCACGAAATTTGTCGAATACTAGTTGTAATTTTTGTATATGATCTTGTAGATTTTGACTATAAACTATACAATCGTCAAGATAGATATAGCAATGAAGGCCTTGTAAGCCTGATAACACAGTGTTCATAATACGCTGAAACGTGGAAGGGGCATTTTTCAGCCCGAAAGGCATTCTGGTAAATTCGTAATGACCGGACATGTCTGAATTTGTGTTAACTGTGAAACCTGTTTTAGGCGCGTCCTTGGGGGAAGTTTTCAATTGATGGAAACCACTTGTGAGGACTAGCGTGCTAAAATATTTAGAGTGACCTAATTGGTCTAAAATGGCAGTGATAAGAGGCAGTGGATAAGATTCGGAAACAGTGACATCATTAAGACGGCGATAGTCAATGACTATCCTCCACTTTTGTTTGCCGGAAGCGTCCATTTTTTTCGGGACTACCCAAACTGGGGCGCTCCAAGGTGAAGTTGAATGTCGAATAATATTTTGGTTTAGCATTTTACGAATTTGGGAATCGACTTCCTCCTTGTGGCATTCAGGGAAACGATATGATTTGACATTAATAGGTGGGGCATCACCTGTGTTAATAGTATGCTCAATAGCATTCGTGAAGGTTAAAGGTTCACCTTCGACATGAAAAATATCTGTGTAGTGAGAGCAACATTCTAAGAGAGTCTTTTTCTCTTCATCATTTAGATGAGAACAACGGATAAGATTTAGTACTTTGTTTACGCGATCATTTTTTGAACAGGAAATAGCATTAATATTATAAGAGTTACTAAATGGACAATCAAGCTCAAGGGGCGTCGCTGTTACGTGATAATCTTTTATTTCAATGTCAGACTCTGTAGTATTTAAAATGGTCACGTTTGTTTTCCCATTTGGTTTAATTGAGACAATGCAATTAGCGACATAACCTCCTTCACGTAAGATATGATCTAGTATGAGAGCTTCATTGTTGTAATAAAGTTTGGAAGAGTAATTTGAGACAGTGCACTCGATAACTACTTCTGATCGAGCTGGAATATTGTATGAAGGTTGAGTATAAATAATAGGAATATAATGATTTAATATGGAAATTGATTTTGAAGAGTAATCGATGTTTGTTTTAAAATAACTGCAAAAATCGCTACCGATTATTCCATCATAATTAGTAAGATTGATGTCATCTTTAGTAACATGAAACTTGTACTTGTGTATATTACCCGATAAGTTGAACTCCATTTGGAAGGTACCTAGAGTTTCAACTGGAGTTTCAGAACTATTAATGCCCTTTAATTTGACAGTTTCGGTAGATAGACTTGGAAGTTTTTGTAAACAGGACTTTTTAACAATACTAATGGTTGATCCTGTATCAATAAGGAAACATAACTGTTCACGAGCGTGATTAGTATGTAGATAAGTGTGAGGCAAAGCTACCTTTTTACAGTAGTCATTAATTTCGTATATAGGTTTAGAATTAGTATATGGTGTTTGTAATTTTTCGGTACATAAGTGACATTTTGTTTTATCACTAGGCGTATTAGAACTTAGTTTATTTGACTGAGATGAAGATTTAGTAGAACTCATCTCGTTTGGATGAGATGCGAATTTAGTAGAACTCATCTCTTTTGGATGAGATGCAAATTTAGTAGAACTCATCTCTTTTGGATGAGATGCGAATTTAGTAGAACTCATCTCGTTTGGATGAGATGCGAATTTAGTAGAACTCATCTCTTTTGGATGAGATGCAAATTTAGTAGAACTCATCTCTTTTGGATGAGATGCGAATTTAGTAGAACTCATCTCGTTTGGATGAGATGCGAATTTAGTAGAACTCATCTCTTTTGGATGAGATGCGAATTTAGTAGAACTCATCTCTTTTGGATGAGATGCGAATTTAGTAGAACTCATCTCGTTTGGATGAGATGCGAATTTAGTAGAACTCATCTCGTTTGGATGAGATGCGAATTTAGTAGAACTCATCTCTTTTGGATGAGATGCGAATTTAGTAGAACTAGTATAGGAAATAGCATAGGTCGTGTCATTTATGACTCTGTTCGATTTTGGCAGACACGGTACCAAAATCTTACTTAGTTTAAATTATCATCATTAATTTTAGCCGTATTTTCACACGTGTGTGTAGGTGCGTCATTAGAGTTAGAAGATGCCGAGTTACGGTCACGTTGTGCATTGTCAGCGGCTTGCCGTTGCCTCATATTATATTGAAGCTTGCGACACTCTTTGATCACATGGCCAACATTTTTACAATAATTGCAAGTTTTAGGGTTACCTTCGAGATTAGTATTAGAATTAGGAGACGGTGAATTATTGTAAATTTTAGAATCTCGATCACGCTTTTTATTCTTAAAACATTCTGATGAATTATGACCCGGCTTGTTGCAAGTAGAACACTGTTTAGGAGTTTTTAGATTAGATCTAGATAAGTTGTACAATTTCTCTTCGTCAATAGCATACTGTATAGCTTCATTGAGATTAGATGGATTTTTGCAACGGACAATAGTCGATATGGAAGGGTTTAACCCTAACATAAAGGTGTTTAGGGCAAGGTCCTCCATGGCTGCTATTCTGCCAGGCAGTTCCTTGTCATTTTTGCAACTATAATGTATGTCTGACTGTATACGAGTCAATATTGACTCCACCCTTAAAGAATAAATAGTGACATCCTCATTGGATAATTGTTTACAGTGTTGCAGATCTGATAATAAATGTGTGGCGTGCTTTTTCTCCCCGAAAGTAGCCTTCAGGAAGGTCTTTAGCTCCGACCACAATGAAAATGACTTAAGGCTGCATGCAACCTGTGCTTTACCTTCTAGCTGTGAAATGACAAATTTACATAGCACAGTTTGTTGGTCTAGAGAAGCCAAGGACATGGCATTCTCACAATTTGTAAGAAATGCAGGGAGGGTTTCCCTGTCACCATTATATGGTTTAATAAATTTGGTTAAAAAAGATAGTGTAATTTTGTCGGACATGTTCTTTGATTCAGGTGACTCTTGTTTAATAGTCATAAAAGATTATGATGTGTTGGACAAAATTAAGGTAACTGTTAACAATATTAGAATAATAAGAAATAGATAAAGACAAAACAATTAAACTCAGTGAAGATAGAAAAGCAATATAGTGTTAACTTATTTAAAATTATAAGTATATCAAATACAGAGACACAAATTCAGAGACACTTTAAATTAGAAAAATGATAGTTCACAAGAAACACTCACAGTAACACGATAATTGTTGACGCCTGCATTATCGGGTGCGCAGTGGGAACTCGGAGTCTGGAGTCACGTTGCGCTGTGACGTATCGGAGTTGAATTTTCACACGGTTGGTTGACTGTGGAATTTCTTGAGTTTGAAGGTTGGTGAGTTAGACCTGGTGCTGCTGGTGATATTGATGCCGTCTGGAGCGGACTCGCACTATACAGTGGAGGCAGACTGTCGTTCAATTACTGATGTGGCTGGAACGGGCTCAAGCTGAAGAGTTGAGGCTGACCGTCGTCCAAGTAGTGACGCAGGCTTGACCTTGGGTCAAGTCTCACTGTCGATCAATTGAACAGGGGGCTGTAGGTTCGGAATGCCAGTGTCTGTTTGACTCAACGTCGTAAGACTTCGTCTCTGGCATCCCACTTCTGACACCAATTTGTTACTAAGCCGACCCCGTTTGTCTTTTTAAAAAAAACAATAATTCTACTGGAACCACTTTAATTCACCACAGTACAAAAACACAGGCACACAAGTTCTTGAGTACTTATATTTTGGGCAATGTCCCTCTTAATTGCTCCCTTAATTTAGGCACACTAGATTACGCGACGGCTTCCAGAATCTAACTAACTGAATTATACATATTATTTCTATGCACTGGGTAAAAATGCAACATCAGTACTTTATTAAAGGAAAAGTACAGTGTTTAGAAGTAAAAGCTGACTTAGGCTTTATTGCCTTGTAATAAGGGTTATAACAGTACGGAGAAATTCTCTGACATCGATATTTCAACTGTCTTCAGTTAAGTTTTCAGAATTATTGAGTTAATGAGCTATGATTCAAAGGAGGTCAGTATCAAATAGATTGGATAAACTGAATGCAACATTGTATTTATTTTTATCATTAAGAACTTATTAGTCAACCTCTATGGACAAGACTATTTCCGATTAAAACTAATTTATTTGTCATCTTGATATTTCAACTGTCACTGACTTCAGTTATGTTTTCATAATTATCGAGTTAATGAGCTATGATTCAAAGGAGGTCGGTATCAAATAGATTGGATAAACTTAATGCAACATTGTATTTATTTTTATCATTGAGAACTTATTAGTCAACCTCTATGGATATTTCCGATTAAAAGTAATTTATTTGTCATCTTGTTTACGAGTTGCGATTTGAGTTCGTGTTTACTCGTGTAATCTCGTGAATGTATGAAACTGCAAAATTGAAAAGTTTGAAGGTGGCTCGTCAATTAAAGTCCGTGACTGTACAAAGAATTACTGGTTTCCAACTATTTTAACCTATTAAAGATTGCTTGCGGGTTGCCTTTTGTTTGCTACGACTGCTGCGACCTGTCTGCACAGGCTAGTGAAGTTTTATATTACTCTGTTACATTACTCACCTCACACGTGTCTATAGGGTTCTCTCCATTCCTCAGTCTATCAGCCACCTGTTTCGGTATCATCTGGTACAGCAACTCGTCCGTCCTCTTCATCTCCTCGTCCAGCTTCCTCATTGATTCCTCTAGCTTTTTACTCTTCTGTTGTTCCTGGTCTAATGCTAGCTTCAACTCCACTGATTGCTGAGTTCCGGCTAACATTAGGTCTCTGGAATATTGGGAATAAGTTTGTTTTAAAAATCAAGAACTTTTGGATCAAGTGGTAAGCTTGATTTGTTTTTTCTTGTATTACGTCATTTGTGAAAAAGTGCGTGTTAAATTAGATAGATAGAAAGGTAAAGGAAACACTTTCATCCTAACTATTTAAAACATTATAAATGCGAAAGTGAGTTTGTTTGTTTGTTATTGTTACACTTTCACGCTAAAACGGCTGAACGGTTTTGAATGAAATTGGGCACATAGGAAGACACACAGAATCATCTTTTTAATCCCAATAGTACGTTCCCGTGGGATAATTTTCGACCTCCAAGCGGGCCAACATAAATACGCTATTTTTAAATAATGCATTTACTATTGCGTCGGCTTTAAGGTCAGTGAAAGTTTTTGTAATTTACCTGCTAAAGTCATGCATGGAGAGATCGTTGATATAAAGTCCAGTAGACACAAGAGCAGCTAGGTCCGGCATCACAGGAGTGCCTAGGTACATCATCATCCGCCAGTTGTCCATGTAGATCATTTGACCTGGATAAAGATTAAGATTTTAGAACATACTCTTATCAAGGACGATAAAGAAGAAATGGAAGTATTCTACATGAAAGTGTCATCACTTTCATGTAGAATACTTCCATTTCTTCTGAAGAACAAAACTGAATGTATTTAAAAGTTATTTTGCGAATTGGATAAAAAAAGTTGATTTACAATGAAGAAATTAAGTGGATAACAACGATGGTGGAGAGGAAAATCAACAAAATAACCTCAACACAAATATTGATGTATTCCAAAAATATACAGCACAAAAGTTTCGGATAAGTGGAACTTCAGGTTTATCTTACTTATTCAGTGCGAGAAGAAGTACGATGTGGATTTGCAATTTAAACCCTCCTCGAGTATCCAAATATTTGTCGATAAAGATTGGGGTCTAAAAGAAGATTTCGTCGAACACATTGAAAGTTTTCTGAAGCAACCAAAATCTTGAGAAAAGTAAACTCATAAAGTGATAAGTAAGTAGAAGATTGATTTATAGAAGTGCTTTCTAAACATCGAAATAGAGTTAAGAGGAAACGCGGTCATAGGGTCGTTGGCGTCCATTCCATACTAACGTATGTACTAATCTCTGTTTTCTTCCTGGTTATTGATACTACTTAGTCCAAATATGTTTTTACGATATATATAATCTACATCTACTACTGCCATGTCCCTTTGTTTTTTTTTTTTGGTAATTAAGTACTTATATTGAATTTAAACAAAAAAATCGTTACATTCCAAAATACCTGAATCGTAAAAAATATTTGGCTGTGAATGTGACGCACCCAACTTGTTATTTTTCGTGTTTGTGTTCTTTCTTTTCGTAATTTTTACCGCAAATTAACGTAGTTTTTTTCAATTAACCAGCGAAATAGAAACGTATAGGTACGTTAGCATGGAATGAACACCAACGACCACGTGACCGCGTTTCCTCTTAAATAGATCTTTAAATAGAAGGATACAGTGAATTTGGTAAAGATACCAAATTATTTGGTGCACCAGTCATCTAGATAGTCTTGTATTTACAGTAGGTATTGATTGCATTTAAAACTAATCGTGCCATATTTAATATATTGTCTAGTGCCCAGGCTACGTTGTTTACAGCCAAGTTTAGTGCTTTTTGGTATCGTCTACCTTTAAGATGTAAATTAATAACGTCAGGCAAAGGTCTTCCGTCATAGGCAAAGCGCTTCTTTGGTTGCATGCCTGGAACATTTTACCAAATATCAAGTAAAGTAATTTTGTGTTGATTCATCAGTAGGTTCATTCATCTTTCGAAGAACTTCTAACTAAATACCTATGGATACTATAAAATATTGACTAAACTCTTTTACAAATAAAATACTCTTATCAATATTATACAGTATGTTAACTAACAAAGGGCGTTCCCATTAACCTGCAATAGTATAGCGTGTATACATGCAAAAAAAATATTAAAGTTAAAAAAAAAAAGTTTTTTTTATTTTTGTATAGTAAAATATTCACAAAAAATATTAAATTGTTACGGAAAATAAACTCCCTGTTCACGCCCACTTGTCACACTTGTTTTTCTACGTTGAAATAAAGTGTGCGTGTACAGTGTTTCTTTTACGTTTAAATTTAATCTTTTTGTGAACATTTCAATAAATATATAAAAAATTTTTTTTTTTTTTTTAGTGGTAATATTTTTTTTAGCATTTATACACGCTATACTATTGCAGGTTAACGGGAACGCCCTTTGTTAGTTAACATACTGTATAGAACAGAATAGAATATCACCTATTTCTCAGTACCTACGATGGTTTCCTTCACCGTTTTGAGAAATAAATGGTGATGAAATAATTTTCAGGGTGGTGGATCTGCCAGGGTTGCGGGAAAGTCCGAAAGGGATACCGGGACCTTGGCAATAGGCAACTGAGGGATCACGGGTGGGTTTTAGTCAGTAAAAGTCTGACACGTCCTTCCGCTCCACCCAGAGCGGGAGAAGTCATTCATGCTTTGACAAACGCACACACACAAAAAAAAAATGGTGGTGGATTACGGTGACCCACTAACTCACAGAGGAAACCTGTGTCCGAACAGTGGGAAAATTATAGGCTGATTATGGTTTGTGAATTTCGTAACCACCATCAACTTAATCGTACCTACATAACATAGGTACCTAAAGCTAGAGCTGTCCACACAGTGTTTGGAGCCAGATTAACTGCGAAACTAAAACGGAGACCTCATAAAAAATGATTACTCCTTGCTGAACATAGATACTCTCAGACGAAAATGACTTTTGTAACATAGAACATAAAGTTGAAAGTTTCACTGGCTATCTCTATCAAAATGCTGAGTTTTCAGTTGGTATCAAAGTTAGTTGCCACAAGAGAAACGGTAGTTCTACTGAGGGCTTGTTGTTGATGTATGACATCAATTTTCATTTGTTTTACCAGATAGAAAGTTTTCTTGTCGAAAATAATTTAAGTACAAGGGTCGTGAACTCGTGACCCTCAGTTTCATTGTTATGTTATGTTGTAGGTACAGTCAGACAAATTAATTGTTGAGCAAATTGACATCATTCGTCAATTTTCCTTTTTATATACCTAGCCATTTCATACAAGTTGTGATTTGAATAAACGGACAATTTAAGTTGATAGTCTTGTCAATATGCTTAACAATAATATTTCCTGACTTTATCTATTGTAGCTAATGATGATGGCCGATGTTGTACCCATCGATTTTGAGAAATTTCTTTACCTACTTAGTCAAAAAAGACGTTGTTTGAAAATGTAAAATCTGGGTAACAAAATATCAGTGACAGTCTATCGAAGTTAAATTCAATTAAGAAACTGTGACACCGATTGATGTGGGTTCGAGTCCGGTTTGTTCAACTGTCAGATTGGAATCTTAGTGGTAATTTGATGAGTATTAGGAGAGCAATGGTTTCCAAGTCATGGTTGGTAATGTAGGTCATGTTTTGAAGGCGGGATATTCCTTTTTATAAATATTGCCCCAACGCGTTGTTTTTAGACCGTATTAATGGCAGGCAAATACGTAAAGAGTAGTGTAAGTAAGTATTTATTTGTCAGTTTTAACGGTCAGTTTGTCAAATTTATACTTAATCAAATTTTATTCATAAAAAAAAAAACAAATAATGACCAAATTGCAAACAATTATCTAAATAGATAACGCTTATATCTCTGCTAAAAGATGCTAGCAAATAGTATAGGTAGATCCAGGTAGGTGCCTAGTCCCACATTCTTATGTTCAGACAACTGCATTATTTTGGGGTACCTAACCCTTTCGTAATAAAATAGGTACCATAGGAAAAGGGTTATCCAATTAAATCAGCCGTTCGTAGTTATCTGCTTCTGTACTACTAAGTATTTTCTCAATAATTCTGCCTGAAAGACTTTTCCAAATTTTGGTACGAGACATACAAAATTGATAGTTACTTAGCTATTCCTTATTCAAATCTTTATTTACAATTATGTAGATTTTTTTACCACTTAAAGATATATCAACTTTATCCTAGTGTTAATTAAATTGATTTCAGAAAAATATTAGCCCAGATTATAAATAGGTATCTGTAAATATATATCAACGAAAACCTAAAAAAAATTGAAGTTGTAACATTATGAGTAAACCATTGCGGGCCATAGACGTTAAAGTAATTTGATCAAACTGGCTGGTTCAAACAGTTTGATCAAATATAAATAGGAAAATTCAAATTTCTTCATACCATTCCATTTGACAACTCATCCGAAACACATTCATGCCAATTCGATAAATCTGTTTTTTAAATTCGACAACCAGTCTGTTTGATCACATTACTTGAACATTGTCATTGTTGTTGAACATTGTTCATTCTTGAACATTCATTCTTCTTGAACATTCATTCTTCTTGAACATTCATTCTTTTTGAACATTGTTGTTGGTCGACGGTAGACGTTCAAGTAATTTTATCAAAGTGGTTTTTCCAAAAACAGTAGGTACTTATTTTAAATGTCTTACTAAACATAGGATAAGATCATAATGCAAACGCAGGATGCTTACTTTATTGACATCTTTCTTTTCATCCATTTCTCCTACCTACCTTTAAGCCTGAGATTCTTATCAGTGGCTGCCTCCGTCTCGTCAGACAGCCGCACCAACTCGTTGCGTTTGTCAGGAGCCTTCTCATGCATCACAGCCTCCACTGTCACCAGCTCGAAGATATTGTTCGTGCGGTTTAGGATCTGAAGAATAGAAAAACACCTGTAGAAATAAATGAGCGAGAAGTTGTGTGGAAATCCGGTGTCATGAACATAAAGTGCCTGCTACACAGTCGCACACCGCGCCCCAACAGAGGTGACCTTGGTGATTTACAACCGTGTAGATGATGGTTTACTACCAAATTTGAAACAGCTCTGCCGGCCGGTCACCAACCAACGTCACCTCTGCCCCTCTGCGGGGACGCGGTTGGCAACCGTGTAGCAGGCACTTTTAACACATAGGTGCAAGACTTATAGAACAAAATGTTGATGTTGTGAGAAAGTATTGAGTAGGTAGGTAGGGTTTAACAGGTGCAGGATGGATTCTGTCAACTCTGTAAAAGATCATTTGGCTAGAATGGGGGTCTCCCCCCACAATTATCAAACATAAGTGTCAGTAGGTATTCAGATTGACATCTGAATACTGATACTTAAGGCGACTGATAGAGATGTGTGGAAATAGAAGACACGTAGACCTCAAACAAAAAGGGATAAGGATTATGGATGATGATAAGTTCTGGATTTGTAGACCGAATAAAATAAGTACGGTTTATCTTTATCTTTTTAGCGTTCTTTGTAGTCATACTTAGTTAGGGCCAGTTGCTCGATCGAAAATGAGGACAAATTGTCAAGCGCGTGTCAACTGTTGTGATTGGGTTGAATGATTTATAAACAGCCAATCGTATTCAAAGCACTTGACTTGCATTTAATTTTGACGCGTTGATCATATTTACATTCCAGAAACTGGGCGTCTAGAGAGTAAATAAATATTCCTTGTGTTATTGTACTGAAGCATGAATGTGATGCACTATACATCTTCCGTAGAGGTATCTACTCAAATTAATGTGGTTGTTAATTTGTAATTAATTTGTAAATTAATTTGCACTTACAGTTTGAAACTTGAAGGCGATGAGCGGCCGCACCAGGTCGAACCAGTTGGTAATTTTCTTTCCTACTAAATCTGGTAGTATTACCATCAAAGAGTTGCCGATACTTCTCACTACCATGTCCGATCTGAAATAATTAAATAACTTTAGTGTTTCTCTCTACATGATATTTTTTTTATTATTGTCTACGAAACAGAACCTATAGTAAAACTCTTGACATGGAACATAAAATAATATTCCCGCCATTTTCTTTTTTTTCCATAGTAGGCACTTTAACAGTTTTTTTTATACTAGACCAAAGTCGTAAATAAAATATAAATTCATGAAATTAAATAAAACTACCTTACCCGAACACAATACAAAAGGGGAATATTTCAAACAGCACGGACGCACTGATTGGCAGATGTTTTTCTTCTCTGGTCATCGCTAAAGAGGCTAGCGTGAAGGCCCGATTGTCGAACGTAAGTTGAAAAGTTACGTGTACTGTATCGAATAGTAATTCTTCCCGTAATAACTCTATTCGCATCTCTTTGTGATAGAAATGGCGGGCTACCTGGAAGAAAACATTAGCATTATTGGATTTTCAGAAAATAAGTTCAAAGAAGTTGAAGTTCTCATGTACCTATATCGCCATCTAGAGACTTGTCGGAGAAACGAGCAAGTCCTACAGTTTTTGTATTTGCTCAATAGATGGCGTTATAAAGGTTGAGTTACGACTTCATGAGTTGTCAAAATTGTATGAATACATTATGAATAATGAAATCGAATTTCTCCTCTTAAATTAATTGTAATGTGTAATTGAAGTAACTATTCTCCTGAAGGCCAATTTTCCGCTCACATTCAAGTCACAATCTGTCAAACTTGTCAAAAAATGTTGTTATTGATAGTATTTTTGACAGATTCGGAATGAGATGCGAATGGGAATGTTCTTTATAATTACTAAAATTGCCTCTCTGGTCGGATTTGCTAAAAGAGAAATTGATCGACTATTTGAACTAGTTTTCCAACCGGGGGCGTAGCTCAGATGGTAGAGCGCTCGCTTAGCATGCGAGAGGTACCGGGATCGATACCCGGCGCCTCCAATGACAACTTTTTATATTGTGTATGTATTTTTACTTTTTTAACAATCCATATTTCTTAAATTTTGTCGTTATTTAAAGCTTTTTGTCGATATTTAAATACTCTTTATTGTGTATGTATTTTTACTTTTTTAACAATCCAAATTTCTTAAATTTTGTCGATATTTAAAGCTTTTTGTCGATATTTAAATACTCTTAATGACTCACCTCTCTTATTTGTCCCATTGCGTAGTAAACAAATCCTCTTCTTTTAGACCTATAATGTAACGTCAATCCCTGTCTTGTCTCATTTTCACATATAAAGCTGGGAGCCCTCATTCTCGGGTAACTGAATTTCAAATACTCGTGAAGATTGTCCAATCCGTTGAGGAAATCTCTCATGTGCCTGCCAAGTACTGATAAAACTCTGTCGTAGCCATATTGTGAGACGAATCCAACGAAATAAACACCCATTTGATCCATGAATTCACGTTCTGTCATACCTAATACCTGTGAACAAAAAAAATATGCCTGAGAAAAGTTGGTTGGTTACTTATTATTTTTTTTTCAATTATTATTGGAGTTCATTATTTTTGCGAGTACCAAATACCAATACTACCAATTCGCATTATACGTAACCAGAATGTGGTCAGTGAACGTGATTTATAATTTCGACAATTCCAACACCGGGGATGTAACTCAGTGGTAGAGTGTCTGCTTCGCATGCTGAAAGTCCTGGGTTCAAATCCCAGCATCTCCAAATTCTTTTTGTTGATTTGCCTTTTTCTTGTTATTGAAAATAAAAGTTTTTTGAGTACTCTTATAGTTTTTTTCTCATAGGCTACGGAGAAGTAGCATTTTTCAAGTTGTTGTTTTCAAGTTATTCAGGAAACATTACTGTTTTTGGATTAGGTACAGTATTTATTTGAAACGGAAACGGTAAAGAGAGAACTTACGTAGGATAGTTTAGAATCGCTCACATCACGGTAAGTATGTTATTTAGTATGGTATGGTATGGTATGACACAATCGAGACAGTAAATAAATAAAATCAGATCCTGGGGTTAGTACTTATGAATCATTATTCCACTATCATTATTCCACTGCGAAAACGGGATGGTGCTAGCAGCCTTGTCTAGCTCCGTCTTTCTCTCACACTGGAAAAATGGTGGCATTAATACTTTACAATACGGCCATTGAAAATCGAAGTTAAAAGTTTTTATTACCCAAAGAATAAAAAAGCAGGATGTTTCCTATATAGGAAAAAAAATAAAAAAGATATCGTGGCCCATGAGGGGATCGAACCCGCGACCTTCGCGTTATTAGCACGACGCTCTAACCAACTGAGCTAATGGGCCGTTGACATTGTTGGTGAAATAGCGGATTAGTAGCTGTTGACGATTTCCTTCTTAAATAACAACAAGATTTTAATGTCCATTACTCTATTTGTATGCAAGAGTTCTGACTACGAAATTGGTAGTCTTCAGTGGATGATTACTTAAGAATGAATCATTGTTAACGGATTATCTTTATCTTTATGCATGATAGCATCTGCCAGCGGCTTCACGTGCGTGATATCTTTATAAATTATTATACTTAGCTTTATAACTATAGCATTTTACTGCTGAAAGAATTTTTAAAATCGGTTCTTTAGGTACCTAGTTTTTATCCACTACAACCTCTTTGATTCTTTTTTCTTTTTGTCCTTCGGAAGATTTGAAGCCAGTTATTTTGATCACTAAGTACCAACAGTATGCCTACGTACCTACAATGCTTTGATGTCTTTAAAATAATTAATGAATTGTTCCAAAGACTAGTCGAGTATGTGACATGTAGTTTTACATACGTTAGTAAACTACGTACCTATGTAAGTCCCTTTGTATCAGTCGTCGAGGGAAATCTAAGAAAGGTACAAACTAGTGTGAGACTGTGAGTTCATCTTTGAGAATAATGACAGACGAGATTCAAAGCGACGGACTGACAGTCGGTACTCCTAGGTGCGTATCTACTTTATGAATATTAATGAAAGTGTCAATAGTGTACGTAACTAATAATTATGTAAGTATGTTCTTGATTGAGAATTATTTTAGATTTTTGGTAGTCAATCTAAAAGACTCAAATAATTGATGTTTAAGGGGGATGCGCTAGGGTAGCCCGCGAAATTCATCTTTTCTTACGTTTTTTGAAATTTGTATCAGGTTGTATGTTGATCATAATATTATAAGCGCTCGTAACAAATATGGATTTACAGAATTATAAACATTAAAATCAGCAATACAACTCTCTAAGCTCATGTAAGTGTATTGAATGACTATTTCATGAAATCATGACATTTGGTACTTTCATGAACTTAGAGAGTTGTATTGCTGATTCTAATGTTTATAATTCTGTAAATCCATATTTGTTACGAGTGCTAATAATATTTAGATCGAAATAACTGATCCAAATATCTGTTATTAAATCACAGCCTGCTATTTTTGTACGGACGATAAATACGTATTTAAATCTCAATCGAATATCTTTTTTATTTCTTTTAGTTAGGTAAGTCGAAAATCGTATCCGAAGTTGTAACAGTAACAGCCGCGGTAACAGTCTTGAGGATCTGTTATTTTAAATAACACTTTGTTTTATCGTCAGGAACAATTGTTGTCTGCTATTTTTTAATATGTTATTTCTATCTGTGACGATAAATACGCCTCACTCCTACATCATAATGCGACTACTGTACTTAGGGCTCGCTCGTTTTTCATTATTCTACTGTAACGACTGTAACAAAAAGGCGTTTCAACTTGTCAAATCATTTTTGAAAGAGAGTCAAAATATTATAATTTGGGCATTTAACAAACTGATTCATGATTTTGTCGTCACGTCTACTAGAATATTTCAAAAGAAATTAAGACGCTCTAAGTCAGTCTAAATAGGTAATTTAAAAACCTAGAAGAAAATTCTAAGACAAGATATTTAAATTTGCCGCCGTCGCGTCGTTACTTTGATTGACTGGTAGAATTAATACTTAGGTACAGTCAACCACACATCACTGATATGCGGGAACAATTTAAAATTGACAGCGCCTTTATGTCATAGCAGTAAGGGCGATTTTTGCAGTGCAAGTGTTACCTCTGATGTGACTGTACCTACCTTCTTATAATATTAATATTATTGATTTGCTGTCCAACTTACTTAAATTTGATAAATGTTCGGAAAGAATTAAGAAAAGTTTAGTGAGTTTTATTACTTTTTAGGAGTACAGACGATTTGTGTTAAAGCTGCTGAATATAATTCATTTAGTCATGATTCGTGCAAAATGTAATTAAATTAGGTTTTAACGAGTTAAAGTTAGGAAACAGTCAAGCGTACATCAGCACCTCTAATTGCCTTATTTGCGTAACATTTCCAACCACAATCTGAGCGTTTTGAAGGATATTGGTGCTTTGGAGCCGATTCTGTTGTTCATAAACTAAACTAAATTTAAGTTCAGTGCATCTTTTTCTTTCTATTTCATTAAGAAAAGGACAGAAGTTAAACTTTAGTTTATTCCTGTCAAATTAACCAGCGCCTGACGTAATTTTAATAGGCAAGTTTTTAATCACGTCTAAACTTTTATGGAGTAGTGACAGGCGCTGATTAATTTGACAGGACTAAACTAAAATTTATCTTCTGTCCTTTTCTTAATGAAATAGAAATAAAAAGATGCACTGAACTTTGTGAACAACAGAATCGGCACCATACTAGTTAATCCGTTGCTTCACAGGTTTGAAAAATTCAAACGCAATGAACGCATTGCGTTATTCACGTTGTTGCAGATTTTTTTTTAAACCTGTGATGCAATTGATCTAACGGAAAATAAAGGCAATAATGATAATTATGTAAATTTTTAATAAAGATATTTCTTTTAAATATATTTCGTGATCAATATTTTTCACAAGTGACACAGTACAAAAACTTTTGAATCTGTGACAGGCATGTGCAACAGGCCAGTGCATTTATGTATATGTATAAGCGACCTCTCTTCCAACTGGATCAAACATCTGAAGCAATGGATTAGCAACCTCTTTCAAAATGATTTAGACTGTGATTGATGGTGTATTAAACGCAATTAGGGTGCCAGTCCCACCTTTCAGATTGGTTATTTTAGCCAACATGATATGAAAACAAGACATAATGAGAACAAAGGGCTTGTAGCGTTTAATAAAACGTTTCTTGATATTAAAAACTACATCAAGAAATAACTACCATGACGCCATTTTCACAATTTATGCCACTGTAAACGTTTTGTGGCCGTTAAAGCAGTGTTCAGCATTCGTGGTCACAGGCGGAATGTCTTGGCAGGAATAAATGGCGCTCCCAGTGGCCAAGAGTGGCATTTAATTCAAAATACATGTTCCGTCCACTTGAGGAATGTGGGCGAGAAATCTGGGAAATAAAATTACCCACAGAAATAGCGAGTCTAACTTTACTGGTAGATATTTTGCTATTTTTGGCTTGGTTACATTCTCAGCGTCTTCATAACTTGGCTCTCACGGAAACTAGCTAATTCGAACCAGTTATTGGCATTCTTTTTTTTTTCAGGTCAACACTGAATGACTGAACCATTTGTATTTACCTAAGTACTTTAAAGCTACCATTTACTAGGTTCGTCTTTCATTGACTTGAATGTGCCCTGGCGGCTGAGAGTATGTCATGCTCACTTTAATGTCTCGCTGGTGGTGGCGTGTGTGATGAAAATGGTTGAGCTGAATGGTGCTGATCCATACGTCATGTTCGTGAACGGGCGCCATCAGTAGGGACTGGTCATCTCTTAGCTGCCACGGCTTATTATAATTTATTTTAATTTTTGAATTATTTGTATCTTTTTTATCTTTTATTTACGGACGCTTTTAACCTGCACGTTTTTCTACATTGTACTCACATGTATAATTCCAACATGAATGATGTAAACAGTGAGTGTCCATGGAGTTTCTTGCCCGTTCTTCTCCATAGGAACCTACTACGCTTTGGTATGGGCAACTAGCTTCATCTTTCTGACTGACCGACCCCTTGACAATTCAAAAGTGCCTGTAATTTGATGTCAAATGGTTTATTTGAAATAAATGCTTTGAGTTTGAGTTTGATATGAAATTGTGAGTACAATGTAGCTCATCGTCTCAGCATGGCACGGCATTAAAATTTGTATGGCCCTACATGCCGAAGCCTACCGCGGTGACCGCGGTATACCGACCTGCGGTATTTTGAAGTCCCCTTGTCACGATATCAACGAAATGTGGGTACTAGAGTATTAAAATAGAAATCAAAATCATATCCGCTTTTGAAAATGGTTTGCTCACCAGAGTGCGCTGAATTTACATTAATTAAGTAGGTACCTATCGTGTGAGGCAAGTTATATGATCCGATAATAATTTGTATAGATAGGTACAGAGTGTATGCGCATAAATTAATTTTCTTTACAATTCCCATGGGATGGAACAGTGTCCATCACCTTCTCCGTAAGATTGTGAGCATACCCTTAGTTTATAATCGATCTAGCGATCTATACGCAAAATTGTGGGCATATTACCAACATCTATTAATGTCAAATCGTCAAATTATTTATTTATTTATTTTATTTATTTATTTATTTATAGGAGAACCAACAGCTATAAATAATGGAT
Organism: Lithophane semibrunnea; assembly: GCA_947363905.1. NCBI lineage: Eukaryota > Metazoa > Arthropoda > Insecta > Lepidoptera > Noctuidae > Lithophane > Lithophane semibrunnea. The sequence goes on along the minus strand of OX376209.1, from coordinate 10,027,599 downwards.
AACAATTTTATAAGAAACACAGAGCCAATTACAGGTTCTCACGGGTAAAAACTGAATCAGTAATAGAAATCTTAGGATCACTAACAAGCACGATAGAAAAGAATATAATATATATACATATTATATATATATATAAATGTAAGGTACAATAAGCACTAAGCAGTTTTAAAAAAGTCAGCGTTCAGCCGATTGCGTGCAGAATGGGATTTGGTGGTAAATGGGTCAAATGAGAACTCTTTACAAAGAATATTAAAGTCCTTACTCGCTCGCACCATGTATGAGTTTTGCCTGTAGTTAGAAGAGGAAAATGGAATGGAGATAGGTGGATTAAATCTAACTGATCTCTGAGGGACATTGAAACGCAGTTTATGCAGGAGGTCAGGACAATCAATCTCATTAGATATAATTTTGAGAAGGAAAGTGCAATCCGCTAGTCGACGACGGTTTATAAGTGGCTGTAGGTGAAATTTCTTGCAGAGATTAATGTAATCATCAGAATGGTATGGTATACGCAACCGAAAACATATAAAACGCATAAATCTTTTTTGTATATTCTCAATACGATCAATGTATTTGCCATAACACGGGTTCCAAATTTGTGACGCATATTCTAGATGACTTCTCACAAAAGAGCAATAAAGAATCTTAAGGGTTTTGGCCTTCTTGAAACAACCTGCGAGTCTCATAATAAAACCCAGTGACCTCGAAGCTTTGGCCACAATTTGCTCAATGTGCACGTTAAATAAAAGTTTGGAATCATGGAAAACGCCCAGATCGCGTACACCGTCGCATCTGTGTAATAGCTGCCCTTTAAGTTTATAAGTTGTAGGGAGAGGGACACGCTTTCTGGTAAACGAGATAACCGAGCATTTAACAGGGTTCAAATCTAGTTTATTAATCAAGCAATAGTCATCCAAACGCAGTCAGGTCGGATTGGAGAGCATCCATAGTAACAGCTTGCCACAGGAAGAAAACAACATAAGATTTGAAATTAATATGTCATTACATAATTGGACATTCAATAATAATCTGTTTCATCTGGTAGATACTAACAATTATGTTAGTAATAATTTGATTTTGACAAGAGATAGATATAATATTGTTATGTACTATCTTTCTAACTATTATAAAAGACAGATAGCTGTGTCGCTATCATATTTTTTTTCCATTTCAGCCATAAACTTGGCTAAACAACTTGCTTCTTTTGAGCAACGCAGTGACATTTTAAATAATCCTGCCAATAATTTGGCAACAACTAATGACATTGATTATTATTTAAATTAGAAATTAGGACAACAGAGGAAACCTCTTGCATAATAAATGAAGAAAATATAAATACTGGTTTAAATCATCAAAATGTTTCAAAAAGTTCTTCTGTAATATCATCTCACCCATCAAATTGTAATCTAAATAAATATAATAATAATACTCTAAAAATTGTTCATCAAAATATACAGGGTGTGATAGGTAAGGAATTAGAATTGGAGCTGTTTATGAACTGTAGTTTTATTGATATCCTATGTGTAACCGAACATTGGTTAAAAGTCCACCAGTTCATGTTCAGCTTTAACAACCACCAGGTTGCCAGCTCATTCAGCAGAGTTAATATGATACGTGGTGGCTCCCTAATAATTGCTCGTAACAATATTAAATTTAAAGAACGTAAAGATATTGTGAGCCTCTCTGTTGAGCGAGTTATTGAAATAGCATGCATTGAGCTTGAGCAGTTCATTGTAATGAGCGTGTACAGGCCCCCATGTGCTTCATATGATATTTTTGAGAAATGTATGGAAGAAGTATTGTTAAAGACTTCTAACAGTAATAAAACAGTTGTTGTCTGTGGAGACTTCAATATCAATATACTAGAAAAATCTGCTACAGTAAATAGGTTTATAACTCTATTAAAGTCGTATAACTTATACAATACATTCTCTGAGCCGACTAGAATAACTGCCACTAGTGCTACCTGTATTGACAATATTTTTACGAACTTAAGACCTTCTAGCCATTTAATTATAAATGAGTTGGACTCTGATCACTGTGGCCAGTTAGTCACTTTCCCTCAGAAAATAGTCAGAGCTCAAAGGAAACTTGTGAGTTTTGTTCCTGTAAACAAGAATCGCTTAGGTCAATTTAGAAATAATTTAATGGAAAAACTACCGGGTTTGCCTTATCACGACGACCCGGATCAAGCTTATACATTACTATTTAACCTAATCAATTGTGAGTTTAGAAAAGTTTTCACCACAAAAATATTGCCTGTTTGTGACCGCGTTTTATTTAGTGATTGGGCTACGACGGGTATTTACAAGAGTAGGCAACGGTTATTTGAATTATATCATGAAAAAACATATAACCATGATGAAGCTTTTAAAGAATTTGTTAAAAAATATTCCAATACTTTTAAACGAGCCTGTTCCTTAGCAAAAACCATACACATTAAAAATAAAATAAAATCTTCTGGAAATAAAATTAAAACCACTTGGAATATTATTAATTCAGAAACGGGAAGAACGACAGTACGAAATCGTGACTTCCATCTAAAAATCAATGATGTAGATATTAAGGCAGACGTGGAGGTGGCGACTGAGTTTGAAAATTTCTTTACAAATATTCCCATTTTAACAACCAAAACTCTATCATCATCGTCCTCCACGTCTGCTTATTCAATACTAAAAGAATGTGTACCAGAATGTGACAAGCTTTTTGCATTTACAATTATTACTGCCGAAGACATTTTAGAATCTTTTAAAAATCTTGATGTAAAAAAAACTGCTGACCTTTGGGGGTTGTCAGTACATACCATGTCTTCAATAATTGATGTTATTTCACCCTTTTTAGCAATTGTTTTTAACTCTTGTATTGCATCTGGTGTATTTCCTGATCTGATGAAATTTAGTAAAGTGATTCCATTGTTCAAATCTGGCAGCACAACTGATCCTACGAATTTTCGGCCTATTTCGATATTACCTACTTTGAGCAAAATCTTTGAAAAATTAATTTTAAAACAAATGTTAGGACATTTCAATGCACATAATTTACTACATCTGAAACAGTTTGGTTTTACAAAAGGTCGTTCTACTACAGACGCGGGCGTGGAATTACTAAAGAGCATATTCGAGGCCTGGGAGGAGTCGCAAGATGCTCTTGGCATTTTCTGCGACTTGTCCAAGGCCTTCGATTGCGTACATCATGATACACTCATCAGGAAACTGTACCACTATGGTTTGAGGGACAAGGCTCTCGAACTTCTGACTTCTTATTTGAATAACAGAATTCAGAGGGTCGATGTTAATGGCAAGAGATCTGCAGGATCTGCGGTCACTATGGGCGTTCCACAGGGTTCAATTCTAGGTCCATTCTTATTTCTAATTTATATAAATGACTTACCTTATCATATAAGGGATAATAACAAGATCGTATTATTCGCAGATGACACTTCGCTCATTTTTAAAATCAAACGTCAGTTAGTCAACTTTGAACAAGTCAACGATGCACTCTCTAAAGTTGTGCATTGGTTTAATGTAAATAATCTACTCCTGAATGAGAAAAAGACTAAACTGATTAAATTTTCAACGCCAAATGTCAGGCAGCTAACTACCAACGTTCAAGTCAATGGAATAGAGTTGGACCCTGTTGAGTCAACGGTTTTTCTTGGAATAACTATTGACGGCAAATTACAATGGGGCCCACACATAGAAAAATTGTCAGGAAAGCTTAGTTCGGCCGCCTATGCTGTTAAAAAAATTAGACAGATAACCGACGTAGATACAGCCAGAATTGTTTATTTTAGCTATTTTCATAGTCTTATGTCCTATGGGATTCTTCTCTGGGGAACCTGTGCGGACATCAATAATATCTTTGTTTTACAAAAAAGGGCTGTTCGAGCCATTTACAACCTAGGTCCAAGAGATTCCCTTAGAGAAAAATTCAAAGAAATAGATATTCTGACTGTAGCCTCACAATATATATTTGAAAACCTGTTGTATGTACACAAGGATATATCAAATTTTAAGAAAATGTCCGATATTCATAGTATAAATACTAGGAATAAACACAATCTTGCTGTACATCGCACTCGTCTCCACAGAGTAGGCAACTCGTTCATGGGTCAATGTATACGCTTTTACAACAAACTTCCCATTGATATTAGAAACTTACCCATTAAACGATTTAAAAGCAGTATTAAAACCAAACTATGTAAAAAAGGGTACTATAAAATTTCGGATTATTTAGAAGACAGAAATGCATGGGATTGAGCTGCTCGCTCTGCTAAGCCTTGAAAAAACCCTATAACTTGACATTTTAACTTTAATTAGTATCTAAAATCATTAAATTATACCAGTTTTATATACCTACAAATTGACATTGTTGATTATTCTTTATACAACATGACATTATTACTTTGTAAGTATTATTTTGTTTTGATTATTGTGAATGTGAGGACTATGTGGATCATTTTTTATTTTTTGCTCCTCTTTCCCTGTTTTAATGATGGTCTGGCAGTTTTGAGTACTTTCTGCGGCCTACCCAAATGTCCTTTTTTTTGGTATTGTTCGTCGAGTCGTTGAGCTCCTTCAGCTCTGAGTTGAGCTCCTCGGTTACTGACAAATGCTTGCACTGACTGGACAGGTCCACTCAAATCTGTGTGGTTCTTTCCTCAAAAGACCATTTCAGACATTAATCTACATGGTCCTCATATGGCTTGACCAAGATTATGTCTGGACCTTAAAAGAGACTGCGACCTCTGAGTTTGTTTCGGCCTTTCTTCTCAGAGTAGTCAGATAGGAAACGCCGACCTCATCTAGCTTATTTTATTTTTTTTAATAATATGACGTGTAAAAGTGATTGCGATATCCTATTTACAGAATAAACAATTTCATTTCATTTCATTTCATTTCATTTCATTTCATTTCATTTCATTTCATTTCATTTCATTTCATTTCATTTCATTTCATTTCATTCCATATCATCATCTGATGTTATTGCAGCAAATATCTTCATATCATCAGCAAAACAGAGTAAATTTGAGTTATGAAAGCACGAGTCGATGTCGCTTACATAAATGATAAAAAGCAACGGACCCATCAAGGAACCTTGAGGAACACCACTAAGAGCTGAAACCCAGCTCGACATGTAGTTACTGATAACGACAGCTTGAGATCTGTTTTCAAGGTATGAAGTAAACCAACGAAGTAGATCTCCTCTGATACCATTTTTAAAAAGCTTTGTCTTAAGGATATTGTGGTCAATTCTATCAAAAGCCTTACTGTAATCTGTGTAAACGACATCGACTTGTGCCCCATTGTCCATTCTGTCAGTCAAAAAGTCATTGAGCAACGCCAGATTAGATGCAGTTGAACGACCCTTAAGAAATCCGTGCTGAGAAGGGCTAAAAGATTGACTCAGCGCTGCGTAAACTTGGTCGTAAATAATCCTCTCAAAAACTTTAGCTAATATGCACAGTTTGGAAATAGGTCTGTAATTAACTATTTCATTTTTGTGCCCTTTTTTATGAACCGGAGTTATAAAGGCAGACTTCCAGATTTGGGGAACAGAACGAGAAGAGAGCGATTTTTTAAACAATAGTGATACTGGCAAGGCTATGGTTTTAGCGCACCCAATCAACAATTTAGGTGATAAGTGGTCCGGACCAGCAGATTTAAATGGATCAATTTTAGTAATTAGCTTTTCTATTTCATTTTGGTCTATTTCTATTGAGTGAATATCCGAAGGTATATTAGAATTTATAGTAGTTTGGGGAGGAGAATAATTAGAGGGTACAACATTAGTAGGATCAAGAAAAGTAGAATAAAAATGGGAAGAAAATGCATTACAAATAGATTCGGGTGAAGAGATCGTCACATCATCATATTTCAGGAAACTGGGTATTGCTTTGGACTTTGATTTTTGCTTCACGAAGCTCCAAAAGCGTTTAGGATTCCTTTCGATGGAGGCTTCTGTTTCAGCTATGTAATTGGTATAACAATCCGCTTCAAGTTTATTAACCCGCTCCCGTAAATGTTTAAAGGTCTCCTCATCTGAAAGTCTACCATACGTCTTAAATTTCCGAAGGTATTTAGCCTTCTCTTTAATCAAGCGTTTAAGTGCCGGGGAATACCAAATAGGGTATGAGCTATGACAAACTGTCTTGGTAGGACCATACCTATTTTGAAAATCCGCTATATTAGTATAAAAGTAGTTTACGGCGTCATTGAGCGTCATGTCAAAAAATACGTTCATCCAGTCTATAGCTGCTATTTCCCTGTTAATGGCCGCAAAGTCGGCTTTCTCGTATAGGTAACGAGTAAAGGGAGCGGGAGTTAAATAGGTGTACTCTGCAAACTTCACATCGATACAGAGGGCCGGATGATATTTGTCAACGGGTGATAAAGGCACGAGACATTCACACACTGAAACAATTTCATTACATAAAACTAAATCCAAAATCTTACCATATTCATTTAATATTCCGTTATGTTGATTTAACCCTAAAACACGCAGTTCATCAGTTAGCATGTACTCGTCGCCGCTACAAATATTCTTAGGCAATAACGTGTCATTATTTAACTGCCACAAAATTCCACTGAGGTTAAAATCACCAATGACTAAATAATTATAAGGATTGTTTAGCACTATACTACTTAAGCTATGGAGAAAGTTTGATAACTGGTCGGAAAAAGAATAACCACGGTTTTGCCTACAAAGATAGATGACACAAACATTCAATTTAAGGACATTTCTTGTGTTGGGCTGACGTACACTCAAGGTTACCCACAAGTCTTCAACCGAGGAGTGAAATAATGGTTGGGGAACAGCAGAAATACACTTACGGATAGCTATTAAGACACCACCTCCACGAGATTGACCCGTGAGACGGTAATTCCGGTCGCGACGCCACACAATATACTGATCACCAAATAACTCCGAATTCGATATGCCGTCAACTAACCAAGTTTCCGTTAAAACAATTACATCGTATGAGCATAGGCATAGTTGGCGAAAGAAGGATTCAGTCTTGGTACGGAGCCCACGAACATTCTGATAATAAACATGCAATTTTTTACTGTCATAGGTCATCGATAATTTAAACAAGTAGTAGCAACAAAATTACTAGCACTATAACAACCACTCGTGAAACAGGATGCCCAAAGACTAACGATTGCAGTGACTGTGACAATGTTTACGGATAATAAATATTCAACGTTATTGTAATATAACAAAATAAAAGCAAATAGTAAACTATTAAGTAGGGTAATTAGGCATACACATTTTTTAAACGGCACAAAAAACGCAGCAATATCACAGGTAACTGTGCAAAGAAGCAGGCAGTAATTAGATTCAGTAATAAGTGCGAGCGAGATAAGCATGGATTGGGATGTTCTAGTGATTAGAACAGCGCGATAAGAGAAACAAAAGACCCATTTACAAATACAAAAGCGAGGTGACGAAGCTTCGAACATGTCAGCGATGCTAAACCTTTTATAAGTATACAAATAATAAACAGACACGGCTATTAGTACATAATGAATAATACAAATTAATTTACTTCTAGACTTATGTTTTAAAATATGTTTAAAGAATAATGATAACCGAAAAATACGCCCCTCTAATTTAGCTTGTTTAAATCTTTCTCTTTTGAGATTACGAGTACAGCCGAACCTTCCTGCCTGCGGACATGAATCTTTCCGTGTTTGACCCACACGTGCTTATACTCTTTTTCCCTTGCTAATAATCGGGTTTTGTTTAAAAGCTTTTTGGAGTCAGGGTTGAGGTGATCATTCACATAAACCCGGTTTGATTGGCCTAAGAATCCAAGGTCATGGGCGGATAGCGTCTTGAAAGAGCGTGCAGCCGCAACAAAGTCCTCCTTGACATATCTGTTCAAAAAGCTGACCACAATCGATTTTTCCTTCGTGTTGAACAATGGAATCCTGGATATGTAGTTTATCTGGGTTTTAGGGAACGTAAAATTAACTGTATGGCTAATTTTATCCAAGATAGCGAACAGATTTTCGTCCTTTTTTAGGGGAATGCCCTTGATTTCCACATTGTTCAACCTTGATCTCTGGTCGCTAGCGGACAGCTCCGACTTAATCAAGTCAATGTCAGCTTGAAGAGAGGAAACAGCTTTCTGAAGATGCTCAAGACCAACAACCCTCGAGTCAATGCCTGCAAGTTTGACAGAGAAATCATCAAGCCGTTTACCCTCGAACTCACAACTGCCCTTGAGTTCCTTGAGTTCCTCTTTGATGCATTTGACATCATCAGACAGCGAAGGTAGGCCAGCGAGTTGAACTTTGAGCTCACGAATCTCATTCAGGATCGTTTCCAGAGACGCAGGTTCAGGTGTTGGTAGTGGAGACGGGGAAGGGGTCGGTGACGGTGAGGAAATTCGGCACTTAGGACATTTCCATGCCGCCCTTCGGTCAGCTCCTAGTTTTCTCCATCCACCCTCCGTGATGCTAGCGCAGCCAAAATCGAGGTGCCGCTTGCAAGAGGCACACTGAACGCCATCATTGAACTCAGAATTGCAGCTGGCACACTTCATCATAGTTGATGTTGAAGTTGAAGGACGAGTAAAATGTTTAGAATCACTGATAAAAAGGACCGGTCAAGCGCGGTGCGTAGGTACTTGCGTAGCGATCGCGCGAAGTGCGTAGCGGACGAGCGAAGTGCGTGCTTGCTTAGTGGGTGATCGCGAGTATAATGACAGTCCTCTACATTTTTGCCTTTTTCATCATCTTTATCGCTGATAGAATGTCACTTTGTCGAGGGCCTCTGCATTTATATACCCGGCTCGTATTCTGTCCGATTTTATCACCTGTAAAGTTGTGAACCGTCCCTGATTGCTAGGTCTTGTGGGTAGCCGAAGTGGTCGCAGTAACTAAACCAAGGCACCCGGACCAAATGGGTTTGGCTAGATTAGAACTGTGATAAACCGCTTCTTCCAAATTGGTCGCAGTTACTTGGCTATTTAGTATAAGCGCAAGGTGAGTTCATTACATGCAAGCAGCACAATTTGTCGGGAAAATAATGCGTTATTGTAAGATTTGTTGCACTTCACAATTTTTCGATAGTTTATAATCTCGCTAGATAGAATATAAACTAAAGATTTTTATAATCATACGGTGACATAGCCACGGGCAAAGCTAGTATAGGTACTGAGTTAGTAAGCAATCAAGAGACCAGACTGCAAAAAGCGTCTCATTTAGTTTTCTCATTGCCCTAGTTGCTGTAGAAAAAAAAACTCCCGTCGACACCCGCTACGAATGCATTTGAATGAGGTCATAATAACTGCTAAATATGCGGATAATAAATAAATACTAATATCGTCTCCTGCAACCAACTCTATTAGTGACGACACAGATCAAAGAGCCATAATTTAAAAATAAACCAACGAAATACATAAATATTAATAAATTAGTCAACACCATACGAAAAACTGTGAAGATTTATTTTTAACTTTTTAAATAATTTTGTGATTCTTCAGATTTTTTGCGATTGATTGAACTTTTAGGGCGGCCATGTTGGAAATTATGATGCTGCCGGAGAATGCGATCAAGGTCGCTGAATCATTGACATTGTAAAGGAATGACAGTGTATTTTTATTTTGATGTGGTCCGCATTACCTTGCAACTGCCAAGTATTTTAATTAGACACCATATTCAAAAATCAGGCTAACGCAAACCTTTTTAACTTTCGAAAAATTAGATATTTAAAACATTGTTTTTTTACATTAAGGAATTATGTATTGAAAAACTAAGATGTGTTTCGCAGTAAACGGACTCATTCTTTTTTGCTACGGATAATAATGATTTACATTGGCTATATTTTACGTATCCATGTTGATGAAATGGTCTCACTGTACCTAGTGTGAAATATTCTTTTTGTGGTAACGTATCTCTACATTGACGTCGTGGTAGGGCTTACGCGCTCCTGAACTCTATGTCAGTGCTGGCAGAGTTTACTTTGCCGAAACAGGGCGAGGAGCCAAACCAAGAGAGATACCTAAAACCGCAGGGCAGCATGTGGCGAGCTGTTGGGGTCGCCCACGGACCGTATCTCCCGGGAGAAGTCTTGTTCCTCACTTCTGGCTTGCCTTTACTGACCGGCTGGAGTGAACACTGACGGGGAACGGAGTCTTACCTCTTTCTTGCTTTTATTGGCCGGCTTTAGTGGAGATTCGCAAGAGCAAACATGCTCGGAGGAAGGAAGTATTCTAGTAAGATGTTGGTAGGGATCTTGGCCATCTTCCGGGGTCTTGGATTGTACTGATAGCTGTTGAATCCTCCACTCCTAACGCATCTCAGGACTATACCCCTTGTCGCTACGTCACTATATTCTAATGACAGTTTCCGGGATCCATTACTGAGTGTGCAAGTCCCCCCTGCCATTTTATCCTTACATATGATAAAACAAAGTCCTCCGCCGCGTCTGTCTGTCGTCCTGTTCGCGATAAACTCAAAAACTACTGCACCGATTTTCATGCTGTTTAAACCAATGTATTCATTGTTCGAGTGGTTCTCGAGGAAGGTTTTAGTATATAATAACCGACATCCACGCGGGCGAAGCCGCGGGCATCAGCTAGTACTATAATACTTATAACATTGGTCAGACAGGGGACATACTTCTTCCATAGTAACCAATCCACTATAGCCACCCACTAAGGAGCAGTGGTGGTCCAGTGGTAACGGCCGCGACTTACGAGTTGTAGGTCGCAGGTTCGAACCCCGACAGGCGCTTTACTTTGTGTAAATAATTTCATCACCACTGCTCTCAAAACGGTGAAGGAAAACATCGTGAGGAAACCGGCATGTCTTAGAACCAAAAATTCGAAGACATGTGACATCTATCAACCCGCACTGAGCCCGCGTGGTGGAATACGGCCCACTTCCTGTCATAGAGAGGAGGCCTGTGTCCCAGCAGTGGGAACATTATAGGCTGATTATGTATAGCCACCCAAACCCATAGCCCAATATGTTTTGTTTCCATGTGCTGCAATACTTTCCCGAAAGTGAAGAATGCCAATATATTTAATTTACTATTTTACTGTTTCTTTATCCTTACCTCCTGTGCCTTCTTCGCGAGTCGCGAGATGAGATTCTCCGGGTAGACCTGATGCACGGAGAAGGAGGGCTGTTCCACCCCCGCTTGCCTTCGTATGTCCTCCCATCGCTCCTCGCCGTACGTCTGGCGGATGTACTCCGCCATGTTCTCGAGGAGGAGCCCGTACATCGTGGAGCCTGGAAACAAGAAGATATTTTATTTATTTTTATCAAAGATGTCCTTTATTTTAATCTTTAAAATGTTTAATTCCGTCTAGACAGAACAACTTTTAGTTAAACATTTCTTACATTTATGGAGAACATTAAAGCTTTATGACTCTTTTACACAATGTTAGGTGTTAGAAATACTCGTATCATTAGGTTTTATCAGCTATAAAACATCTACATCTGATGCTCAGCAGTCAGCAGTAGCGCTTTTGACCACTAAATCAACGAGTTTAAAACTATTCTGATTTTTACCAGTATCTGAGAATTACAGAAGATTTGATCGCTCGGGCGTTGGAATTATTTTGTGAGCGGATAACAACACAGCTATGCTGTCACAGATTTGAATGTTTTCTAATCTTAGCATCACATTTGGCCAACACTGGCTATTCTTTCAAGCCAATAATTTTGAAGCATTTTTAAGCTTGGTTATGTTCATCATCTGCCTAGCCTTTCCCAACTATGTTGTGGTCAGCTTCCAGTCTAACCGGATGCAGCTGAATACCTGTATTTTACATGGAGCGACTGCCGATCTGATCCCCACAACCCAGTAATTGGGTAATACGATACCCCTTGGCAAGACTGTCAGACTTTCGGGCTTCTGACAGTAGGATATTATTGGGCATTCTACTCCACCTTCCGTTCCATCGGCTCACTTCGTTCGCCTCGTCACTCTCGGTGGAGTAGAATGCCCAATAATATAATTGAAAAATACTGGTTCGGCGCCTATTCCACCCGATGGAACGGAAGATGGAGTAGAAATCTTACATAGTGGAGTAAGATACTGGTTCGGCGCCTATTCCACCCGATGGAACGGAAGATGGAGTAGAAATCTTACATAGTGGAGTAAGATACTGGTTCGGCGCCTATTCCAGTTAGGCGCGGTTGCTAGTACATTTGTTCGAGTTAGCGACAATGAGTTATAAATGTCAATGTAATACATCAATTGACTCATTATTAATATAACCGTTTCAAGCAGTCGTCATGAAATTTGTAAAACAACCACAATCGTTACATGTAAACAAACTTTGTGTTAATTCTCAGGAGACTGGTTTTCGCCATGGAGAATTATTACCTAAATCAGTACGATGCATCATTTGCGGTCCGTCAAATTGTGGAAAAACTAATTTATTAATCGGTCTTCTTATACACGAGAATGGTTTAAGATTTCAAAATGTGTATGTTTATTCGAAAACCTTACAACAACCCAAGTATGTTTTTTTAGAAAAAGTCTTGCAACAAGTACCAGGCATTTCATTTCAGAAATATCATGAAAATGAGCAAGTATTGAGTGTTCAAACCGCAAAACCAAATTCTGTTATTATATTTGACGATGTTGCTTGTGAAAATCAAAGTAGTATGCGTGATTATTTTGCTATGGGGAGACACAAGTTCATCGATTGTTTTTATCTAAATCAGACGTATAGTAAAATCCCTAAGCAGTTAGTAAGAGACAACGCAAACCTAATCGTACTTTTCAAACAAGATGAAAGAAATATGAGACATGTTTATGAAGAACACGTCAACACTGACATGACATGGATTGAATTTCGTGAAATGTGTTCAAAAATATGGAGTATACCTTTCAATTATGTTGTAATTAATAAAGATTGTTCTAAAAACAAAGGATGTTATAGAAGTAAATTTGACACGTTTGTAGTCTTTGACTAAGAACAGGAATACATATATAAGACTATTACCTGTCTGACATTATTATTCACCTTACAACGCTAAACCAATTACGACCTATTTTACCAATATGGAAAAATCATTGAAGCGACAAATTGTTGATGCGGCAGAAGCTGTAAAAATAAAAGTGCGAAAAATGAGAGATGCAGAGATTAACAATAAACAAGCACTGGAATCTGTTTTCAAACCTGTAACAGAACCTCTCAACCTAATTGCTAATGCTAGTAAGCAAACTCCTCTCCTGCGTGCTAGTGATGATTTTGCTGATGTTCCGTTTATTAACAAAACTTCACAGAAAGAAGGAACTGGTAGCGCAGGAAGTAATGATAATAATGGTGATGAAGACAAATATGAATCCGATATCAACAGTGACTCTTCTTATGAATCAGTAGTTGAAAAGAATGAAGATTGTGATATGTCATCCTGGTCACTATCTTCAGAAGCGTTGGTAGATATTCCATTTGGGGTTAGAGCAGACCGCGGGAAACTGATGTTAGGTTCTGCTTCCATAACGATCAACGATCAATACATAACCGTAGCTGGAAGTAAATACCGAAATACACCTGGTTTAAAACAGTTGTTGCTGAAGAAAGATGTAGACTTAAGCTTAGTTACAGATAGTGATATGCAAAATTATAAGTCGATGCTTCTTGATACAAATGCACATCGTCGGGACTATGAGCCAACTAAACCAATAAAAAGTAATAAAGGACAAAAATATTTGCAAGTTATTAAACCTCTTTTTAAACTGAAGAATACAGTTCAGGGAAAGGGTCTACCGTTATTAAAAAAGTGGAGAAAAAATGTAGATTTAGTGTACTGGGATAATCCTAATGAATTAGTGGAAAGATTGAAATTATTAATTGCATCTAGAGATGCTGGCAACACAGGATTAGATAATGAAATTATATCTATCATTGAAGAATTGCGTGAAAGTAAAGTTATAAATAAATAAATACTTAAAAATGTCTTTATTTTACTATCAGCCTCTCGATACAATACACCTTAAACATGAACGTAGACAAATTCGGACACTACATTCACAAAAGAATGCGTTTATCAGAGTTATTTGAGTTTAATGAGAATGCATTGTTAAAATCAGAGAACGGAGATTTTGATTTAAAAACATCAAGACTGAAAGGAATTAGATCTCCAGTAGAAGCAGACGAAGCTGTGAACAAGGATTATGTAGATCGATTGAATGCTAACACATTAAAAGAATTAAATAATCTGGCAGTGAACAAGGATTATGTAGATCGATTGAATGCTAACACATTAAAAGAATTAAATAATCTGGCAGTGAACAAGGATTATGTAGATCGATTGAATGCTAACACATTAAAAGAATTAAATAATCTTGTTGTGAACAAGGATTATGTAGATCGATTGAATGCTAACACGTTAAAAGAATTAAATAATCTGGTTGTGAACAAGGATTATGTAGATCGATTGAATGCTAATATGATTAAAGAATTTAATAATCTGATTGGTACATTGCGTTCTCAAATCATAAAAGATGCAAAGGGTACAGTTCAAGCTACTTTAAAAGCAGGGATACCTGAGGTTTCAACTCATTTGCAAGATAAGTTTTATACTAAAGCAGAGGTAGATAAATTACTTCTAAAAACTCCGTAATGGTTAAACAACAAATTGTAAATGAAATACATAAAGCCGCACGAAGAAATTTCCTTCGACGTTTTGTTATTCTGAAAGGAATCAGCGACTTATGGCAAGCAGACTTGATGGACATGCAAAACCTGAAAAAGTATAATAAAGGTTACAATTTCATCTTAGTGGTGATTGACTGCTTCTCAAAGTATGCCTGGGCTGAACCGTTAAAATCGAAAAATAAATTTGATGTTACTCATGCATTCGAACGTATACTGCTTAGTAGTCGTAAAAATCCTGTTAACTTACAAACTGATATGGGAACAGAATTTTATAACATCACTTTTCAAGCTCTTATGAAAAAGCACAACATTAACCATTACTCATCGTTTTCTACTAAAAAAGCATCATTTGTAGAGAGACTGATTAGAACTGTAAAAAATAAATTATATAAATATTTTAGTCTCAATGGAAACTATAAGTGGTTAGGTCTACCATTGGAAGATACATTGAAGAGATATAACAACACCAAGCATCGCACTATTCAATTTAAACCGGTTGATGTGAATAAATGTAATGAACAAGTAATCAAAGAAAATATTGAAAAAATAAAAAAACATGATTTAGTTCAGTGGAAGCCTAAATTCAAAGTTGGTGACTGTGTTCGTATAAGTAAATACAAACATAATTTTGAGAAAGGTTACACTCCTAATTGGTCAACTGAATTATTTATTATAAAAAAGGTAAATAAAACCTTACCAGTGACGTATCACATAGAAGATCAACGAAAGCAAAACATATTAGGAGCTTTTTACGAACAAGAACTGCAAAGATCTAACCATCCAGATGTTTATTTGATAGAAAAGGTTTTGAAAAAGAAAGGAAATAAATTGTATGTCAAATGGTTAGGTCTAAACAGTGCAGAAAACAGTTGGATTGAAAAAGCTGCAATAATGGACTAAGATATTATATAACCATTTTTAATTTGAAATCATATCATTATAATTTGAGTGATGCAAGGGGGTGGACTAGTTAACAACATAATTAATAATCTACCATTCGAACTTCATTTGCCAGGATACAATTATTGCGGACCAGGAACCAAACTTCACAAACGCTTAGCGCGAGGTGACCGAGGTGTGAATAAACTAGACGAAGCTTGCATGCAACACGACATTGCGTATACAAACCATACAGACTTAGCAAATCGTCACAAAGCCGATTTACAACTACTTAACATGGCTAAACAAAGACTTAAATCAAAAGATGCAGGGAAAGGTGAAAAACTAAGCTCTTGGCTAGTGAACAAAGTTATGAAAGTAAAACTAAAGTCTGGATCCGGCATTAAAACATTTAAAAGCTTAGTTTCAAAAATAAAATCAAAAATTAAGAAACTCAAATGCAAAGATAATAAGACTTTAATAAAAGCAGCTTACTTAACAGCAAAAAAGTTATATCCAAACATTCATCATCGAATTCGAGTACCTCGAGTAATACCCATACCAAAGACTGGAGGAGTTCTACCTTTAATTCCAATTTTCGCTGGTTTATCGGCTTTAGGAACTTTAGCTGGTGGTGCAGCTGGCATTGCAAAAACCGTCAATGATTACAAAGCAAGCAAACAAAATTTGCAAGAAACAGAACGACATAATAAAGCTATGGAGGCTTTAGTGTTGGGCAAGGGTTTATACATTAAGCCGTATAAAAGTGGTAAAGGATTGTTTATAACATCTTCAAAAAACTGAAAAATATGCTACCCAATCGCCCTCTAACTAATGTAGACATCCGAAAGTACTCAAGAGACATCCCACATTTTCGTGGGGTCTACATGAAGGATCGATTACCTCGAAAGCCGAAACGCATTGAATGTGGTATCGTTAACTTAGACGATTCTAAGAACGATGGAACGCATTGGGTAGCTTATGCTAAAGTACACAATCACTGTGAATACTTTGATAGCTATGGAAATTTAAAACCTCCGATGGAACTGATGCAATATTTCAAAAATTGTAATGTGTTTTATAACTACACAAGATATCAAAAATTTAACGCAGTCAATTGTGGTCATTTATGTTTAAATTATTTGTGGACTTTTTGGAATAAAAATGTAATATAAAATATATGCTTTTCTTTAATTTCAATCATTTGCAAGATGTCACTCACTTTGTCTATAACTGGAGACTCGTCAGTGTTAACTACATACTATCCTAATACTTTGCAACTAGATGGAGAGTATGAGTGTGCTTTATTACACTTTTCAACATTTAATTCTATTCCAAACATTGATAAAAGTAATAATAAGTTCTATTATGGTTTTAATGAAGCTATTGAAATACCGGAAGGCACTTATGAATTGCAAGATATCAGTGATTATTTAAAATCCGAAATAAAAGATGCAGCGATCAAACTGCGGTGTAATAATAACACTTTAAAAACTACTATATTCTGTTCAAAAGATATTAATTTTACCAAAGAAGACTCTTTTAGAAGACTATTAGGATTTAACAAACAAATCTTGAAAGCAAATAAATGGCATGTGTCACAGTCTCCAGTCAACATTCTACCTACGACCGTAGTCAGGATTGAATGTGATATTGTAAGCGGTTCTTATGTAAACGGTGAACCAAGTCATATTATTCACGAATTTGCACTTAATGTGCCACCTGGATACAGGATCATAGAAATCCCGAAGAACGCAATATACTTTCCAATCAATCAAAACAACATAAACTGCATACACATCAGACTGTTAGATATAAACAAACGATTAATCAATTTACGTGGTGAAGAAGTGCAGGTATATCTGCATCTTAGAAGAAAAAAATGATTGACTACAATAAAAATGTGTCTCAACAAGTAAAGAATATCAGTTCTGCTCGAGCTACCTATCAAATAAGACCTCTCTCTAAGAAGAAAATAAAATTAACTAAAGACAATAAAGCATTCCTTAGAGCGATCGGATTGCTAAAATGAATATCTTAGACGTTTTATCCGCTCCAACTTATGATAATACTATAGAAGGAATCGAATTTCATTCCTACAAGCCCTATGTAACAAGTTTCAACAGGAACGATGAAATCCGCATACCTATCAACCAACAGGACTTGTACATATTACCATCAGCTAGCACCTTATATTTGGAAGGAACTGTTATCGTTAGCAAAAAAGATACGAAGGACAAAGCTACTAGTGTCAATTTCACGAACAATGCTCTACTCTACTTATTCCAAGACATTAGGTATGAGCTAAATGGAGTGGAGATTGATAAAATAAAAAATGCAGGTATAACAACAACCATGAAATCACTCATTTCGATGAACGAAAGTGAATCAAAAATGTCTAATGCCTGGGGCTGGAATATTGATGGCATAAAAAATATAAATGGAGGAAGATTTTCTGCTTCCATACCACTTCGTAACCTCCTCGGTTTTGCTGAAGATTTTAAAAAAGTCGTTATAAATAGTAGACATGAACTGATATTGTTACGAAGTAACACTAATTTAAACGCTGTAAAACTTAATACTGGCGAAGTAGTGGATGATGTTCAGATCAATAAAATAATATGGCGCGTACCGCATGTTAAAGTATCAGACAAAGAAAAAATTGGATTGTTAAAAGTATTAGAAAAGGATCGTCCACTTCAAATGATATACAGAAATTGGGATCTATACGAATATCCAGCTTTGCCTAAAACTACAAAACATACCTGGTCTATCAAAACTTCATCTCAAATAGAAAAACCAAGATACATTATTATTGGTCTACAGACAAATAGAAAAAACAATGCAAGTTCTGACATGTCTCAATTCGATCACTGTCATATTCGAGACGTTAGAGTGTATCTCAATTCAACCTATTTTCCATATGAAAACTTAAATGTGAGTTTTGCTAATAACAGAATCGCTTTATTATACGAGCAATACACCAGATTTCAACAGTCGTATTACGGACGTCGCTCGGAACCCATACTAAGCGAAAAACAATTTAGAGATTTAGCACCGCTGTTTGTAGTCGATTGCTCTAGACAAGCGGATAATCTAAAGACAGGTCCGGTTGTGGATGTAAGAGTAGAAATTGAGAGTGATTCAGAGATACCAGATCAAACATCAGCATACTGTCTCATTCTGAACGATTGCATTGTTGAATATAAACCATTAAGTAACATTGTTAAGAAGATATCATGAAGACAGATACCTGTATAGTGGAACTCCAAGGATTTAAAGATACTATAAATAATTTTATTGTTAAAGAATTGACCATTGCGAACCAAGACCATACACAGACGTTCTTGGTAAAACCACCATTTTCATTCCACTACCTAACACAAGAAGAAAAAAAGCAGGTGAGGTGGTTAGAAAGAAATCGAGGAATTTACTGGAGTGAGGGCTACATAGACTACAAAGAGTTTCAACGCGTTATTTTACCATATTTAGAAAATAAAAAAATTATTACAAAGGGTTTGGAAAAGATTAAGTGGATTAAAGATTTATGTGCAAACTGTGAAGTGATAGATATAGGTGAGAAGGGATGTCCTAATTTAGCAACATTAAAAAAAAAGTTCTGCAAAAATAAAACTGATTTTAATTGTGTGAACCATAAAATGAATTGTACTTTAACGAATGCGGTGTGTATTAGAAAATGGTATGTTGATAACAATATGAATGTATTTAATTTATTTTAATTGTTATTGTGTTAAACAGTTAATTAAAAAATGTCTTTGTACTTAAGAGTGTTTTATTTATAATCAGAGTAACCTACATAACAAACTTTAAATTAGCTGCAGCAAAAATTACATTTCTTATCAATTTTATTACAAATTTCAAATATACAATGATTAACGAATTATTCTAATAAAAAATATGGAAAGCAAATAGTCTTTAATTATTTCATTACACTAGAGCTAATTTAGAGTTCGATTATAAATAAGTAATACAAAATAAAACATAATTTAAATAATAAATGAATATATTTTTATTTACTTTTTTACATTACTTACAACTATTACAAACTAATTATAACTACCTACACAATAATAATAATAATAGTGTTAACTGTTTTCTAACGTACCTACATACTTAACTTACAAACTTGTGATGTATGAACATTATCCCAACTCGATTAAAAACAAACTACATTTAAACTTACAAACTTTTTTTACGTAGGTACATTTTTTTAATTTTACCAAACTTCTTATGCTTATAATTTATACATTCAAAAGTTACACAACATAAAAACCTAACATGATTAAACACTAAAGAATAAGAAAACAAAATAAATGTTATACATACCTAATAAGAATATGCTCTAATAACTATAATATTACATACATGATTTATTATTATTGATTATCACTAAATATAACTACTACTAGATACTTACAAAATAATGACACCAGCTAATAATAACCGTCCCCACAAAGTTTTTTTGATATTTTATTAATTAACGATTGCGTCTCCTCCATAACATGGTCCACCGATTCAGTCACTACATACTGCGCACTTAACATTATCACATCCTGATTGTCACTTGCAGATTCTTGTTCACTGATATCCAACACTTGTACCTGGATCAGTCGTAAACCTTTTTTCTTCTCATTGTTTATGACGAATGATTGACATGTAGGCAGAGATGACTTCTGTTTTAGACACTCCCGTCTTGTTCTAGGTTTTTTGTTGGCCGGTCCGCAGTCTCGTCTTGTTCTAGGCTCCTTGTTGATAGGTCTTTCTTGTTCAGGGAAATCTGGGATATGCCAGCTTAAACTCGGAGTCGGAAAACCTTGAGCGTATTGTGAGAAGTCGATAATATCTGGAGAATCACACATTATCAATGATCTGAAACAAACGAAATCATAATTAATTAAAATGACATAAACAACATGATGAAATAATGTTATATGTAGATGAGTAGGTACTTGTACAATACTTACAATTCGTTTCGTTTTTATTTGATTTGATGTGACCGGTCCGGCTGACTGCCTGGTGATGTATGTGCATATCATATTATTATGAAATGCAAACTACTTAAAACCTTGCGATATGAATCAATTTCATGTTTCAACAAGTTCAAGCTGATGGGCGCGACATGAAGAGACATGCTCGCGCACCTGATCGGTGTTATATTGCACAAAGCAGTCAGCGCAATGCGCTTTGTCATCAGGAATGGAAATGAAACAGATTATTATTATGAACATAAATATATATTGTTTATTTAAGTAAATTAAACTAAGCATTATTATTACTTAACAGATATTATACTAAAATTAATTTTGAACTAATTAGTACAAGGGCCACCAAAAATACAAAAAATTTAGAATTACATACACAACTATTTTACATTAATGAAACAGATTATTATGTCTTTATTTCATTTTAAATACATATTGTTTATTTAAGTAAATTAATATATAATACAGATATTTTACTAAAATGAATTTTCAACTAACTAGTACAAGGGACACCAAGAATACACAAATTTTAGAATTACATAGGTACACAACATTTCACACTATAAGAGTAACAAACATCCAGCTACCCATCCTCAAAAACTTTTTATAATTGTAAGTATGATAGTAGGCAGGTTGTAAGATTATCTAACTTTCCAATTAGAATAACATAGGTTTTAAAATCAATAAATACATGTTAGAAATGTAATATGTAACTACTGTAGGTTCCTAACAACTATAAAATTATGGTAATGCATCACATAAATATATTTGCATTACCCCAAGCTAAAGTAGATACTTTATCTGATGATAGCAATCGTTTATCATCATTGTTTGAAAGTGCTATTTTATTTACATTCTGTGTGAATATTTCATGTTTTATTGACCTAAACAATACATTTTTTTTGCGAATGACATTGCAATTGTATAAAACATTTTTATAATCAAACATACTTAAATTTTTCGTTACACATTTTTTTGTACCTTTAGCTTTTTTAATTGTTTTGTTTACGGTTTTAATACAATAAAGCTTTGAGCGCAGTCCTACAAATTCTTTGATAACTTTGCCACCCATTTCGTCCTTAAACAGTCCTGGAATCTTCTTATTAATAATAGGCAAATGAAATTCATTGTTTAAGTCATAATTAGAGGTATCGAAATATTTTAAAAAATTGAGCTTGAAATCTTTATAAACGTTATTACTCTGTACATCATAGATTAGACTATCTGTGTCAGTATAGCACAATTCAATTGCATTACCATAAAACGGTTTCATGATAGAGTAGTGAAAATCGTACATATGCGTTTTAGATAATTCTAATACTGTGAACCCTATGTATATTGGTTTATTAAGTATAACACGCAAAGGCTTCATTTGGATTGCTACTAGATCATCAGAAAATACAGAGGCGCTGTGAAAATATGGACTGGCTATCAATTTCTCAGCACAATTAGTCTTTTTTGTTTTATTGTTTGAGTCACACCACTTGTTTACTAACTTAACGTCTATTCGATTTTCATTATTTTCTAAGGTTTTTCCAAAAATTCTATTGTTTAATAATTTGAAAAAATCTTGTTCAAACGTTGACTCTGCTTTTTGACGTAACTGAGTGTTAATATCAATATATCGCTTTAAAAAACAACTTTGCTTAAACATAATTACTCGATGGATCCTTCTCAATATTAAACCGTATTGTAAGCATTTTTTTAAATGAACGTAATGAATTACATAGTGATATTTGTCAAACAAATTCGGTACTAGTTTTTTATTTTTACCACCAGGTGGTATGCATTTTTCTGGACAAAATGGAAAATCATTGTGTTCAATGTGCAAATTTTCCGGATATATTAAATCAACTTCAAGAATGTAACCGTTTTCCGCAGTATCACTGATGTCTGTCAAATTCGTTTGTAAACAATCTATTTCTTGTCTGTTCATAAATCTAAAACCAGAATAGGGTAGGGATTGACACATGCTGTAACCGTATAAATTGTTACAGTCTAAATAAATGATAAATGAATTTGGGCGGTTTGGATCGTAGGTATCTAAATATTTATGATTGGCTTTGGCATATCTTTTGGAACACATACAAACACCTCCACGAATACCTTGTTGTATCATTCTAAAAATTTCGACATCGCTAATTAATTCTAATTGAACTCCTGTTTTTAAAAGCATTGCATCAAAAGATAGACTTGGTGCTGTAAGATAGAACGCAGGATCGAGATTGTAATGGCGTTTACAAGTTTTTCGAAAATTTTCAAATACATCTGTTAGCAACAGAACGTCTGTTTTAAGATATAAATCGGTGTACATACCCATGTTTCGAATATTGAATACTGACCAAACGGAACGAGCGTGTTCAAAGTCTTCGTCAGTAATTGACTCATTAGTCAATGAGCTAAAAAAATTGTTTTTTGACGGCAAACATTTTTCTTCGTATCGATCCCATTGAGACATATAATCATAAGGATACACTCCTTTACGGGTGAGTAGGTTAAATTCTGTTTTATTAGGAAAATAAGATTGTAATTGTTTGAAGTCTTGTTTTTTCATGGTACTAACCAACTTTTCTAAACTAGTGCCTAAAAACTTGAAAGAATCTACAAACCGAACCTGAATGTTTTCATCCGGTGAAATCGGAATAAACTTTGTGAATGAAATATAGTTTTCTTTTGTTTTCGGTATCACTTTAATAGATCCAGGAGCTTCACCTAATTCTTTTATAAAAAGGTGACAATCGTATCCGGACAAATTATGAAAGAATACTGGTAAAAATGTTGGTAATCTGTATTGCAGGTTACAGTAACTATGAGCTGCGCCGCGATACTTTCCACTCAAGTGGCAATGATCACGAACCCTGTCGCCGAATAAGAAGTGATCACAAATATGACAATTCATCGCGTTTTCAAAGTTGTGAGCATTATCATCTGAGTATATCATAGGAACATTATTTTTTAAAATAGTATAAATTTTTTGTGCATCTTTATAAATAGACTTCACAAAATTAGATACACAATCCGAACCGCGATAAGAAACGTAACGATTGTGGCTTTCGTCTAGCGCACACGTAATATGGTAAGCGTAAGCTATAGGCACGTGTCGCTGTCGCGTTACAGTGCTCGCTTTAGTGGGATTAGGGTCACAAGATTCATACCGTTCTAGCATTGTTTCAAAATCTGCGTATATAACAAATGGTACAGTCTGCTTTCTGTTATAATTTTCAAACTGTATGAAAGAACCTTTTGGAGGCAGTTCCGTGGCGACACCTCCACAATTATGTGAACTAAGATCGTCGCATGAATTAAAAAACAGTAAACAAACGTCACAAAAGTACAATTGACTGTGGTGCTTTGTTATTTGATTCTTAACGAGTCGTGGTAAGTCTTTAATAAGACAGTAATGTGATAAATCATCATTTTCGAAATAAAGTAAACGAATCACCTTGTCGTTTAAGGTTTTTGGTTTGTAAAGAGGTCCTACAATGGTATTATTTTTCAAACCATAAATATAAATACAAATTTCAGGGTTATTACCCTCAAATCGCGTAACATCTGAGAAATTCATTGGGAATGATATATCCTTTACATTTAATACGTTACGAAAATCAGGGTAAGACGATACTCTTTCAGGATGACTTTTAGCTGGATATAAAGCAGCAACAACGGACCATAAAAAACAATACTCATCATTATTGCGGATATTAATACATGCTTTTTTCGATTTTATTGATACAGGCAATTCGACAAAACCTGAACCGCGCAAAGGTTGATATTTATTAACATTGATTTCCAAATGGGAATTGTTTAAGAAGGTCCATCCACTATCGCGGTCCTGAAATTCTTCAATCTTTTTTGTTAAAGTATTTTTGACTTGAGCCAATAATGGATCCAATTCATAATTCTGATGCAAAGTAAAGTTTTTTGTGGCAAATGATTTCATCTCCTGAGAATCATTTTTAACCATTAAAAACAACGCGAAATATTCGAAGTTAACTTTTAAACAAGTGTGTTCTTTAAGAGACGTATCAATCAACATTTTAATTTTGTTCTCAATATTATTAAAAAATGAATCTAGAGAATAATTCTCAGACGGATCGACGATTCTATAAGAAGCTATACGATTACGAAATGCAGAATGGATTATTTCAACACCTTCTCAAAAATGCGAAATATTTTTGTTTTTATGATTAGTACTACGTAGATGACCTGTCCAGTGACTGCGCTCAACAGAGGTGTTACAAACGGTACAGAAAGGCATTTTAGATAATTATTACGTCAGTTAATTTTGTATGCTAAAATAGGTTTAGATTTACATACTATTAGATTCTGCAATAATCAATACAATTAATTTGGTGTCCCCAACAATTAAAACTAAATTATTTTAAATTTATGCTATCGCTGTAAAAGACGGGCTCGGAATGATTAAACAATTCATGAGTTGACCTCATGAACATTTGCAGCCCGTCCCACTGGGGAGTATTTCGATCTAATTGTGCTTTTAAAGCGACCTGGGCTTTTTTCCACCGTTCTTCCTTGGGGGTGGAGGCAACTTCGTCTTTCGCGTATACCTTTACTTCTACGTAGAACTCTCCCTTTAGGTCTGCCGCTCGCCGTACTTTACCGTTGGCAACACGGCTGATGAGCGATGAACCGAAGTCCCCGCTTGAGGTCGTCGTCTTCGGTTCGTCCTCCAGACCAAAGAGGTCCGAGCTCAAGCTGCGTCTTTTACTGTAAACAATTACACATATTTTCATTTATAATAATTTACATTTATTATCTATTATACACCTCTGTTGAATCTTATGGGGAATACAAAGCCTGATAAACGCGATAAACGTGGTATATATTTGTTATAATAATTTCAATAAGAATACCTAATGAAGTAACTGTTAACATTCCTGCATTGAATATAATCGGAAATTGATTTTACAGTTGTCTGCGTTACCAAGTTCCCTAACCATCATGTATCAGTGCACATAACATTTTAATTGATTTATCATACCAAAAAAACACCTAAACATACAAGCAGTAATATAAATTACCTTGACTTAGAGTTTGACGGGTGGGCGGTGCTTTCAGGTGTTTGGCGCTTCACCGCCTTTTTCTTAGCTTGCTTTTTCACCTCGACTACTGCAGCTGTGGACCGTGCAGGTGATTGATATTCCGATTCTGAGTCAGACCTGAAATAGAACACACTAAGATTAATTCTATAACCAACCTCAATAATTATGGAGAGGAAAGTTTCAATGGAATATAGCTCGCTAGAAGATGGTAGTTACCAGCCGGCAGGCAGAAACCAGGTCCGTAGCTGAGTAGGTACCGATTAAACATTAAAATATTCAGATGGAATATAGCTCGCTAGAAGATAACATGGATGGTATGATGGTGATAGTTACACCAGCCGGCAGGCAGAAACCAGGTCCGTAGCTGAGTACCGATTAATCATTAAAATATTCAGATGGAATATAGTTTGCTAGAAGATGACATGGGTGGTATGATGGCGACAGTTACACCAGCCGGCAGGCAGAAACCAGGTCCGAAGCTGAGTAGGTACGTAGCCGATTACACATTAAAATATTCAATAAACTTAGTAGTACTTACTTACATTTTATATTTGTAGGATGACGTAATTATGTAACGAAAAAGATAAGTGGATCACTGGAAGACACTGGAGCGAATGTAATTATATGATCGAAATTGATTGGTTATATACCTAAAAAATATCATTTCAGCAATATTTACCTCATATCAAAATTAAACCTTAACTACATGTCCTCACAGGTGTATAACTAATTGATGATACTTACGACTTATTAAACCGTATTGATTGAAAACCCTTCTGTCAAATTGCAATTTTATCGTGAGAAACGAAATAGAAAACCAGCTTTAACGCTCACCGACAAAGGTGAAGCCGATACCAAGCTGTTACTTATAATAGGTATTATAATAATGTATGTGTGTTTGTTTGATAAACCGTATTATTAAACTCTGCATGCCAACAAAAATCAAACTGAAATTAAAAAAATAAATCTGCAAGTTAAGATGAGCCGAAAGTAAAATATCCGGAATACATTTTTTTTTTTTTTTTTTTTTTTTGTGCAGACCATTATATGTAAACGAACCCATGTCATAAAGTAAGTTCACAGGTATGTTGCAGTAAACTTAAAATTGTTATAAAATCATCCAACGGCTAGAACGAATTTTTATAATCATTTCATGCAAATTTTCAGTACTGATATTAAGAATCATCTTTCAAACAATCCTAGATTGATAGAACTAACACATTATTATAAAACATATAAAATAATAAACAAACGAGAGAGAAATAGGAAATCCTATAAAAATCAAATTTTAATCAAAGACTGCAACATGCGCGGCGATCATCTTACAAAGTAATTGTTGAATACATGGAAATTACTCACTCACACATACACCTCACATAACAACGATAAAGTTCGAATTCAGCAAATTTACATAATGCAATTTTGCAGTCCGAGGTTTTAAAGACTCACTCACACCTATACTGTGAAAAATTTGTACGATCGTTTCCGACGCCGTCGTCAGGCGGTTTACAAAGATAAATAGCCACGGGACGGCGCATGAACCGTTTCGAAGGCGAACGTATGAGTGTGTAAGCATCTTAATTAATCAAGCGCAACGCGGAGTAACAGCAGAGCAACCAGTAGTTGATTGTAGTAGTAGTTGGTTGATACAGCTAACACTACCTTACACGCTAGTAAGGTAGTGTTAGCTGTATGAATAAATTAAATTAACATTTGGTTGTCCTTGGTGCCCAATCTAGGGTCATGGAAATAGAATGAGCTTGTGCCTGTAGGTGCATGCTATTTCTTGCTCTGTGAAGAGACAAGAGTCAATCTGACCCAAATTTTAGTTTAATGTTTACGGTATCCTAAAGTTCAGATGTCCTTGGTGCCCAATCTGGGGTCATAGAAATAGAATGTGCGTGTGCCTGTAGGTGCATGCTACTTCTTGCTTTGTGAAGAGACATGAGACAAACTGTCCTGAATTTTAGCTTACTAAAACCAGTAGTTGATTGTCTACGTGTATGAATAAATTAAATTAACATTTGGTTGTCCTTGGTGCCCAATCTGGGGTCATGGAAATAGAATGAGCTTGTGCCTGTAGGTGCATGCTATTTCTTGCTCTGTGAAGAGACAAGAGTCAATCTGACCCAAATTTTAGTATAATGTTTACGGTATCCTAAAGTTCAGATGTCCTTGGTGCCCAATCTGGGGTCATAGAAATAGAATGTGTGTATGCCTGTAGGTGTATGCTATTTCTTGCTTTGTGAAGAGACATGAGACAAACTGTCCTGAATTTTAGCTTACTATGTTCGTGTATGTAGTTCAATTTGCAAACGAATTATGTGTGAAACTTGTTGTTATAAAACTTGTGAACTATATAATATAAAGTCGTGGTTTAGTGTTCAATCCGAGAATCTGCAGCAGTTGATCGAGGTAAGCCTATATTGCGTTTTAGAACTAAAATAGTGGAATAGGCGCCGAACCAGTATTTTACTCCACTATGAAAGATTTCTACTCCACCTTCCGTTCCATCGGGTGGAATAGGCGCCGAACCAGTATTTTACTCTACTATGTAAGATTTCTACTCCATCGGGTGGAATAGGCGCCGAACCAGTATTTTACTCTACTATGTAAGATTTCTACTCCATCTTCCGTTCCATCGGGTGGAATAGGCGCCGAACCAGTATCAGTATTTTACTCTACTATGTAAGATTTCTACTCCATCTTCCGTTCCATCGGGTGGAATAGGCGCCGAACCAGTATTTTTCAATTATATTATTGGGCATTCTACTCCACCGAGAGTGACGAGGCGAACGAAGTGAGCCGATGGAACGGAAGGTGGAGTAGAATGCCCAATAATATCCTACTTCTGACGACTCGTAACGACTGTCAAACATCCACAAATGACAGCCGGGACCAACGGCTTAACGTGCTTTTCGAGGCACGGAGGAGTCTCGGTATGTAAAGATGGTCACCCATCCACGGACTAACCCACGAACGGCAAGCGTAGCTATTAACCTGATGGATCGACCCATATGGCTTGGCTATGTTACACTAGTATTTATCTGTGCTATGTTAAAAAGTATATACAGGGTGTTAGGGTAAACACCGTTATCCTTACAACCAGTGGTTTGGTTTTAATTATAGAACGTAAAATCAATGGAAAATTACAATTTTTATTTTTATTAACTACATTTTACCACAAGAGACGCAAGTTCGTTGCCGTATACGCTAGGGCAACGAACTTGCGTCTCAACACGGGCGGGGGGTGCGTGATGTGATTTGACCGGCGGCGAGCACCACCCGTCCCTCAGTCAGTCAGCTGTTTCGCTAGCAAGCACGGTGTCGGATAGAAACTTTTTAAAATCTTTTAATGAAAATAACGTTTTTTTTTTGTTGTGTTCGGTCATTTATTTTTATATTTAAGTCGAACTACCCATGGTTTGAATGGCAAGAGTGTTTACCCTTACATCCTGTATTATATTGCGAGAAGGATTTTTTGGCTCTCGTATTGCCCTAGGTATAATAGGCGCCACAAGCGCCCGTCTTGTACCTACATTTACTACGTTTATGTAACGAATTACATCAAGCGCTGTCGTCCAAGGGCGCGCTTCATGCCGTTTAAGGGCATAATACGTTGACAGGGGGGCGCTGTTGTTGATAAACATTTGTACAAATTATTGTTTTGTAAAAAATGTATTGAAAAAATAAGATGGCGGCGTTATTTCCAATTTTGGCCACGCGCTACGCGCCTTGTACAGCTATAGGTATGTTTGTTTACGCATGAAAGTAAAGTCTATCAAATCGAAGTAACTATAAAAAGCCCACAAAAACCTTTGTCTACCATGGACCATTGTGAAAAGCCATTATCGTGAGGTATGTGCGCAGTTCCTATTTGTAAATGTTTTCCGATTTCCGTAGCGCCTCCATGTTGGATCGTTGACCTGCATTGATTTTAAAAGGCAGGAACTGCAACGTTTCATTTTCTCTGTGTACGAAACGGACAGTTCTTAACGTGACTTTTATGCAAAAATAATTTTTGGGAAAAGATTTTTATTTTTTGGTGAGAAAATTCACTGTGCGCAATGTAACGCACGCAAAACATTTTGCTTGTGCATGCACAAGGATCGTACCTACACAGGGATCGTGGGCGTATTTAAGGGCGCACCCAATCACAAATTGCTTAGCATGATCCTCTGTTATGCAGAAAATACTGCAGCATTAATTTTGAAATAAATATATGTTAAAGTTGAGGATTGATGCTAGGTCTTAGGTATGTGAGGCGAAAACACGATTACATAAAATTTTCTCGATAGAAAAACATTCCAAAGTTACCTCTGCACAGAATT
The DNA here is from genome assembly GCA_947363905.1 of Lithophane semibrunnea. Taxonomy (NCBI): domain Eukaryota; kingdom Metazoa; phylum Arthropoda; class Insecta; order Lepidoptera; family Noctuidae; genus Lithophane; species Lithophane semibrunnea. The sequence continues at coordinate 9,997,691 of OX376209.1, read as the reverse complement.
ATACACCGTATTCAAAAAATACTTCAAATTAGACCATGAAACTTTGCACTAAAGCAGGTCTTATGTGTGTCATTTTTTTTAAATTACCATTATTTTCAACGTAAAAAGCAATTACCTAAACTTTTCGACGCTTTAGAGCCGCTAGCGCCCCACTCCGTCTCGTTCTCACTCAGGTCGCGAGTAGTATGGTGCGAGCGGGATAAAATCTGAGGTAGGGTGCGCCCTTGAAATTACGTTATAACATTTATAACTGGTTCTACATACCCGCTAATAAAAGCTCTGGTGTTAATAAAACGGAATCTCTACAATGTTTTCATTTTAGTAGCAATAAGGCTATGTAATACAACGTGGATTAGCGATCAAACGGCTAGGGTAGAATATAAGAGCTTAGTGCCGCTCCGGCCTTACTCACAGTGTTTGTTTTGCATAGAGATGTTCGCAAAGTAAGCTAGTGCCAACCATTTCAGCTAATAAAAGGTACAGTGCGTTCAATAAAACTTGTCCCGTGAAGCTATTGGTATTACTAAAATGTACTGTCAGTCGCCAATTTGAACTCTATTATAAACTAATTTTGACAAGCAATGTTGCCAACATGACGGCAAGGGACAAGTTGTAGTGATTCTGTAGTAGTGACAACTACTTTTTAAACCAGTAAATAACATCAATTGACTGAAACAAACTTTTAAGTCACTCACAAGAGACTGATACCCATCAAGTCTGCGGAGTTTGGCTAGCTAATTTAATTTGATTTGGGCCTCGACAGCAACTGCAATTAATAATTAATTAAATAATTTTTCGAAAAAGAATGAGTCTTTATTGGTTTTTAACCGACTTCTACCTTTCTTCCTACTTATAAATATTAACTTTGCTTGCGTAGTTTTTGAATTAGCTTCAATATTACGTATTTTTCGCACTTAATATATGTCGACGACGTTCCATGTGACTCCGTCACTGTTATTTACATAATTATCAGGTGGTACTCTCAAGCAATCTGCCTAGCCTTTTCCCAACTATGTTGGGGTCGGCTTCCAGTCTAACCGGATGCAGCTGAATACCAGTATTTTACATGAAGCGACTGCCTATCTGACCTCCACAACCCAGTAACTGGGTAATACGATACCCCTTGGTTAGATTGGTTGTCAGACTTTCGTGCTTCTGACGACTCGTAACGACTGTCAAAGATCCACGAATGACAGCCGGGACCAACGGCTTAACGTGTTTTCCCAGGCACGGAGGAGTCTCGATATGTGAAAATGGTCACCCATCCAAGGACAAACCCCGGCATGCGTAGCTTAACCTGATGAATCGCCCCGAGCGGCTGTTTTTACTTAGCCACGAGCTCCTCCACACAGGTACACCACAACTAAAAAGTGAAAAATACTTTGATTTCGGAAGTCGGTGGCAAAAAACGAAAATTGAAAAGCAAAGACCCCAACTTCCGAAATCAAAGTTATTTTCCACTTTTTAGTGTTTTTTTTTTATGTAGCACATTAAGCTACCCGAAACTGTCAAACTGTCCCAATCAACCTTGAACCTAATGCTTTAGCGATTTTAAAATCTACTAAACTTTTTCTCATAACACATCTGACATTGGCAGAATTGTCGACATCGGCACCGTTGCCTTATATAAAAAAAATTAAGTAATAAAAACTAAAACCCAACTACAACTTAAAAGGTATAAACAAGACATCACAGACAGACAAATTAAAAATCCGGAGTCACACGTGTTAGGGCATAAATCGAACAGATTACGTGTGACTCCGGAATTTTAATTGTCTGTCTGTGATGTCTTGTTTATACCTTTTAAGTCGTAGTTGGGTTTTAGTTTTTATTACTTTTTTTTTTTTAATTCTTTTGGGTTTATAATATATATATATTTGAAATGTGCTCATTAAGCCCTTTCATTTGATACCCAACATGGTACGATTAAACCATTTTTTTTTAAGTTCCTCACTTTATGTCCTCTAGAGTGCGCCATTTTTAATTTAATGTGACTTCACATAGCCTATAACCAGCGGACAATCACGACGCTTCTAACGATACCTCATTTGTCAAATTGGGATAAGTGGTTTGGAAGATAGGAGGGAACAGATGAACATACATACATACATACATGCATACATACATACATGCCGGTCAAAATCATAACCCTCCTTTTTTCTTCGCCGTAGTCGGGTAAAAATAGAACAGAAATTAGTTGGTAGCTTGATATGTTGGCGAAGTGGCGACTGTACTTATTTTATGAAACAATGTGGTCATGTCCACTTCGTATGATATTAATAAAAGTTGTGTAGGTATTTTTCTTCTGCCCACGCAATACGGCGAAAGGGTAAAATAATAAAAGAGCAACATGAAGTATTTATTAGTTATTTATTTACTGTGAGCTGTTTATTTGTTAGTTTTGGCCTTCCAAATAAACTTCTAGCTGTAAGAACAGTCGGACAAAATACGAAGAAAAATATTATTCTTCTTAGAAACGGTAAGTTCCTTGTATTTCGCGAAGTTATTGTCTTGGTTCGACTGTAACAATAGAAGCCGTTATTTCATGTTACTGTGCTTTTATTTATAGACAAGGGTTTAAAAATGCAAAAAGCAAAATATAAAACGTAACCTAAAGATTTCCAGGGTTGCGGGAAAGTCCGAAAGGGATACCGGGACCTTTGGCAACAGGCAACTGAAGGAACACGGGTGGGTTTTAGTCTGTAAAAGTCTGACACGCCCTCCCGCTCCACCCAGAGCGGGAGAGGTAATTATTTGATGATTTCCCAACCTCAAAAAAAAAATACGAAACGATTATTGTATGTTTTGTGTAATAAGGTAAATTCATTTCGTAAATTCACTTTTGTTATTTTGTCGTCAGAAGCCCGAAAGTATGACAATCAGTCTTACCAAGGGTTATCGTATTACCCAGTTACTGAGGCCCTAACCACGTGACATTCTATCAGCGGAAAAAGATGATGGAAAAGGAAAAAACTATAGGACTGACATCGAAAAGCTTATGTCAATCCTGTTGAAAGTCGTTGTAGAAATACGAAACGCTTTCGAAGCGATTGTCACTTGTCTAAGCCCTCTAAGCCCTCTGTGGAGGTCAGGTAAAGCGCAGCCGCTCCGTATAAAATACTGTTATTCAGCTAGCCGCATTCGGTTAGACTGGAAGCCGACCCTGAAAAGGCTTGGTAGATGATGATGATAATAATGTGTAATTAAATAAATTTTGTTAAAACACTTTTGTTATTTTGTTTAGTTTGTTATTAACGATTATTTTTCGTGTAAATCTAAATATAAATTATTGTTAATGAATAAGTGACTAATGAAACGAAGAGTCTGTTTCAGTCCAGACCTCTCCAAAGTTAAGCTTTATTAATTAATACCATCCCCGAAATAGGTCAGTATCAGTATTGTAAATGGATATCATTTTAATTAACTTCAGTTCAAAACTTTACCTTTAACGTTAACCAATTAACGTAATTGAAAAGCGATCCTTTGATGAAGTATCGTTTTATTTGTAACAAAAGAATAAATCAACCAAACGCAGTTCCCTATTGGAGACAGGCCTTTTCCAACGTCACAACACTATTATTGTTAAACAGATTCATGATCAAGTTTTCATGCCAAGAAAGAAAGACAGAAAAAAAGTATAAATAAATAAAAGAAAGAAAGAAAATAAAGAAAGAAAGAAAGAAAGGAAAGAAAGGAAAGAAAGAAAGAAAAGAAAAGAAAAGAAAAGAAAAGAAAAGAAAAGAAAAGAAAAGAAAAGAAAAGAAAAGAAAAGAAAAGAAAAGAAAAGAAAAGAAAAGAAAAGAAAAGAAAAGAAAAGAAATAAAACTAAACGTTTATTTCGAACAGTTTGTGAAACGCAAAAACATTATTTTCACTATTTTATTTAGTTGTTTGTCTAAATCTGACGCTGGTTTCCTAATGAACCTTTAGGGACTTTAGTCATTCGTAAAGTCTGATTTACATTGATCCAGTATTTCGTGCCAAGATGGAGGGACAAAGTCTTAGATTTCAATTTTTTAAATCTGCTATTTGCTACGTATGCAATAATTTTAGCTACCTCAATTTTATCCGTAAGACCCTTTGTACACGGCACGGTTTCTTTACAGTACGGCGTATTAACCGTGCCGTAGAAAAAACGTGTCAGGCAACAAGCTTCCATAGTGATCCATAAACCACCGACGACCGTGCCTACACACGACGAATAAACCGTAGTTTTTCATGGTAAGAAAAACGTGTGTGTACAAAGGGCCTTATGGTGTACTCAGACTCAGTGGTATGCTGATCTTTATCACAACAAACATTACATATGTTTGTTGTGATAAAGATCAGCTGTTTCATACCATAGTGCAAAACCTACACGGCCAAAATAATATGAAAAATTTATATATTGGTATCGGTATTCGGGTGATATCGGTTTTTTAAAAGTTATTAAAAAAATCGGTTATCATACCTACTTACTGAATTCATGGTAACAATTGGAAAGAAAAGAAAATACATTTATTTAACACAGACTGTAAGACACAACAATTTGCGCGTCGATTCGATGTCACTTTCTCCCTGTGTTTAATGTTATGACGAATGTAAACACTTCAATCCAGTATCCAGTAATGGATAAGATCTGATGGTAGCTTACTTCCTTCATAACATACAGAACTCATTGCAAAGCTACCTCGCTCATTGAATACACTTTACGACCCGGTATCGTCATAAACCAAGCGTCATAAACCGGCACGCTAAGATAAACCACCTAATGTAATAACCCAAATGTCGAATGTAGTCAATGTTATGTTTTTCAACACCTATTTTATCACATTCATAATATTCACATTACAGCATCACGCCTTGTTTCCTCGAAGGGTTATGTAGTAGGGACCCATGGTAAGTACCTACGCCACATTTCGTCAGTTATGTATGCAACATTATTTTTTGTTAATGCTAAACTCGAAAAGGGGTCATTGTACTCATCATTTTGAACAAGTTTTTCAATGGGACCAACCATGAAATCGCGAAAATAAAATCAGCTGTTCCATACATTTGTGTTCACTTAGATCGTCAAAATGTATGGAACAGCTGATTTTTTTTTGACTGAAACTCAATACTCATTTTTTTATTGCATTCCATATGTTACATAGATGGTATAATAAGTAAAAGATCAATATGGACCCTGTCGGGCACAGCAAAATTAGGAGAGAGGAAGAGGGCTAAGCAGAAATGTAATATTATTATAAGTGTAAGTAATATATTATTCATCATCAGCCTATAGCAGTCCACTGCTGGACATAGGCCTCTCCAATTGCACGCCATTCAGCTCGATTCTCGGCAGCTCTCATCCAGTTGCTACCAGCCACCCTGCGAAGATCGTCGCTCCACCTAGCCTGAGGGCGTCCTACCTTACGTTTTCCGATTCGCGGTCTCCACTCAAGAACACGTCTACCCCAGCGGTCATCGGTTCTACGGCTAATATGGCCGGCCCATTGCCACTTAAGCTTGCTTATTCTGTGAGCTATGTCGACAACTTTGGTTCTCTGCCGGATTACCTCATTCCGGATTCTATCTCTCAGAGATACTCCAAGCATAGCACGTTCCATAGCTCGCTGAGCGACCTTGAATTTATGGACCAGCCGTACCGTGAGTGTCCACGTTTCGGCTCCATAGGTCATCACAGGCAGGACGCACTGATTGAAGACTTTAGTCTTTAGGCTCTGCGGGATACGCGACGAGAAGACTCGACGGAGCTTCCCAAAAGCTGCCCAGCCCAGCTGAATTCTTCTGTTAGCCTCCTTCTCAAAGTTGTTCGTACCAAACTGCAGAGTTTGACCGAGGTAAACGTATTCACGAACAACTTCGAGAGCATCGCCATTAACAGCAATCGGTCCCGGACTAACGTGGTCGTTGACCATAACTTGGGTTTTGTCCAAGTTCATCCGGAGACCAATGCGTACAGAAGAATCAACCAGGCCGTCCAGCATCTGCTGTAAGTCATGCAGCGACTCAGCCATTATGACGATGTCATCTGCAAATCTCAAGTGTGAGATGTACTCGCCGTTGATGTTAATGCCGCGTCCTTCCCAGTTCAGCGTCTTAAACACATCCTCTAAAGCGTTAGAGAACAATTTCGGGGAAATAACGTCCCCTTGCCTCACACCTCGACGCAGGGGGATATGTTCAGTTTGCTGGTTCTGAGTTTGGACGGTCATTGTCGCGTTTTCATAAAGACATCTCAGCACTTGGATGTATCGCCAGTCAACTTGGCATCGCTGCATAGACTCCAAAACAGACCAGGTCTCGATAGAGTCAAAAGCCTTCTCATAGTCCACAAAAGCAAGACATAGGGGCCGATTATACTCTTCGGACTTCTGTATAATTTGCCGCACTGTGTGGATGTGGTCTATGGTGCTGTAACCTCCTCGAAACCCGGCCTGCTCCGGCGGCTGAAACTCGTCGAGTCTTCGCGCTAGACGATTCGTGACGACTCTTGAAAACAACTTATATACGTGGCTTAGGAGCGAAATGGGTCTGTAATTCTTTAAAAGGGTCTTATCACCCTTTTTAAAGAAGAGAACGACCACGCTCTTTCGCCACGCTTCTGGAGTTCTCCCAGAGAACAGGACAGAGTTGAAGAGCTCCCGAAGCTCTTTCAGTACAGGACTTCCTCCCGCTTTCAGGAGCTCAGTCGTAATGCCGTCCTCACCAGGGGCTTTTCCATTTTTAAGCTGTTTAAGAGCCGCCTCGATTTCATCTTGGCTGACTTCTGGCAGGTCTTCCGTGAAATGGCGGGTTAAGGTGGCTCTGGAATCCTCATTTTCGGGATCAGCTCGTGATGCATGCGATGCGTACAATTGGCCGTAGAAGTTTTCGACTTCCGAAAGGATCTCCGGCTTCGAAACGACGGTATCCCCACTAGATTTGGTCAACTTCGTCAGGTGGCTCCTCCCGAGTGATTGGACGAACACTTTCGACCCCCGATTTTGCTCAATCGCTTTCTCTATTGAGCGTGTATTGGAGCGTCGGAGGTCACGTCGTACCAATGTTATATATTATTAGGTTAGTGTAAATAGGTATAGTGTATTAGTTATTTTAATTTTATGTATTGAATACGAATAATCTAGGTAATTATTATGAAATTATTAAGTAGAAGTATTTTCATTATTATAAAATTATGTTGTTATTTATGTATTCATATTTATATTTGATTTTCTATATTCCATGTTATATATATTTCATTATGTTTGGTATTTATGAGAGAAAATAATTTTATTATGAAATCGATTTATCATCCAAAAACTCCTTTACTGAGTAGTATGACTTGGATTCCAAAAATTTTTTCAGTTTATTAATAAATACATTTGTTTTGCCTACTTCTCTAAGGTCATTTGGCAATTTATTATAATTTTTGATGGACATAACTAAAGGGCTGGTTGAGTGCATTTTGAGTCGGGATTGAGGTATGTTTATTTAACTAATGTTGTATATGTCCCATGGATCTCTCTCCGGTCGTGTCGGATTACCGTCCCATCGGACTATGAGAGAGAGGGAAGAGAGAGTGCACTTGTGTCTGAACAACACTTGTGCACTATAATATCTCCCGCGCCGAAGGCTAGTCTCCGTTGAGATTGGCCGCCGTGGCCGAAAATACGGTCTGGAGGACTATTATTATATGTCCCATGTAATTAGGGGGCGACCATATTGCCATCAACCGAGCATTAATTCAGACTCCGGCCTGCTACATAACTGAGAAATTCTGAAAAACCCAATATCACTTTGCCCGACCTGGGAATCGAACCCAGGACCTCATAATCATAATCCATACTTTTAATATTATAAATTCGAAAATGACTCTGTCTGCCTGAATGTATGTTACCTTTTCATGCCTAAACCACCGGTTTGTAAAGATGGTCACCCCTCGACGGACCAACGTAGACGGCAAGCGTAGCTTAACCTGATGGATCGACCCGTGCGGCTGTTATTACTTAGCCACAAGTCATGAAGTCATAACATTTGAGGCAAATTCTAACTTAGAGAGTTTTATTGATGATTCATATTATTATTCATTCATATTTATTAAGTAAAAGCACTTTAAAAGAACTTAAAAGCACTAGATTGGGTGGGATGGAACCAAGAATGAGCTGGTATTTTTTTTTATGGATCGGTTCAATTTCTGTCATTGCAATATACACGGTTCACGCTTGACCCACTCAAATTAAAAGTCCAGTGAACCGTGCAAACATGAAAGAGACTAATTGCTTTTCATTTCTCCTTTTTACAATCAAAATTAATCAATTTGGTTGAACCAAAGTTCATTCCTTAAGCCATTTACAGTACAAACAGTAGTAGTTATCAATTCAAGACTACTTTTTCCACTCATCTCTGTTTTTAGTTTCGTACCCTGACGGGTGACAGATTGACGGATCTCGACGGGACCTTAAGGAGTAGACCCGCCGTATGTCGTTCTGTCTGTCTATGACTGTATCATTGGAACCGCAATAGCTAGCTAAAAAACCGATAACTTGTATGTGTGTTGAGAACTGTTACTAACTTGTATGTGTGTTCAAATGAAGTTTTGTTAAAAGATTAATTAGCACTTAGTTTTGGAAGTAAGAACCATAGCTGAGGGCCAAGTCTACTAATTTACAAACGTGTCAGTGGTCTCGCAATGATGAGTTTTTCAAAGTCAAAGTCAAAGTCAAATAATTTATTTCAAATAGGCACATAATATGGCACTTTTGAACGTCAAACAAAGAAATAGAATTGATTCTAGTTGCCCCTTCCAAAAGGTAGTTTTCGTATGGAGAAGAATGGGCAAGAAACTCCACCGTTACTCTTTTAAAAATGTTTTAGAATATTTTGTATACATTAATTATATAATTATATGTGAAGACGATGCATCTATAATAAGATTACTGTACCACAAAAGGTAAAAAGAATTATAAATGGAGCAATAATGAATAAATTAATTACCAGATACATGGTGCTCACATATTCACAAAGATTGTAAAAGTATACGATATTACAATAGTCCTAACATTGTTACAAGTAGTACATACAAATAATAAATAAAAAATAAAAAAAAACTAAATTAGCTATCAGTTTGATTTTGTCCAAACACTAAATCGTCCTATGGAGCAAGACCAGCATGTTTCCAAGCATTCTTATCTTGGATATAATCCTCTAATTTGTAATAAGCTTGTTTACAAAGTGTACTTTTTATATGAGTTTTAATTTTTTTTTCATTTAATTGCAATATATCACAAGGTATTTTGTTATAGCATTTAACGCAGTACCCCATAAAAGATGTTTGTACTTTAGCTAATCTGAAAAATGGTTGATCTATTTTATCTTTATTTCTAGTATTAAAATTATGTCTATCACTTATTTTATTAAAAAGATTTAAATTTTTTCTTACATACATAATATTCTCATAAATGAATTGGCAAGGTACCGTCATGATATTAATCTTTTTAAATAGTTCCCTGAGAGATTCGCGGTGACATAGATTATAAATGGCTCTGACAGCTCTTTTTTGCAAAATAAAAATGGATTCAATATCAGCAGCCCGACCCCACAGTAAAATGCCATACGACATAATGCTGTGGAAGTAACTGAAATAGACCAAACGCGCGGTTTCTACATCTGTTAACTGTCTTATCTTTCTAACAGCATAAGCGGCCGAGCTTAACCGCCCCGCAAGAGATTTTATATGAGGTCCCCATTGTAATTTCTCGTCTAGCGTGATTCCCAAGAAAACTGTTTGATTAATAAACTCCAGTTTTTCTCCATTCAATACGATGTCACATTCGCTACTTCTAACATTAGGTAATTTAAATCGAATACATTTGGTTTTTTTTTCATTTAGTACCAAATTATTTACCGTAAACCAATCTTGTACCTGAAGAATAGAGCTATTCACGTCGTCAAAATTTTGTGAACGTCGATTTATTTTAAAAATCAATGATGTGTCATCTGCAAATAACACCATCTTCGGTTGATTTAGAAGTAATTGGGGTAAATCATTAATATAAACTAAAAAGAGGAATGGACCTAATATCGAACGCCCATTGCCATTTCAGACCCCAATGAGTTTACGCCGTTTACTTGAACTTTAACTTTTCTTTCTTTCAGATATGATCTTAGTAAATCAAGAGCTGTATTCCTAACCCCATAGTGCTCTAGTTTCAACAGAAGTGTATCATGGTCGACGCAATCGAACGCCTTCGAGAGGTCGCAAAAGATTCCAATGGCATCTTGTGCTTCCTCCCAGGCGTTAAAAATGTTCTTTATGAGGGTGACACCGGCGTCAGTGGTACAACGCCCTTTGGTGAAACCGTACTGATGTTCATGAAAGATGGAATTTTTATTAAAGTGACGTAACATTTGATTGAGCATCAACTTTTCAAACACCTTACTGAGAACTGGCAGAATTGACACAGGCCTGTAATTGTTGGGTTCCTTACTATCACCGGATTTGAACAAAGGAACTACTTTACTGTGTTTCATGAGATCCGGAAAGACTCCTTGGTCTACACTGGTGTTAAATATGAAAGCTAAATAGGGCGCAATGGTTTCGATGATAGATCTACAGACTTTTACAGACATTCCCCATAGATCTTCTGTTGATTTAATTTTAAGATCTTTAAAAGCTTTTATAACCGCTTGGGGGTTTGTATGCTGAAACCTAAACTCCAAAGGGCATGCCTTTACATTCTTTCTAAGTAAGGCAGCAGAAAGCGCGGGTGAGGAATTTAGAGCTTCAGTAGTTTTAACTGGAATATTTCCAAAAAAGTTTTCAAATTCCTGAGCTATTTCTACATTTGAGTTGATTGGGCCATGTGCAGTCTCTAAATTAAATTCAGTACTACGCTGTTTTTTCCTACCTGTTTCATTATTTATTATTTGCCAGGTAGTTTTTATTTTGTCATCAGCTGATTTTATTTTATTGCTAATGTAAAGAGCTTTAGCTAATTTGCACACATTTTTAAAAGTTTTAGAATATTTTGCAACATACTGATGAAAGGTTGTATTATTCATATGTTGCTTTAGGCCATAAAGTTTAAAAAGATTTTCCCTGCTTTTACGAATACCTGGAGTAGCCCAACTTTGTGTAAATAGTTTTAGTCTTTAGTGGAAAAGTTTCCTTAAAGTGTTTGTTTATTAGTGAAAAGAAATCGGCGTAGAACTCATTTGAGTCACATACATTATTAAAACTCTGAACACATAATTTACTGGCCAACGAATTATTTAATTTTTCTAAGTTTTTACATGTAATTGGCCTAAAACTTATTTGAATTTTTTGTAAAGGTATGTAGGCGCAAAAAGTTATTGTTTGTCCACTGTGATCAGATGGCAATTTATTTACAATTTCTTTATGTAAGTAATCACAATTACAAAAAATATTATCTATACAAGTGGCAGAAGAAGCTGTCACTCGGGTTGGTTCAATAAAAACATTTGACAAATCAAATGACCTAAAAAGACTTAATAATCGGACAGTATTCGAGTTATTTTCTAATAAATTAATGTTAAAATCACCACATATGATTATTGACTTACTATTAGCACTAAGTTTCTTTAGCACCTCTTCCATTACAGAATCAAATATAGGTAGATTCTGGTAGCTTGGAGGTCTATATACGCATACTATAACATGCTTATCAAGCTCAACACAGGACAATTCAATGGTGTGTTCAACAGACAGTCCAATGACGTCTTTCCGTTCTTTTGATTTAATAGAATTTTTTACTAATATTAATGAACCGCCATGTATCATACATTTTCGACTAAAATGGCTAACTACACAATAATTTTCATAATTAATTGACTTTACTTGATGGTCTTTTAACCAATGTTCTGTTAAACAAATGACATCAAACTTGGTATTTTCTAAAAACAATTCTATTTCCAGTAATTTGGAAGAGCAACCTTGGATATTTTGATTGAATAATTTTAACGTATGTTGCCCCCCCTTTGGTTTCTTATTTTTGTGTATAATATTGCCAGAAGATACCTTTTTATTATTCTCTAATAATAATAATTGTTTATTTGAAGGGGTAACTTCTGTTGTCTTACTTACTAGTTTAAAACATTATCCGGAGTGACCTCCACAACTACAACTGAAGCGTCCAGAATGCCCGTCGCAGTTCCAGCAGGAAGAGAATACCTTATCTGACTGGTAGTGGCCTCCAAAGATGTTGGTATTATAGGTGGATCCTCCTTCGTACAACATGATGATTTATAATTATTACTCACTATGCTGTTAGTATAACTAGACAACACAGACTCGTCACTAATACTACCATTTGTTATATTAGCTATAACCCCATTAATATTATATGCTATCAACATAGCAATCAAATGTCTACATTCCCAAGACAGAGATAAAGTTCTCTGAGTTAACTTAAAACCACTAACAAACTTGTTAGTGTCAAAATACAATAATTTGTCGCTATGACAACATGTCAATCTATGAATAGTACTATTCAACTTATAAATATAATTATTGTCATAATCTGATAAAGTATCAGAGTAAGGTAAAGCACACAACATTATTTTTCCTATATTTAATTTTAATAAGATGTCCACACCATCCACTATATCCTTTTTGGTAATACCAGTACTATTACCTAAAAGCAAAACCATTGTAGAATAATCATCTAGGTTTGTGTTTGCAATTCTTTTAATCATTTGTTTGAAACTTATGTTATGATAACTATGATTAGTAAAATTATGGCTAAGGTAATTGAGTAACATTTTTCCAAAGTCAGAACCTAATTCGTCACAGAAAAATATAGATTTATTTTTCTTCTGTGTATTAACACAGATCTCTGCTGGAAGAGCCAAGTCAGGCTGAATCTGAGGAGGTGATGGTTGATTGGCACAGCTGCATGAGAGATTATTAGTCAGAGACTCATACCTCTCAGCATTGCACTTCACCAAATCCAGTAGTTCCCCAGCCTCAAGCAAGCGCTCACTTAATTGTTGTTGTGAAGTCTCATATTTCTCAAATATATCCTTCAGCAAGTGCTCCTTGTGTAGTATATCATTATAAAGGAGCTTTGTATCAATGTCATACTTTTCCCTACATTCATCTAACTCAACAGTACAACTATTTAAACTTTTTGAAAGTATGACACGTTCCTTTCTAAGGGAAAGATTTAATTTTAAAAGATTTTGTTTTTTAATAACTTTCTGTGACCGTTTTATTATTTTCTTCAATTTAATATATTTCTTTAATTTATTGTGACTCATAACAATAGGACATAATGGTATGGTATCGTCACCAGTCAAATCTATTGTTATAGCTGGCTCACACACTGATTTTAACTTGCTGCCTACCAAATCATTAAATAGTTTATTGGTGTTAGCGACCTGTTCACTGACTTTGACAGACTCTGAGAGAGATAGGGCCTTATGGGATTCACATAATTTCTGTTTAAGTTCTGAAATATGGTTCAAAGCCAGTTCATGGGTGTCACTGCACTCTTGGAATGTTGACACTTGCTGTTGTAGTTGACTGTACTGGTCCGCTAAGTCCATGTGTTCTATGTGTAGCTCAGCCAGCTCATTTTTGAGGGAGGTGTTTTTAGCGATAATGTTCACCACTTCCACTTCACTGTCTTCTCTTTCCTGGAGCAGTTGTTTGCATTCAGCTTGAGAAGCTTCGAGATCCTTCAAGGTAACTCTCAGTTTTTTTTTGACAGATTTTGTATGGCATATCTGTCAAAAACTGATCATTGTGAGACGACTGACACGTTTGTAAATTAGTAGATTTGGCCCCCAGGTTTTGTGTTAACTGATCGTAATGTAAAATGTCTTAACAGCAAACATCCCTCTGGACTTGCTTCCTATGCGATAATTAATTACCCGTAAAAATATTAATGAAGATCAGCCAAAGCTTATCATCCCCACTGGAAATTTATTGCTAATTGGGAGCAGCATGACAATACGCCTTTAATTAAAACGCTTTAACGTTGTTTCCGTTTCATATTATTATAACCGACTTCTTCAAAAAGGAGGATGTTCTCAATTCGAATATGGGGTCACTTTTCTGGGAGACAAATAAAAAATAAAAAAAAAGAATTCACAATGTATGTACCGTTTGGCATAACAAATGAAAGGGCTGACTTTGAGGGTCTGAAGTATTTTATTTTACATTTTAAAAATAAAAAAGTAAAAGCAGAGGGGGAATCTAAAACCCGTGTGGTTTTAGATTCCCCCTCTGCTTTTACTTTCATCTCCGCAGCAGAATAGGAAGAATTTTCAGTGGAACACTTACCTATAATTTTCTCTTTTCTACTCTTTCTACCATAGATATATTACTATGCTTTTTACGGACTAATAGTGGTCATGAACAGTCAACAAACACCCTTGACTCATAAAAAATGCACTCTACCGAGGTACCGTCTACAAAAGTTAAGGCCAAGATCACATTAGCATCAAATGAAATGGTTCCACAAAACGACTTCATCTGTAAACAACACACGTCAGTACCAGCCCTAATTTGGAACGATTGACGTAAACTCGTGTCAGATAAATAGGGTATGAATATCCATTGATTGGCTATCAAAACGATATGGATTTGCCATTAGCTGTCATCAATCAAGTACTGGCTGGAGGTACTCTTGTGTGGTACGGTTTATCATCATCAATACCAGTATTTTACATGGAGCGACTGCCTATCTGACCTCTACAACCCAGTAACTGGGTAATACGATACCCCTTGGTTAGACTGGTTGTCAGACTTTCGTGCTTCTGACGACTCGTAACGACTGTCAAAGATCTGCAAATGACAGCCGGGACCAACGGCTTACCGTGCTAATGAACTTAGTACCGTAATTATGAACTTAGAGAGTTGTATTGATTATTTTTATGTTTAGTATTTATTTATTTATTTATTTTATTAAGGATAACCAACAATTGTTTACACCAGTACATTAGCAGCATATTATTAACATAGGATACAATTGCGGGTGCAACAATTAATTATAGGTTAACACCGCTAGCACAAAAAACAGTGGTAAAACCATCTATTATTAAATTACGACAGATTCATTAAAAAAATTGAAAATTAAATTAATAAATTTTCACCATAAACGATATTGTATGAATAAACAATTGATACGGCCGGAAATTATATTAAGATCAACATACAATCTGATATTGAGCTGCAAATTGCAAAAACATAAGATTTGAATTTTGCTACCCTGAAGCTTTCGCCTTATACCACTTTATCCGGGCATGGCATCAAATGCAGTCTTGGATTCCTAAACCACTTTTACAATCTAGCCATTCCACATGGCTGCCCGGAGAACTCACTATATTAATCTTTTCTTCTGTAAAACTTTAGATCTGCAACGAAGTATGTTAGGGCGAGACAAGAGTTTATATGAGATTTGTATGAAGAGTAGATATGCTGCACCGATATGCTGAGGGGCTCGTAGCAAAATTTTATCGACCGAAAGTTAAGCTACGCTTGCCGCGGTCAGTTCGTGGACCATCCATTACATATCGAGACTCCTCCGTGGCTCAGAAAGCACGTTAAGCCGTTGGTCCCGGCTGTATTCGTAGATCTTTGACAGTCGTTACGGGTGTAGAAGCCCAAAAGTCTGACAAGTTACAACCAGTCTTACCAAAGGATATCGTGTTACCCGGTAACTGGGTTGTGGAGGACAGATAGTTAGTCGCTCCATGTAAAATACTGGAATTCAGCTGCATCCTGGAATTCACTGAAGCCAACCCCAAAATAGTTGGGAAAATGCTTGGCAGATTGAGAAGACATGCTGCGCCGGCGCTCAATAAATTGGAATAAAGGCATGGCAGGAGGATGATAATGCATCAGATCTCCAAATGAACCTTATTATTTTCCATTTACGTAACAGCAAATAATTCCTTTTTATCAGAATGCACTGTGTGTAAGGTTGAACGCATTCCCAAGTACCTACTAATAGTCCCAAGTACAAATAGTCCCAAAACATGACACCCACGGTCAAAGTCAGTAAGGCCACGACCACAGTTACCAACTGTACTCCAAAGGCATTATGTGAGTACAATAGCTACTGTATCTAATATTAGCCACACAATACGACATTGCGACAGTGCGCACGCGTCGTAAAAGGCGCGCCAAAACCGTAGTGTCCCAAGATGGCCGCCACATCTAATTCATTTGGTCCGTTTTCCGCGTATTAATGAACAGTGGGCTATTATATAATAATTTGTTTGTATTGTGTCCGTCTTTTGGGCGGTTTTAGTGGTTGTTTAAAGATGTAAAGCTTGAGAATCTGGAATAAGTAAATAGCTTTGGTGGACTTGCTTGAGAGCACGTAGACCATTGCTCTCTCGGAGGTTCGTCATCTCTTGTTGACATAATGCATGATCGCGGCAGTACCAACAGTATCCTCAGTGTTTTCTCAGATCGATGGGATTCCCTCATGTTGCGGAGGATGCAGCTTCACGCTGAATCCTACTTCCTACTATATAATATTATAAATGTGAAAGTTTGTGTGTTTGTGTGTTTGGATGTTTGTTACTCAATCAGGCAAAAACGGCTGAATAGATTTGGATGAAATTTGGCAAACAGATAGCTTATAACCTAGATTAACACATAGGATACTTTTTATCCCGATATTCCCACGGGATCGAGACTTACGCGGGTGAAACCGCGGGGCGCAGCTAGTGTATAATAAATCCATGTACCTTTGTACCTACTAACACTAAGGCGAAAGCACGAGCGTAGCCCGCGAAATTAAAATTTTCTTTTCTTGTGAAAACATTACTTTATGGTTGACGATATTTTTATACCAAACACACTCCATTCCATAATTAATCTGTCTCCAAACCTACCAATATGTAGGTGAATGTTATCAAAACAAATAAAGAGCAACCTGATGACCTACTTTAGTCGTCTGTCCTTTTAATTGGTCCGTTCCAGGCATACCGGTTGGTATGCCTGGAACGGACCAATCAAAAGGTCAGGCGGCCATGATTTTTGGTAAGCCGTAAAGCCGCTTGTACACGCTAACAAAAGTCGCCGGGCCTATGCAAGAATTCGTGTCGTTTCAACATACGAACTGTGTACGCTAGACCTGGCTTGCGAAGTTGGTGCGGTGCGGAAGGGGGGCGGGGTAGGGGGCGGGGATTTTCGTGTCTAGATCCGACAAAATTCTCGTCTTATCTGCAGCAGTTACGGTGAAATTTCTTAGCGTGTACGAGCGGTTTTACGGCTTACCAAAAATCATGGCTAAAATTATCATTGTTATTACAGTACTACCTCATTGTCTGGTCCCCATGGTGTATTTATAGACCCTCGACCTCGCCTCACCCTGTTTATCATTCCGTCGCTTTCGCTATTGTCTCAAAAAGGGGCTCGGTGCGTGACCATTTTGTGAAATAGATTTTTTTTGGGTACTCGATAATGAATTGATGATAAGGTGTGATAAGTTCTTGATGATAAGTGGTTTTACTTTCAATGGTTGTTTTCTATGGACAAGCGAGTTTATTTTGTAGTTTTTTGAGATCATTTCATTTTGAAAGCCACTCATGACATAAGGATGCCTCAAGGGACTATTCTTGGACCTTTTTTTTTTTGAGGTCGGGAAATCATCCATTGACTTCTCCCGCTCTAGGCGGAGCGGAAGGGCGTGTCAGACTTTTACTGACTAAAACCCACCCGTGTTCCTTCAGTTGCCTGTTGCCAAGGTCCCGGTATCCCTTTCGGACTTTCCCGCAACCCTGGCAGGACTATTTTCTTAAATCTGAACTACAGGTACAAACCTGTAATTCAGATTTAAGAAAATGTCGATTCTGAAGACCATATAGGTACCTACGCAAATACAGTGAATAAACTTTGATAAAATAAAGATAAAGCTTAAGTGAAAGTTGAGTAATTGATCTAAATTAGTTGGGAGAGTTATCATGTTGACTTTGTCAAACTTAAATCTATTGAGACACACCTCGTATCATCATCTTGTTTGTTTCTATCTTATTTGTTTACTTGCTTTTGCTGCGGCTTCGACCGCGTGGAGGGTCCGAAATTATCCCACGGGAATATACTATCGGGATAAAAAGTATCCTATGCCAAGGCATGGTCTACCCATAGGTATGCCCGCCCAATATCATCCAAATCCGTTCAGCCGGTTTAGAGTGATAGCGTAACAAACAAATTCACTTTCGCATTTATAATAATATGTAGTTAGGATTATCTTGGCACTCCGCAGACAGCGCAACTTGGAAAGCATAATTGGACACTATTTTATGATGAAGTTTTTTTTACTTTTAAATAAGGTGTATCTTTCCATACACGGAATATTTTAAGGGGACATTGTACAGTCGCGGAATGAAAAGGTCGATCAGTTTTCAAATAAATTCATTTACGCGTTGCAAGCACATGTTACCTTTTTAAACTGTGTAACAGACGAGAGTGTTGTATTGAAAATTATGTTTAACTGTTTGACAACAAACTTCAAATTTACTTAGACGAATGTTCCTAGGCTATTAATAGTCGAACTAAAACCTTTTTATTAGTTCATTATGAACAACTTTCGCTATGGGACCAACAATGAAATCGCGAATTAAAAATCAGCATTCCCTACATTTACGTTCGCAAAGCTCGTCAAAATGTAGGGAAAAGCTGTTTTTTTTACAAAAAAATATATTTTTTGTAAGTACTTTCAAACTACTGATACTTATAAACTAACTATAGCCCGGTAACTATCAAGTGACTCAAGTGAGGTTATTTCTAGGCAAGCGTGGACCATCGTCGAACATATCATCATTAAGTAGACATAATCAACAATCTAGCGAGAAAATGATCGAACGTTATCCAATTAAATAAAACAACAAATCGATATTCGATTTTATTGTTACTGAAAAACATTGTTAATAAGATAAGCGAAGGATAGTGTTTTATTATGCGAAGGATAGTTTGTGGGTAATATAAGTACGAGTTCAGTGGCATTTTATCTCATAAACTTGCCATATAAATAAAATGGTTGTTTGTGCAATATGTAGGGCAATCGGTCTATCATGTGTCAAGGATTTCACCTTCGTGTCAAAACATTTGAAATGTGCTGTCGGGTTGCGAGAGGGGCACTTTTCTACCCTTCCGTTTGTGCTATTTTCTTGACATTTTAATTAAGTTACTGTCCGTCTTTGTGACGTAACGAATTTCAGCGGGTATGTTTGCAGATAAAACAATTTCTGTTTGATATTTTTTTGCAATTACAACTTAAGAATGATCGTGACGTATATCGATGTATGGGAGAAAATGTTTTGTTTCAACTACAAAGTTCAGTTTATTCTTGGAATAAATTCATCCCAAATAAGGAACCCTTGATTGTGCGTGCTCCGACGCACACTTGCCCAGTTTTGTTATATTGTGTCGACCCGCACCCTAATTGCATAACAAACTATCAATCAAAATCTGAATGATTTTGAAGGCTAATCCATTGCTTCATACAACAACGTAAATAACGCAATTAATGTTGTTGAATTGTCAAAATGAAAGCCATTGCTACTGTAAAATCCAGGATCTCAAGTTATCAATCTAGACTTACTTCACAAAACATAACAATATTATACTGTAATAATATTATTTTTCCAACAAGACTAAAACTCCAACCTTTATTTGTAAAAGTCCGTCTAAGTCATAGATACAGCATGTAAGGGTAAACACTCTTGTCATTCAAACCATGGGTAGTTGACTTAAATATCAAAATAAATGACCGAACACAACAAAAAAAAAACGTTATTTTCATTAAAAGATTTTAAAAAGTTTCTATCTGACACCGTGCTTGCTAGCGAAACAGCTGACTGACTAAGGGAGGTATCGCGCTCGCTGCCGGTCAGGTCACATCCCGTACCCCCAGCCCGTGTTGAGACGCAAGTTCGTTGCCCTAGCGCATAGGGCAACGAACTTGCGACTCTTGTGGAAAAATTTAGATCTAAAAAAATTAACAAAAAAGTTGTAATTTTCCATTGATTTTACGTTCTATAAATGAAACCAAACCACTGGTTGCAAGGATAACGGTGTTTACCCTAACACCCTGTATAAGAAAGAAAGGTCTAAGTAATAAAAGGAACCTAGTTTTACTCGTGTTTTACCCGAAATATACATAAACACGCAGCTTAGACTAATAAAAAGCCTTAATAAAAGCCTTTGTGGGAACAATGGCCTGAAATGTTGATAAAAATAACTTACCCGCTGAAAGATGATAAATAATGGATTAGTAAACAACACTGGGTGCAGTTTGAGATAAATTCTGTAAAAAGAAGAACGTATGTCAATCAATCTGCCTATCCTTTTCCCAAATTTGTTGGGGTCGGCTTTCATTCTAACCGGATGCAGCTGAATACAAGTATTTTACATGGAGTGACTGCTTATCTGACCTCCAAAACCCAGTTACTAGGTATATAATACCCCTTGGTAAGACCAGCACGCGTAGCATGACCACCAGAAGTTCTTATAAAGGCCCCCACAAACAGGCGCGATATCGCGGGCGCGACTAGGGTCGCGCTGCATGTCGCGCCCGTGATATCGCGCCAGTTTGCAAGAGGCTTAACATAGACACCATATTAAACAAACACTCTAGGGAAAGTCAACTCATCCTCTATTTGTACACGTTTTCAATTAATTAATTAGAGAAACTTCCTCACAATGTTTTCCTTATCTGGAAGGTAATCAGTTGGTGTGATAAAATTAACTTTAAGGTCACACACATCTCTGCTAATATTAGGTCCCCACCTATGAAATCAGCGTTTTGTATGGGGAATTTTAAAGAAGTTGCATTTTTCATACTAATATTTTCATCATTTTTATAACAACCATGAACACGAATGTTTTAAAACTTTTATGCGCTAATGTTCAAAAACTAAGATAACGTATGCCACTTAGATTAAGCGATAAAAATAAGTTTCGGCTAAGCTAAAAAAAAAGAATGGTCATTTCTGCTGACAAAATGAGGAGTAATTTTTGAGGTATTTTTAATGTTTATAAAACTATAAGAAATAAGGTTTTTTTACTATTGGTAGTTGTCTATGATGGTCATTATTCGATATAATACCAAGCAATTGATGAATATTTTAAATCATAGAAATGACGAGGTTCTCTATTTGTGAGAAAAAAACGCCAATTTCATAGGTTTGTTTCTGCGATTCTGTTTGTTTGTTTTATGTTTTGATGTAGCTTCGGTCAGGGAAATTCATTGTTTATCCATAGACCACCAGGCACCAATCTACATGGTCGTCACATGATCTGACCATGATTACGCCTTGACTTTAAAAGAGACTGTGACCTCTGAGTTTGTTTCGGCCTTTCTTCTCAGGGTAGTCAGATAGGAAACGCCGACAATATCTTGTTTAAAAAAATATGATTGACGTGTAAAAGTTTTTGTACCTCTACTTACAAACCTAGTTTACAGAAATAAATTATTTATAATTTCATTTGAATGTAATACCACAGTACTACCTACATTCGCTGGGCTTGAACGTACAATTTACGTTCATCTAAAAAGGAATGTGATCTATGAAGGTTTTTGGAGCATAACTTTTTTAATATCTGCCGACGTAAGTTAAGATACAGTGTATGAAACTTTTTGGTACAGACACATTCTTGTTGAGAGTAAAGCATTCCATATTCAGAATAGCTAGTCTGTGGACATTCAGTAGATGAAACTGGATAAAATAAAGTTTTATGTTTGACACTAAAATTTTGCAGTAACATTTTTTTATCATGACATTAGACCATTGATCTCAACTATAACTCTGGTGAGAACATTTTTTACTGCCAAGTGCCATTATGTAATAAGATGTACAGTAGAACTATATTCTTTATGACCCTCGGCAAACTTCGTGTTTCGTCTGTCTTCGGATTTCTATCAGTTCCTAGAGTACTTGGTGCAGACCGGATGCTCTCAATCCACTTTGAAATCGATTGAGAGTGTCCGGTCCGGAGTTAACTGATAGAAATTCGACGACTGAAGAATCACGAAGTTTGCCGAGGGACATTAAGAATATAATTGTACTGTACCTTCTTAGAATCTTTCATTTAGTCTTACGATTTGATAATCAGTTTCAGCATCGCATTTGATGATTGTTCGGTGTTAAAATTGAGCAAAAAAGAATTACACAATTAGCACCGTACACGTAAACAAGAATAATTTAGTGTCAGAGGCAAAGAGAGCTATATTATCGTTCTTCTTTCTCATGTAATGAAATGTGCTGAACCATGACGCGTCCTTGAAATTTCATCTCGTCCAATTAACGAATCGCCGAGCCAGCGAGCGCCAGCCTAATAAGCTTCACTTAAAAAACTATAAACGATAAGTCTTTCTACTTAGCCTTAAACTATTTGACATTACCTAGGTATAGGGGTTAAAAAGTTTGCTTAAAGGTTAATTTCTGCCTTTTTATTACAAGCTTTATAATATATTAGCTTGCTCTGTTCGTATGTGTTTCTGGTTACTCCTTTTGTCATCAATCTTTCAAGCACTTCCTGGCGTCCAATTGAGCTGAAACTTGGCATACTCATACAACTACCGAGACATTTTGAAAAAATGATACCATAGAGCTGGTCTGATGATGGAGACGGAAGTTAGGCATAGGAACTCCTCAATCAAACAAGATAGCACCATCGTGTTTGGACTCATTGGTTATGTATTCAAGTGCTTTGACACTAGGTGGCATTCAAGGTCTGATGATGGAGCCGGAAGGTGGCCCTGGGAAAACCGTTTTTAGTTCCTTAAAAGCTTGTTATTAAAAAGGTTTTTACTTATCTTTTATTGAAGGTTTAAATGTCTCTCTTTAAGTAATGTAGGTATTGTTAGTTTAATATACGCGTTTACCCTTCACATCACAAACTGAAATATTTCTTAAATCTTTTTGCCACCAATGTGATTTATCCGCCATCTTTATTTAGATCTGTCATGCCCAAACGTCAACATGTCATTGCCTGACTTTCAATAAAAGGATTTCGTCAGACAGCATAGCTCGCAGGTGTACCTTGATTGATTATTTAGAAAATGATTTTTGTCTGGCTTTGACATATTGAAGCAGTGAAATAGAGAGACAGCCGTATTTTTTCGACTGTGAATATATAAAACGTGATTGAATAAGTGACGGATCATTTGTGTATTGTGATTTGCTGATGACAACAAGGCATACCTACAGCCTAAAATACAGAAGGGTATTGACTTATTGGTATATACATAAAATGAATATACAGTATGTTAACTAACAAAGGGCGTTCCCGTTAACCTGCAATAGTATAGCGTGTAAACAAGCTAAAAAAAATATTACCAATAAAAAAAAATATTTGTGTCGTGAAATGTTCACAAAACGATTAAATTTAAACGTAAAAGAAACACTGTACACGCACACTTGCATTTAAACGTAGAAAAACAAGTATGACAAGTGGGCGTGTACAGAGAGTTTATTATCCGAAACAATTTAATATTTTTTGTGAATATTTTACTATACAAAAACAAAAAAAAACATTTTTTTTTATTGGTAATATTTTTTTAGCATGTATAGACACTATACTATTGCAGGTTAACGGGAACGCCCTTTGTTAGTTAACATACTGTATAATAACATTAAATAGGACCTCATCAGTCTCACTGATTACATACCAGAAGTCTCTCTCCAAAGTCTTGTTAGGGAAATACAGACCAGTAAATTAATTTATATGGCAACTTTGTCAAGAATTATATTTGTTTTTGATTGTATTTTGTCTCTGTCGATAGTAAAGTCCCGAATTTATTTGGATGTTTGTTTTCCTTCTCGTAGATGTAGCCTTGACCTTAATAATTATGGCGTTAGTAGGTGGAACCAGGAATGCTAAGGTGGACGTTAAGGAACGTTTTAAGGTGGAACAGGGACCAAAGTAACAGAGAAAAAAAGAAAGAGAGAAAATATGTTTATTTGCGGTAAACATGATGCTAAGAAAGGAAAAATAGGTACACGTTCATGCAAAACGGCCATCGCTCAGCATAATGCTGCGACCCTATGTGAGACAGAGTCCCAGCGCACTAACACTTTTGTCGCTAACGACCTACTTGATTCGTGTAGGTAGTCAGCGACAAAAGTCGATTAACACTTCAGTTTTTAAAATTGAGATAATTATTTAATTAAAATCGAAACAGAAGTAAAACTTAAATAATATTAGTAACTATTGTGCTAACGGCCGCGACTTCGAAGTCGTAGATTCGAACCCTGACAAGCGCTTTGCTTTGTGTACATACCTAAGTCATTTTTATAACCACTGCTCTCAAAACGGTGAAGGAAAACATCGTGAGGAAACCGGCATGTCCTAGAGCCAAAAATGTGAAAATATGAGACATCTTCCATAACCAGTGCGTTATGAAAGATGTCACTTATCTTCAAATGGTGGTTTTGTAGCGGGACTCGACGTCAAGGCGACTCGACGTGGCGGGACTCGACGTCAAGGTAATAAATCAATTATGGTCCAGTCCACAGTCAAGGGTGGCCACATTATATGCTGATTATGCTATGCTATGTAAAAATAACAGTTATAATAGGCTCTTGTCGTTGATTGTAAAAAGCAATTACCTAAACTTTTCGACGCTTTAGAGCCGCTAGCGCCCCACTCCGTCTCGTTCTCACTCAGGTCGCGAGTAGTATGGTGCGAGCGGGATAAAATCTGAGGTAGGGTGCGCCCTTAAGTTTGATTCGAACTGAAATAATGAAAATGGTGCCAGATTGATTGATTAAATCTCATATCTCACACGTTAAGACCTTTTTAAATTGAAAAGTCGTTTTCAGAGTTATTGAACCGTTTCGGTTTCAATTTATCGGATATCTACTCGATTGCTCGCTGGACAAATCCAATTTGAGTCCGTCTACTGCAGAAACATTGTTATGTTTTAGGTATCTTGGCGACAATATTATTAAGTTTTAAGCCCTTGACATACCTACATAATACCTACGTTGTTTTTGCAAGAGGTTACTGATAAATCCATTATTTTAACTTGGTAGGATAACTCCAATATTCTTCACTAGCTTACCCGCGGCTTCGCCCGCGAGGTATGTCGATAAAAAGAAGCCTATGTCCTTCCCGGGGATACCATCTATCTCCTTGCCAAATTTTATCGAAAACCGTTCAGTGGTTTAGGCGTGAAAAGGTAACATACAGCAGGCGTAGCATGGCGGTTTCTATCTCTACGAAGAATAGACATAGCTTTTTCTATACAAAGTGACAGTTCGTTTCTTCATTTTTGACATCCATCGTAGAAATGTTTCTACAATCTGTCATTTTGTCTTTCATTTCTAACGATCTTTGTCTACGTCTTTTTATAGGTAGACTATTTCGGAAGAAAGTTTTCTATCCTTACTGTCAAAATCACACTGACAACCGATAAATCCTATGACAAAACAAAGAATTCTGAGTCGAATTATAAATAAGAGTGAATTTCGTAAAAAGTGCAGTTGACTCTTTGTAATTGGCTGCCGTCTGGTACTGTCTACAGGAAAAGTCATTTTTGTCTACTCTTCCGTCGACAAAACGATGCTCATGCTACGCCTGCTGATAGACAGAGTTACTTTCGAATTTATAATAAGTATTAGTATGGATTTAGTTTGACATTTTTTGTTTGGTGTGGACTTCTGGCCTTCATAATATACGTACTTAAGTATTTGAATTAGCTACTGCAAACAAAAATGTACCTAATTAGTTACAAAACCTTTGATAGGTAAGTACCAGTTACAGTCTTCAATGAACCCTTTGGTCTGAGTTTCTTCTCTACTAAGTAAAACGAAAACTATGAAAACCGGGACAGAAACAATATGGAAATTGTGACGAATAATTTGGGCTCTCAAATCATTTTAATTTTTCCTAACAATATCCGTCATTTTTAACCGACTTCTTCAAAAAGGAGGAGGTTCTCAATTCGTATGTATGTTTTTTTTTTTTTGTATGTAGGTATGTTACGCGATTACTCCGCCAATTATGAATCGATTTTGATGATTCTTTTTTTGTTCGGTAGGTCATGGTTCAGAGGTGGTCCCATATAAATTTTATTAATTTTTTGCGTAGTTTTTGAGTTAGCTTCAATAATTACGTATTTTCCCACTTTGCTATGTAGACGATATAATTATTTCACTCCGTCACTGTTATTTACATAGCAGATAACGGTATACGCATTTGTGTGAGGTAGGTACCACAACGAAAAAGTGAAAAATAAAAACTTTTTACAAAAAAAAAACAACCGACTTCAAAAAACAAACACAAAAAACGAAAATTGAAAAGCAGACACCGACTTCCGAAATTAAAGTCATTTTTCACTTTTTTTGTGTTTGTTTTTTGAAGTCGGTTGTTTTTTTTTTGTAATTATGACTTTTAAACGTCAAAAATGTATGGTTAAACAGACGCTATTCAGTACATAACTACACGTAATGTTTTATACACATGGTATTTTTTTAACCGAGTTCTTCAAAAAGTAGGAGGTTCTATGTTCGTCTGTAAGTATGATTTTTTTTTCTTTTTATATGTTCATCGATATTTTCGCTAGCTGTGAACCGGAGCAGTGGTGGCCCAGTGGTAACGGCCGCGACTTACGAGTTGTAGGTCGTAGGTTCGAAGCCCGACAGGCGTTTTACTTTGTGTAAATAATTTCATCACCACTGCTCTCAAAACGGTGAAGGAAAACATCGTGAGGAAACCCGGCATGTCTTAGAACCAAAAATTCGAAGACATGTGACATCTACCAACCCGCACTGAGCCCGCGTGGTGGATTACGGCCCAGTCCCTCTCATAGAGAGGAGGCCTGTGTCCCAGCAGTGGGAACATTATAGGCTGATTATGTGATGTGTATTATGTGTGAACCGATTTAAAAATTCTTGTTTCGTTCGAAAGGGTATACTCCCGAGGTGGTCCCATATAAATTTTATTAACTTTGCTTGCGTATGTTTTGAGTTATCTTCAATAATTACGTATTTTTCTCCACATAGCAGGTATTCGAATTTGTGTGGGGTAGGAACCCCAACTAAAAACTGTTTTTTTTTTGTGAAGTGAAGAGTTTTTTTAAGCTTCAAATCTAATCAAAATATTTATTTTCCAGAATATGGTACGGTGTTATAGTTTTGTTTCAACATATCCTTCCATAACTTGGCGTGATCTATTCACAATCAGTGATGTCAATTAATCTAACTTACATTTTCTATTTACATTTCACTTACAATTCTATTGATCTGTCTTCTAAATAGTCCATAATGGTACAATATATTTTAAACAGTAATATGTAGTTTGAAAAGTATTTTTTTAAACATTGTCAGCGGTAAGTCTTGAAAACTATTTTGTAAATGATTGTAAATAATAATCGACATGCAGTATACATTTTGCTTAAATAATTTTAGTTTTATTGGTGGTAGCCGAAGTCTATCTTTATGCCGTGTTTCGGCTATTTGGCCTGTCAGTGCTAGTTCCAAATAAATTGTAGTTTCTCATAACAAAAATACATACCTATTTCAAAAATATATTAAACATGACAGGCCAAATAGCCAGGTAACAGGTAGAATATTAACTTTTTGAAATAATGCCTTAGAGCTGTCTAAAAAGCGAGCTCACCAAAAGAAAAAAAAAAGGTTAAAAGTACCGTAAGTAAGTAGTTATGATCGTAGCAGGTGGCGTTCCGTAGTTTCTACGTACCCCCATGGGAAGAAAGCTTGAGTTTATGTATGTATGTTAAAAGTACCGGTGAACAGTAGTCAAAGGGACCTTAATGAAATGGTACTTTCTCACAGAATTCAGGTCAACATGTCAACACAAATACTATTGTCATAAATAAAAGGTGATAAACACAGGAAGGCGTGGTTATTAACTGAATCAAAAATCAATATCAATTTGTACGGATTAGTTGAACGAAACGGAGCAAATTATACTATTATGAAATATTAATAGCTGTTATGGCTTTATAATGGCCTTTTTGGCAATTATTTTATACATTTTGGATTGTTTTATTATTAAGTATTATGATGATAATTGTGATCGGTGATGTCTTGAGTGATTACAGGCCTCGCCTCTCACGTACGAGTTTGTGGGTTGGTTGTGAGTAGAGCCATCCAGTATAAGTTTTAAAGTATATAAAAACTTCTATTAGATAAAAAATAAAATTTCAAAACACAGCCGCCATCTAGGATTTACATTTTGACTTCACTATCCACACCAAAGACGAAAAATTAGAAAATGTTCATAGCCGCCATCTTTGATTTTCATTTTGACTTCCCTATCGACTTTAGCACCCTCGAAAAATAATATGAAAACGACTCCCATGACGAAAAACTTCAAAATCAAAGCCAGCATCTTGGATTTTCATTTTGATCAAATTCACAGTTTCTCTCAGAGAGAGAGAGAAAGTCGCATAACTGTTTTTTCGTTAATTTCTACTAGTTTACTCTTACCGCAAGCCGCGTTAGAGAACTTCGTTCCAAAAAACAATAAAGCGGTTGAAATGTCTCCCAGAGAAAACGGTTGGAATAAACTTAACCTCTAGTTTACATTTTAATGGTCTAGTTAATATTTATACTCTTTCGGTAAATATTTATTTTAACCCGTGGCGTGGGTACTGCGCTTGATCTAACTTTATTCAAAGCAAATTGCTTCTGTAATTTGAAAAAGAATACATCATTATTTTCTATGTACCTAAATGTATATAAATTCATTGAATTTGTATTGAGGATTATATTTTTGCGGATGTAAATAATGTGAAAAGATAATAAATTGAATTGAATTGCAAATGAAAGTCTGATAAAGATGTTTTTACAAGTAATAGGACCAGTAGGTAAAATCAAGCCGAGATAATTTTTATACCTATGTGTAAACCAATTGGGAATTAATTATTACTATACATAACGTAACATAACGTCATGCCTGTAATCTCAGGTAAGGCAGAGGTGCATCTATGTGCGGGAAAGTCCGAAAGGGATACCGGGGCTCTTGCCAACAGGCAACCCAAGCAACACGGGTGGGTTTTAGTCAGTAAAAGTCCGACACGCCCTCCGCTCCGCCCAGAGCGGGAGAAGTTACATGGTTATTGGAAAAAAAAAATTGGTGCGCCTTTAGTACACGTACATTTTTCCAGTTATAAAAGATGCTTAAATCCCATGTAATATGGGGTGGGGTGACTCCTATTACCATCAAGCAGGCACAAATCCAGGCTCCGGGCTGCTACTCAAAAATTCCCAATAACACTTTGTCCGACATGGGAATCAAAGACCTCATGCTGAGAATTAGCGCTTGCGACCACAGGACTATACACTAAGGATTATTAAAAAAAAAAAAAAAAAAAATTCACCCACGCATATTAAATACAAAAACAATACACATAATTACTACACACAAATTATTAAAGAAAGTACAAATAAGTTGATTTTAATTTATAGTTCGTTACTAAAACACCTCGAACTATTCTGTTATTATCTACGTGAATTATACCTACATTTTCCCAGCAAGACAAACTACCCGCGGGTACAGCTGGTACTACGTAAAAGCTTCCATATTAAGGCGATGGCGTCAGTGTAGCCCGCGAAATTCAATTTTTCTTACGTTTTTTGCAATTTACAGGCCAGTATCAGCATTGCTATTCTGTAACCACCTCACCGTGAAAACTTACGTGAAGTGAGCGTGGAGTGAGCTGTCTTTGTCATCGATACCTACTGATGCTAAGGCAGTCGTAGTTCACTTCAAACTCACTTCAGCCAAATTTTCACGGTGTTTTTACGGAATAGCAGAACAGGTTGTATTTTCGTCAAAATATGATTCCCGCCTACAACAATGGGGTATTTACAGAATTATAATCATAAGAAACATCAAAACAACTCTCTAAGTTATAAATAGTTAGAATTGACCTCAACTAACATAATGTCATGAAATAGTCTTTCAATAGGGTAATATGAACTAAAAGAGTTGTAGGTATTGATGATTTTAATTAATATTATTCTGTAAGTACATACTTTTTACGGCCGTGAATCAACATATCAACCTGATACTGACCTGCAAATTGCAAAAGACGAAAGAAAATTTTAATTTTACGGGTTACCTTAGCATATCCCCCTTAAGCTAAACAAGACCTAGGCGGGGCTAATGTATCTACTTATTTATTCAGAGATGTAAAGTAGCTTTTCCTACCATTTTTACTCATCTCCAACAAATTGTTCCGATTTACGCCTACATGAGGGAGCGGATTTTTGTTTACACTTTATCTTAAGTAACAGAACAGAGACTACCGCGTTTTTATGTTTTTTCGGGAACAAATACCTGCCTACAAGAGTGCATTGTATATTTCAGTAAAATAGCGTATCAAATATAATGGCGAATTGGTAAAAGCGTGTGATATAGCCTCCTAAGGGCGAATTTCACCAAATTTTTATACCGAGTATAAGTCTTATCCTGCGAATAAATTTTGAATATTTGACAGTTTTTCCATACAAAAACTGTCAGACGACAATTTTATCCCACGGATAGATAAGACTTTGACGAAGATATCTGACTTTGATAAAATCAGCCCTTAGTGTTGTAAATATAATAAATGTAGCTTTATATGAAAAAGTATTTGTTATTTTTGTGACGCGATGTTTGACGCTTTTTCTTTTAGTGACGCGATGTTTGACGCTACGTATTATTAATTCACGCTTTTAGTAGAGTTCTAAATAGAATAAAGCCAGAACTGTTACAAAATTAAGATCTTATTTGCGTCTCGTTTTGAAATACAAAGCTAAACGAGAGCTTACAAAGATATAAAATGTACTAGACACTGTCTGGTAGAGACTGACTGACTGACAAAGGTTATTCTGTTGAATATTTTAGACACAAAAACTAAAAAGGATTTTTTTCTGTGACTACAAATAATTTGTGACATCTAAGCATTCAAAGTTGAGACTTATCTATTTTAATTAGCAGTTCCTAATTGTTGAATAAATAAGTCAATTATGCTGCACTATGGAGAATCTATATAAAAGATAAATCAAATAAAAGATAAATAATAAAATGGATTAAAAACTTGTTTAATCCAAAATGACATGATTGCCGCTACAACTATAATAAATTATGGGTAACGAATGGTGGCTAAACAAAGCCTTCTAGAGTGGTGTGTTTATAACTGAAAATCTCTTTGTCATGTTTTCATCTAACATTTGGAGTTCATTTGTTTTGTGTTCATAATCATTTATTTGCAATAAGCATTGGTACAGTGTTGGTATTAAAGTAATAAGTTTCTAATACATAGTCAGACATAAAATATGACATGCAAAACATTACAATGTATTTAATGCTAAAAGTATAATATTTATGTCCAATGCATGTTTGTATTATTAATTAATTTTACAATACATTCATTATTAATAATTATTAAATTATTATCATCACATTAATTTAATTTATTATTTAATATTATTTATAAATTCATTTATAGAATAAAACCGTTTTTCCAGCAGCCATAATTTCAATAAAAAAAAAAAAATGATATTTAACTCTTTGCTCAACGCATAAATTACGTAATGTGGATATAGGCAACATCTTACTCCTTCTTTTCGAAAGTAGCCATTAGCCACACGCAGAAAAAAAGATTCGCCGGCGATAAGCCCTTATCGCCGTCAAATCTTTTTTTCTCATCACAATTTACTAGACACAATTTCAGATAACTGGCTACTATATCTAGTACTAGAGCTGAGTCAGGTTGAGAAGCTCGTGGCTAAGTAATAACTGCCGCATGGGTCGATCGATCAGGTTAAGCTACGCTGGAGTTTATTAATCAAACAGTTTTCTTGGGAATCACGCTAGACGAGAAATTACAGTGGGGATCTCATATAAAATCTCTTGCGGTGCGGTTAAGCTCGGCCGCTTATGCTGTTAGAAAGATAAGACAGTTAACAGATATAGAAACCGCGCGTTTGGTCTATTTCAGTTACTTCCAAAGCATTATGTCGTATGGCAATTTTTTTTTTTTTTGTTGGTTCGGGCTGCTGATAATGAATCCATTTTTATTTTGCAAAAAAGAGCTGTCAGAGCCATTTAGAATCTATGTCACCGCGAATCTCTCAGGGAACTATTTAAAAAGATTAATATCATGACGGTACCTTGCCAATTCATTTATGAGAATATTATGTATGTAAGAAAAAACTTAAATCTTTTTAATAAAGTAAGTGATAGACATAATTTTAATACTAGAAATAAAGATAAAATAGATCAACCATTTTTCAGATTAGCTAAAGTACAAACATCTTTTATGGGGTACTGCTGCGTTAAATTCTATAATAAAATACCTCGTGATTTATTGCAATTAAATGAAAGAAAATTTAAAACTCATATAAAAAGTACACTTTGTAAACAAGCTTATTACAAATTAGAAGATTATATCCAAGATAAGAATGCTTGGAAACATGCTGGTTTTGCTCCATAGGACGATTTAGTGTCTGGACAAAATCAAACTAATAGCTAATTTAGTTTTTTATTTTATTATTTGTATGTCATAGACTTTTACACTCTGTCATTACTTAAACTCACGCACTGACTTATTAGTACTACTTGTAACAATGTTAGGACTATTGTAATATCGTATACTTTTACAATCTTTGTAAATATGTGAGCACCATGTATCTGGTAATTAATTTATTCATTATTGCTCCATTTATAATTCTTTTCACCTTTTGTGGTACAGTAATCTTATTGTAGGTGCATCGTCTTCACATATAATTATACCTATAATTGATGTATACAAAATATTGTAAAACATTTTTAAAAAGAGTAACGGTGGAGTTTCTTGCCCATTCTTCTCCATACGAAAACTACCTTTTGGAAGGGGCAACTAGAATCAATTCTATTTCTTTGTTTTGACGTTCAAAAGTGCCATATATGTGCCTATTTGAAATAAATTATTTGACTTTGACTTTGCTTGCCGGGGTTGGTCCGTGGATGGGTGACCATCATTACATACCGAGACTCCTCCGTGCCTCGGAAAGCACGTTAAGCCGATGGTCACGGGTGTCATTCGTGGATCTTCGACAGTCGCTACGGGTCGTTAGAAGCCCGAAAGTCTGACAACCAGTCTTACCAAGGGGTATTACAATCCTATATTGCGAAAGTGAGTTTGTTTGTTTGTTACGTTTTCACGCTAAACGGCTGTACAGATGAAATTTGGCTCATGGGAGTTAGGACATAGGATATTGGGGGAATTTTTATCCCGGTAGTACGTTTTCGTGGGATAATTTCTGACATCCACGCGGCGGTTTTTGCGTGAAAGCGTGACAAACAAACAAACTCACTTTCGCATTTATAATATTAATAAACAAGCCAGGATTTTAAATAGTAATAGAATGTACAAACTGTGGTACATAAGGTGGAATTAATGCCACAAAGCATTCTCTGCCAGTCAACAGTGTGCATTAGCTTTAAGACCATTGCTACCTATTTGAAGTCAGTTTTGATGAGTCAGTTTGAATTCAGTTTCTAAGAACACGCTTCGTACTCCGTGCGCCAACAATTCGTATGGCGAGCGAACTACCGGCTATATTATACCGAGACTTATTAATACCCCCAGAAACTAACAAAAGTATTACGCATAAAAATATTAAATGTAAACTTAAGCAATACTATTTAAGTACTATGAAGGAATGATTGTAACTATTTAAGGACCTTAAGACGTTATTATTTGTATCTTAGACAATAACGCTTACATATAAAATGTTTCATTGTATATTGAGATAGACTCATGATAGCACAAGTTTAAACCTTCGTGGTTTTTGGTTGCTATTTAATATGTAAAATCCTATATTCTTTTGTATGAATGATAAATAAAAAATAAAAAATATTTTATTTTCATAATAAGTACGACATCTAAAAAAGCTTTTCACAAATATTATACTTTTTACACGAATAAGCAGATTAATAAAGTCATTCTAATTGAAAATTGGAATTTCAGGTTCAATGGTTAACTATCTCATTATAAAATTCTATGAAACTTTTTAGCTTTTAATGAAATTCGTTAAAAATATTTGATGAAACATTCAGTAAGCATGTTATTGTTTACTGAGACGACATAAACAGTTTTTTAAATTTTACATAACCTAATGCTGGATTAAACACAGATATTTAGATACTAATACATAAGGTCTGTACGTACTCTACGATAAAATTATTTGGTAATTTATAAAGATAAACTGGATTTTATTTGGTAGGAGGCCATTGAATCACTTTTTCATGAAATTGAGAACATAACTAACTTAGAGAGACATATAAATGATTCTAAAGATCATAATTCTGTAATTAATATATATTTTTTATGGTCGCGTATCGTATTTTGATCAAGACACAACCTGACACTGACCTGCAAATTGCAAAAAACGTAAGAAAAATTTAATTTCACGCCTTACGGACCCACCTTGAGTTTGTACTGCGGTGTACCAGGTGTGCCAAAAGAAAAATTATAAAAAAATTGAAATAGATTATTTTATTTTATTTTTATTGAAGAGACACAACAAACAGCTACAATATAAAACATAGAAACAAGAATTACACAAAACATATAGACAATATTGCAGCCCACAACGCTGTTCACAGATTAACGATAGGATACAATAATAGATTATGGATTCCAAATATCCAATATTTGTTACAAATAGAAATGGATGGTTCAAGTTGATGCATCTACAGATCAGAAGCCCGCATCAAAGGTAGGCAAATATTTGAATGGGCCACTGTTATTTGTTCTTACTTTGGCGCTTGTGCGCGAGTGCACATTATGGGGCGATGCGACATTTTCCTGGATCAACATAAATATTAGAATAACTATAATACCATAGAGAGTATTGTGTACGAATACAGTTTAATATAGAATTGTATACAACTATCAGTATGGGTATCAACATCTGTTTCATGCAAAAATAAAAATGCAAAGTTTTTATTTTTCACTTTTTAGTTGTGGTACCCCACCTACCCCACACAAGTTACTACCTGCTATGTAAATAACAGTGACGTAGTCAAATAATTATATCGTCTACATAGACTAAGTGGGAAAAATACGTAATATTGAAGCTAGCTCAAAAACTATGCAAGCAAACTTAATAAAATTTATATGGGACCACCTCGGGAGTATACTCTTTCGAACGAAAAAAGAATTTTTAAAATCGGTTCACAAACGGCGGAGTAATGGGAACATACATAAAAATAAAACAATCATCCGGACGTAGTACCTCCTCCTTTTTTGAAGTCGGTAAAAACCGAAAGATCTGCTGATACATATTCTTTAAAAATCTCACCGTGAAATCTTGCTACATCCCTAGAATCAGGTGAAATGACGACTCACTTCAACAAATTTTTCACGGTGATATTTTTACACAATAGGCTCCAGAGGCCCTAGACTAAGTGCCATTCTATCAGCGATAACGATGATGGAAAAGGCAGAAATGTATAGGACTGTCAATCTAGAAAGTCGTTGTAGAAAACACGAAACGCTTTCGAAGCGATTGTCACTTTGTCTAGGCCCTCAGCTGAATTAAGACTTTACAAAATATGTGTTTCACGAATCGTGCCCACATAAAGCGCTGATAATCAATCTTTCCAATATCCCCCTTTAAGCCACAAAATAACTGTAACATTTATTTACCTTTACATTTTAATGAACAAAAGCCCTGTATTTTGTAATGAAGTAGAAACTAATTAGGATAATTAATGCCGGAAACAGATTGAAACGTAACACAAATGAGCTGTCCAAATCTATGCAATGCAACATGACATGTTAACACAACATTCATTGTTACACATTGTTACACACAGGTACATTCAGACCAAAAAACCTTCGGAACATTTAACTTTAAAAAAAATATCCCTGGTTATAAAGAGAGTTTGCCGGGGCGCGACGCGGTCTGTTGCTCGAAGTTTGACACGATGTCTCCGCCTTGCGACCCAGGAGAATTCTTGTGGCGCCTGGTAGCAACTATTCACCTAGGGCCATAGTTTCCTGACTGACCTTGCGCATGTGGGCGGAGCTTACTACCAGACACGCGCGGTGGCGCGCTACACTAAAATGTTGATCAAAGAATATGCAGGGGCGCAGACATGCGCACGTAGGTCGCCATTTTTGCCTACGATTCTTGTACCTCATTAATGGTAGATGCAAGGCTGATATTTGTATAGATCGATACTTATGTTTGTGCGTATACGTATATTTTATGTTTTGAACAGGACATTATTTTTAGCATATATGAGGAAGAAAACTATTTACAAAAAAAAAAAACTACCGACTTCACAAAAAACAATAAAAAAGTGAAAAATAACTTTCTTTCTCTTTCTTTCTCTTTCCTACATTACCAGCAAATAAATGATTTATTTATTTCTTTCTTTCTCTTTCTCTTTCTCTTTCTCTTTCTCTTTCTCTTTCTCTTTCTCTTTCTCTTTCTCTTTCTCTTTCTCTTTCCTCTTTCTCTTTCTCTTTCTCTTTCTCTTTCTCTTTCTCTTTCTCTTTCTCTTTCTCTTTCTCTTTCTCTTTCTCTTTCTTTCTCTTTCTTTCTCTTTCTTTCTCTTTCTTTCTCTTTCTTCAATTGAGTTTTTCCATCTGAAATTTCTCAGTGGTAGCCCGGAGTCTGGATCAAACAGGTAATCCAGACATGTAATATAATACATGGAACTTAAAACATAACTGGCGAAATGTGGGTATACTATAGGTACATCTCTGTCTCACCCTTCGGGGAATAAACCGCGTGATGTTTTGTTGATAAATATGTTTGATGAATGACTTATTAAAAACATAGAGTAAAATCACGTATACAGCAGATTTATTTCCTTCTTTCTTTCTTTCTCTTTCCTACATTACCAGCAAATAAATAATTTATTTATTTCTTTCTCTTTCTCTTTCTCTTTCTCTTTCTCTTTCTCTTTCTCTTTCTCTTTCTCTTTCTCTTTCTCTTTCTCTTTCTCTTTCTTTCTCTTTCTTTCTCTCTCTTTCTTTCTTTCTCTTTCTTTCTCTTCAAACAGGTAATCCAGACATGTAATATAATACATGGAACTTAAAACATAACTAGCGAAATGTGGGTGAACTATAGGTACATCTCTGTCTCACCCTTCGGGGAATAAACGCGTGATGTTTTGTTGATAAATATGTTTGATGAATGACTTATTAAAAACACGTAAAATCACGTATACAGCAGATTTATTTCCTTCTTTCTTTCTTTCTCTTTCCTTCTCTTTCTTTCTATTTCTTTCTCTTTCTTTCTCTTTCTTTCTCTCTCTTTCTTTATCTTTCCTTCTCTTTATTTCTATTTCTTTCTCTTTCTTTCTCTATCTTTCTTTCTCTTTCCTTCTCTTTCTTTCTCTTTCTTTGACTTTCTTTCTCTCTCTTTCTTTCTCTTTCCTTCTCTTTCTTTCTCTCTCTTTATTTATCTTTCCTTCTCTTTCTTCAATTGGGTTTTTCCATCTGAAATTTCTCGGTGGTAGCCCGGAGTCTGGATTTATGGCCGGTCAAACAGGTAATCCAACTTAAGGGCCATAGTTTCCTGACTGACCTTGCGCATGTGGGCGGAGCTTAAGTCCCTACTCTAGACACGCGCGGTGGCGCGCTACACTAAAATGTTGATCAAAGAAGCTCAGGGGCGCAGACATGCGCACGTAGGTCGCCATTTTTGCCTACGATTCTTGTGTCTCATTAATGGTAGATGCAAGGCTGATATTTGTATAGATCGATACTTATGTTTGTGCGTATACGTATATTTTATATTTTGAACAGGACATTATTTTTAGCATATATGTGGAAGAAAACTTTTTACAAAAAAAAAACAACCGACTTCACAAAAAACAATAAAAAAGTGAAAAATAACTTTAGTTTCGAAAGTCGGTGTCTTTGCTGGTGTATTTTCATAATTGACGGAGTAATCGCGTAACATACATACCAAAAAAAAAAAACATGTCGAATTGAGAACCTCCTCCTTTTTAAAGAACTCGGTTAAAAATATATTTACAATGCATGTGCTCGAAAAGAGCGTTTTTCAGGCAGCCAAATTGTGCGGAAAGAGCCACTTTTTCGCAATGGTGCTTTTTACTTTTCTGTTTTTAGGGTTCCGTAGTCAACAAGGAACCCTTATAGTTTCGCCATATCGGTCCGTCTGTCTCTCCGCGGCTTAGCTCAGAGACTCTTAGTACTGGAAAGCTGTAATTTGGTATGGGTATACAAATAAATCACGCCGACAAAATGGTAAACCAAAATGAAAAAAAAAAAATTGTTTATGGTGTCTATGCCGATAGTGACATTAAAATGTAAATC